>JAANYP010008265.1:0-413081 GCA_020465985.1 Centrapalus pauciflorus
CCAAAGTATATAGCTTTAAGCTGTAGAGGGGGGTGAATACAGCTATTTAAAAAACTACACACTATTTTCTCAATGTTTGTATGTATTATCAACAAATTGTTAATTACAAACAAGCTTGAATGCGGAAAGGTTCAAGCTGAGATGACAGATACAACAGTATGTTCACTAGTCTAAGACAGACTCAAACTAGATTACAATGAATACTCTCACTAATAAGCACTCACTGTGTTTACAAGACTTAGAGGGACAGCTTATGTAGAACAGCTTAGACACAAAGAAACTGTATTACACAAGCAGGCTTGCATGCATGAAAGACACACTTGCACGTTCACTCTTGGCTTCAGCACTTAGCTTTTTTTGCGTGTTCTTTCTGACCTTAGAAGCTTCCTTTTATACTCACTCAGAGGATCTAAGAGAAACTTTTTCATTGGACGGAATGAAAAAGGAGAAGTCTTGTTTGAAAAGACCACATAACTTTTCTGCACTTTTCTGAAAAGCAGACTTGTCTTCACATGTGCAGAACTTTTGTCTTTTCACTTTGTCTACTGTTGCATTGCCTTTAACCAAATAAGGAATGTCAACTTTGCGTCTTTCTTCCTTGTAAAGGCCTATTTTGATATAAGAAAAAGATGTGTCACTCTTTTTCAAATAACCTTTTGTCTTCATGTTACAGAACAGCGTGGGCAGGCTGAGCAGTTCTGTTTTCCACTTTGTCTTCGACTTTGTAAACTGATCTTGTAGCCAAAGACAATACATGAGGACTTGGAAACATATTCCATAAAGTGTTTAGACTGTTCACAAAGAACAGGTTCTGTTCACAAAGAACAGAACACTTGAAAAATGCCCAAGCTGCTCATCAGTGTAGAGCAGCGTAGACAGTTTATGTCCAGCCTGTTCAGCAGACAGAGCAGCTTGGACAAACTGTCTTAGTTGCAACACATGCAACACATAGAACAGCTTTGGACTGATGTTGCAAATCATTTTCAGGTTTCAATAAGGCATATAACAGGACTTAAATTCAACCTTCAAATGCATCAACAGGTTTGATTAGTAATCTCCCCCTTAGATGTAGAACAGGTTTGACTGAGGCCTTTTTGTGCCTAACAGTATTTATGAAATTTACAAGAAAAGGGAAATACAAGAATACATTTCTAAATACTTTTATACAAAAAAATAGAAATACATGAAAAATACTTCAAAAATCCGGCCATATAGGGGTGCTTTTTAGTGGTTAACTTCAAATATTTTATTTCAAAAACCATTCTACTTTAAACACCATCATTTTGTTTAAAAGTGCACACAACCTTTGTCTCCCATGTTTTTCATCATTTGAAAGACCAAATTTCTTCTATAAATAGAGAAGCCTTTCATTCATTTTAATCACACAAAAATATCTCTTTTCTCCTCTCCAAAACCGGATCCACACACACACACATTACAAACACTTTCATTCAAGTGTTGTTGGTGAAATTCAAGTGTTCTTGGTCCAAATCTTGTAAGAGTTTCAACTTCTTCTCAAAATCAAACTCCTAACACTTCAAAGTAAGTAAATACTAACTTATTTCATCATACATTTATGATTATATAAGTCTTGCATAATATATATAATCACCAACAACAACAAGTTTCATAAAAACTCAAGTTTATAAATTTCTAGTTTTGTTTTTAAGTTGTTTTCTTCAAATGTGTTTATAAATATATAAACACCTCATATAAGTGAAAATATTATGAAACAAGTTATATAAATGTGTTTTATAACTTTTATACAAGTAGTTTTTGGATAAACAACAAGAATCACTAGTAATTTCAAGTTTATAAACTACGGATTTTCGGCAGAAAATTTACATCGACTTTGAAAAATCATAACTAATACATAACTTAATGAAATGAGTTGATTCTTGTCTCAAAAGTTAGATCTATGTCTTAACTATAAATCTGGAAGTTTTCATAATTTATTTTGGAGTTTAAGACCCCCATAAATTATTTGGGAAACCGAAAGTTTGACAGCTCAAAAATGGCAAACATAGGGTTTTCAACAAGATTTTTCCCCAACCTAAGCACCTCGAAAAATGGCCGTTCTTGACTTTAATAATTATTTGATCATAGTAGTTAAATTTCCAAGAAAACCAAAGCCTAAATCGTTTTGGAGCTTGGTCAAAAACAGCCTCAAAGTAGGCCGAAAAACCTTCGAAAAAGCTGGAAAATTTTATATATATATATATATATATATATATATATATATATATATATATATATATAAACTTGACGTTTTAAGTGGGTTTTAATTATAAACTTGTAATGTTGGGTGATTTAAAACATAACAACATTTATACATACATATTATCATATATGGGAGTTATTAAATCCCTTATATCATTTAGGACTCGGTTAAACGCGTCCGGTGTTATCACTCATTAACAACAATTGTCGTTTTTACGATCATTTTGCCATCAAAATGCGGTGAGTCATCATAGCCCCTATTTTCACTATCTATTGGGGTGGAAATACATGCACTGTTTTCATATGGTCATCAAAACTGTTTATTTCTTATATGTATTACATGTTTGGATCCATCAGCCCTCAAATCATGAACCGTTAATTGCATTTATTTGCAAGCGCGAATATATTGTGGATAGATCTATCGGGAGTCATGTCCCCCATTCGGGTAAGTTCAGGTCGGCTAACAGCGAGTGCAAATATATTTAACACACGGTATTACGTATGGGAATACTCCACAGGGCAAACTCATTTAATTAAGCTTCGGTTGCATGATGGTTTATGTAATACATACATGGAATTTATGATTTTATAAAATCAACTTATCTAATAATGTCCATACAACTGGTCTTTTCGCGTAAACCTATGAGCTCACCAACAATTTGTTGACGTATTTTAACATGTATTTTCAGGTGTTTGAGACATGCACATTTAGCGGAAGTATTCCAAGGCTTCCGTTCATTATGGAGTCACATTATTACCAAACTCGGAGATTTACTTGCATCCTTCTGGATAAACTAAATTGTGTATTTAAATTATTGTATTTTAAGAACTACTTACGCTGTATTTTGGTCATGAAAACAATATTTATATTTGAAGTTAAATTAATGTATTTTTTTAAAACGTCCATATAGTGGTCGTTCGTTATGATTATGGTTACGCTTCCGCGACGTCACGTTTCGTTGCCAACCGGGGTAACGGGGTCTGACAGATTGGTATCAGAGCCATAGTTATAGTGAACTAGGTTGCATTAGCACCTAGACTATAACTGCTACAAAAACTAAACTTTCTTCTAGAAATGTGAACATATATTTGGACCCTGATGACAATAACATGTCGAACAATATGGTTATTATCCTCTTTGACTCAGAGGATGAATTCTCACCCATGGAACATAGAAGCCAAGGTGACACTGAGGTATACTTTGGATCATGAACCCACCCAGACTAAATCAATGACGATGCAATGGACTCGTCAAAGCACAACTAGGGCAATTGTGGCCCTGCAACACAAATTGCCCCACCATCACCACCACATATGCCACCCTACACCCTATTTAGAAGCCATCCCAATGGACCATTAAGGAAGCTCACCCCTAGGAAAAGGGTGTCGCTGGCACAACGGGAGTCTATCCCGGTACCTACTCATCAGCCAAGTCCGCCGCTGTAACGATAGGCGAACGTAAGACAGTGGGGATGGATGCCTCACACTCTCCAAGAGTGGAGAAACGAAGATGGGATCCAAAACCAGTTTGAATTCGGAACACCATCTTCCTCTCAAGTGCCGACACTTACCCAGAAACCTATGTAACAAACGATGCCCCTGTTAATGGCAAGGGCCGCCAGAAACGACCTCCAATTTCAACAAAATCCACCAAGAGGTCGGTGAGATCTTTGTAAGGATTAAGCAGGAGGCAATACAAACTACCAATATACCTTGGGAGAACCAGAATACCCAAGCGATTTAACAAAACGGAATAGACAAATTGTGACAGCGCCTAGCAGACCGTACAGCCCGTAATGTAGAACTAACCCAACGACTTAACGCTCTGGAGTACGAGGAAACCCCAGAGGCATCTCATACTTAGTACCCTTTCTCTAGGCTTTACTATCTGATATGTCATATGGAATGTAACGCCTAAGAATTTATTGGAAAATTCCGACCATATCATGTACAAAGATTAGGTATCAAGCATTTTAATGAAGAACTAACTTTTATCTATAACTATGTGCATGAGGATATGTAGTACGACAAATCTGCCTAAAACATTTCAAACCCGTAGACTTATCCTCATACCCTACCACTTATGCATTTTTCTATTTGATACTGGTGCTGATAGGAGCTTTATATGAACTAAGTTCAGTAAGTAGATAAATTTCATTTTTACGCCATTAAGTGCCACTTATGCCATTGAAGTTGATGACAGTAAGAGGCTTAAGACAAATAATATAAGTCGAGGATGTTCCTTAGAATTAGTAGGCCAACTCTTTGAAACAGACTTGATGCCCTTCAAACTGGGAAGTTTTGACGTGGTCATAGGCATGGATTGACTATCAAAAATTTCTCAAAGATCACCAGAGCTCTAACAAAACTGACCCGAAAAGACATTAAGTATGATTGGGGCGAGGATCAGGAGACATCATTTCAATTATAAAAGCACAACTATGCAGCGCACTTATTTTATCCAAGAGAAGCAAGAAATTTGTAGATTACTGTCATAACTTATACTTTATGAAAACTTAAGGTTCACTAGGTGATTTGCACAACGCATGATCTAGATCTTGGAGCATTAGTCTTTATCTTTAAGACTTGAAGACATTAGTTGTACGGTAACAAGTGTACTACACTTACAGACCATAAGTGCCTCCAACACATCTTGAACCAGAAAGAGTCGGATACGAAGTAGTACCGTTGGATAGAGCTAATAAGTGATTGCAACCGTGAAAATTTGTTATCACCTGAGGAAATCTAATGTACTTACAGACGCTCAGAGCTAAAAGGAACGAGCTAAGCCGTTAAGAGTACAAGTGGATAAATAGTTTGGGATAAGGGCTAATAAAAATTGATATTTCATGAATAGAATCTGATTACTCTGTTTGGTGGAATAAGAAAGCTGGCTATGGAAGAAGGACACAAATTAAGATATGTCGTTCACCCCAGATCCAATAACATGAATCATGACCTCAATGAGCTATACAGGTGGCCTAACATGAAGGCTGACATTGCCACATATGTCAATAAATTCCTAACATGCTCCAAAGTTAAGACAAACATCAGAAACCATTTGAGTAATAGTCGACCACCTAACAAAATCCGCGCGTTCCTACCAATCAAGAAGAACATTAGGATGAATAAGCTAGCCAAAACGTACCTCAAAGAAGTCGTCTCCGGACACGGAGTGCCTATTATAATCATTTTGGATATGGATAGCAAATCTACTTTTATGTTTTTGGCAGTTATTACAGCAAGCTTCGGATACAAACTTAGACAAGAGTACCACATATCACCCTCAGACTGATGGTCAGAATGAAAGAACAATCCAAACCCTATAACATACATTAAGATCCTGTGTGATGGATACTCATTTGCCTTAGTGGAATTATCGTACTTCAAATAGCTATCACTCGTGTATTAAAGCTACTCCGTTTGAGGCCCTCTACGGGCGAAAGTGTCGATCGCCGATTTGTTGGGAAGAAGTAGGAGATTGCCAAATCACTGGCCCTAAGATCATTCACGAAACTACCAAAAGGATAGTACAGATACGGAATTGATTGCTAGAAAGTTATGCAGATAGGAAGAAAATCCCTTGAGATCTAATTAGGAAAACGAGTACCAATGAAAGTCTCGCCATTGAAGGGTGTGATACGATTAGGAAGATAAGGAAAAAAAACTAAACCCTTGATACATTGGCAATGCAAAGTCTTAAAGGGAATTGGACTCGTAGCTTATCGTTTAGAGTTACCACCAGAGCTTAGCAGCATGCACAATACCTTCCATGTATCGAATATGAAGAAGTGTTTGTTAGAGGAGACACTTGTTACCCCTTGGAAGAGATCCAGCTAACTGATAAACTTCGCTTCATCAAAGAGCCGGTTGAAATCATGGACCGTAAGGTCAAAGGATTGAAGCACAGTTGTATACCCATCCTCAACGTCATATGGAATTTTAGACATGGACCAAAATTCACTAGGGCATGCAAAGGCCAGTTTAACAAAAGATACCCTCACCTAATCCTAAGTAACAAGACCTCTGAGGAAACAAGACAAAATTTCGGGACGAAATTCCCTTAACAGGGGGAGACTGTAACATCTGACATTAAACCAGGTTAGCAACTACGACCTAATCAGTATTTAATATCCAATTGTAACCTAATCAGTGGTCATTAGAAATTAATCAAAGTGATTTACAAGGCTCATGAAGAAATTCAACTCAATAAGAATCAAATTCATCGGTGCGATGAATCGGGAAATCAATTAATCCGATCGATTTACGATATGAAGCATTAATTCAAGTAAGTACATAATTAAATTATGATTAGTGACACTAATCATACACTAATACAATTACTTAACATTAATTATGCAAGACTAAAACAATTCATTAAAACAATGCATCCAAAAGTATTTATGAATTTACAAGAAAAGGAAAATAATATAATACATTTCTAAATACTTTTATACAAAAAAATAGAAATACATGAAAAAATACTTCAAAAATCCGGCCCTATAGGGGTGCTTTTTAGTGGTTGACTTCAAATATTTTATTTCAAAAACCATTCTATTTTAAACACCATCATTTTGTTTAAAAATGCACACAACCTTTGTCTCCCATGATTTTCATCATTTGAAAGACCAAATTTCTTCTATAAATAGAGAAGCCTTTCATTCATTTTAATCACACAAAAATATCTCTTTCTTTCCTCTCCAAAACCGGATCCACACACACACACATTACAAACACTTTCATTCAAGTGTTCTTGGTGAAATTCAAGTGTTCTTGGTCCAAATCTTGCAAGAGTTTCAACTTCTTCTCAAAATCAAACTCCTAACACTTCAAAGTAAGTAAATACTAACTTATTTCATCATACATTTATGTTTATATAAGTGTTGCATAATATATATAATCACCAACAACAACAAGTTTCATAAAAACTCAAGTTTATAAATTTCTAGTTTTGTTTTTAAGTTGTTTTCTTCAAATGTGATTATAAATATATAAACACATCATATAAGTGAAAATATTATGAAAACAAGTTATATAAATGTGTTTTATAACTTTTGTGCAAGTAGTTTTTGGATAAACAACAAGAATCACTAGTAATTTCATGTTTATAAACTACGGATTTTCGGCAGAAAATTTACATCGACTTTGAAAAATCATAACTAATACATAACTTAATGAAATGAGTTGATTCTTGTCTCAAAAGTTAGATCTATGTCTTAACTACAAATCTGGAAGTTTCATAATTTATTTTGGAGTTTAAGACCCCTAGAAATTATTTGGGAAACCGAAAGTTTGACAGCTCAAAAATGGCCAACATAGGGTTTTCAACAAGCTTTTTCCCCAACCTAAACACCTCGAAAAATGGCCGTTCTTGACTTTAAAAATTATTAGTATATAGTACTATAATTTCCAAGAAAACCAAAGCCTAAATCGTTTTGGAGCTTGGTCAAAAACAGCCTCAAAGTAGGCCGAAAAACCTTCAAAAAAGCTGGAAAATTATATATGGGAGTTTTTAAATCCCTTATATATATATATAAATATATATAAACTTGACGTTTTAAGTGGGTTTTAATTATAAACTTGTAATGTTGGGTGATTTAAAACATAACAACATTTATACATACATATTATCATATATGGGAGTTATTTAATCCTTTATATCATTTAGGACTCGGTTAAACGCGTCCGGTGTCATCACTCATCAACAACAATTGTACTTTTTTACGATCATTTTGCCATCAACATGCGGTGAGTCTTCATAGCCCCTATTTTCACTATCTATTGGGGTGGAAATACATGCACTGTTTTCATATGGAAATCAAAAATGTTAATTTCTTATATGTATTACATGTTTGGCTTCATCAGCCCTCAAATCATGAACCGTTAATTGCATTTATTTGCAAGCGCGAATATATTGTGGATAGATCTATCGGGAGTCATGTCCCCCATTCGGGTTAGTTCGGGTCGGCTAACAGCGAGTGCAAATATGTTTAACACACGGTATTACTTATGGGAACACTGCACAGGGCAAACTCATTTAATTAAGCTTCGGTTGCATGATGGTTTATGTAATACATACACAGAATTTATGATTTTATAAATTCAACTCATCTGATAATGTCCATACAACTGGTCTTTTTGCGTGTTAGACATTTAATTTCGATCATATGGAGTTATTTTGTAATAATTATTTACTTAGCATTTAGCCTTGTATTTATTTCCTTGTAATTTATTTCTATGTAAAAGTCTAGGGGGCAATTGTGTCAATGCCCCATAGTTAATTAAATGGAGCTATAAAGCTCTTAGGGTTTACTTTATGAAAAGATACGGTTCATATATTGAATACATTTTACTGCAGCCGCCATCTTCACATTCTCTCTACATTCCTATTGTCTTCATCATCATAACCTAAATATTGAGCTAGTTTCTTCTTGGGATATGAAAAAGAGATTATTAAGGTGCTGAATATATACGGGAATAGTGATTTATAATTGGTATCAGAGCCCAAAAGGTAGATTTCAACTTCATTTTCACGGATTCTGCTGGGTTTTCTTCTTGTTCTTCGTGTTCTTCATCATTCCATTCGGTTAGATCTTCTTTTCCCTCTGTTTTCTGTGTTTCTTGTGTTATAATAGTCATATAATCACCACAATATCATCCTCTACTGATTTCAAGCTCATTCAGTTCCATATTTCCATTTAAATCATCAAGAATCGGATATTTCAACAAGTTTTAAAGATATGGGTTTTTAGTGGGTTTTAGCTTGTTCTTTGCTGCTTTTTAAGTGTTTTGGTTTATTTTAAATCATCAAAACTGTTTAAAATAGTTTCCCAATCATTTAGAAACATTTTTAGGCTTTAAATCTGCTAAAATAGACATTTGAACGTTCTGCCTTAGAAAATCTGCTTAAAACCTGCTGTATTTCGGACCCTATGCTGTAGCACTTCGAACCAATTAAGATCCAAATTCGGACCAAATATAACCCTACTTCGAACCACATTTCGGTCCAATTCGGACCAGCCTTAGGTGTATTTTGGACCATCTTGTGCCCGTTTCGGACCCTCCTTCGGTCCCATCCGAACTTCGGACCATCAGAAGTTCAGATCAGCCATCCCCATTTTACTATTTTGGACATGTACTTTAACTTTTAAATTCCCACTTCGGACCATATCCATTTCGGACCACCCGAACTCAGACCATCCGAATTCTGTCCCCTTCCTGGACGTTTTTTTTAAGTGCCTGTCCACTGTTCACCCGAATTCAGACCATCCGAATTCGGTTCCATCACTTCATACGAACCACATTCTGTTCATCCGAAGTACCATATCCGAAGTCATCACTGTTCATCCGAATCCGGTTCATCCGAATTCGGTCCATCAGACTCATACCATCTGAACCTAGGTCCCTACCCTGTTCACTTATACTATCCATCCGAATTCGACCTCATCCGAATTAAGCCCCATCCAAATTAGGTCTCTCATCCGAAATCAAACTTCATCCGAATTAGGTCTTTGTCCGAACCCCTACCCATCCGAAATACTGTTCACCCGAACTGTTGATCATCCGAATTCCAAAACTCATTCATTCATCCGAATTAGCACCATCAACAGTGCTATTCTTCCACAGTCTAGCCCATCTGTTTCAAGTTTCCACCTTTAAGATCTTATCTTTTTCTCGGCACCATCATCATGTCTCGCGAAGCTCTTGTACTCGGATCTGAGAACAGACCACCTGTTCTCTATCCAAATGAGTATGAACAATGGAAATCCCGGTTCTTCAAAGTTGAACGAGAACCGGCTAATGACTCCGAGAGAGACAGGCAGCATGCCGATAAGAGGGCGGAATATTTGATCTATCAGGCCCTCCCCACTGATATTCTGGTTGGCGTAGACAACAAAATGTCTGCCAAAGAAATGTGGGATGAATTGGAAGTCCAAATGCTGGGGGCAGATCTTGATGATCGTGCCAAGATTGAGGAGGCGAAGGCTAAGTTTACAGAATTCCGAGCCAAAGACGAGGAATCTCTTCAAGCTACGTTTACAAGGTTTTGTGCGGTCCTAATTGAATTGAACAAACTGCACATCAAAAAGGACAGGGATGACATAAACATCCAGTTCTTTGCAGCCTTAGCCCCCGAATGGCAGATCGCATGCCGGGCCACGAAACGCGTCCTGAACATTCCTGAGGTATCTATTAACGTCGTCTTCAAGGAGCTAAAGAAGTATCAAGGGGATGTAGATCAACAAAAACTGATGGCGAATCAATTGGCATCTTTGCTGCTATCAGCCAACACCGGAATGAAACCCAATGATTCACTAGCCTTAATTACCAACACGAATATTCCAACACCATCCTTTGCTCCAGGTTCATCATCATCGCAGTGCAGGTATGCCTCTCCTCCACGTTAGGTACTTGATGAGGAAGAGGCCACAATACAGGAACAAATAGCATTGTGGACAAATCGTCTCTAACAACGACGGATTTCAAACAAGACTAACAATCAACTCCGTTATGACACCGGTCCACGGAGGTACTCAGATGATCGAAGGGATGAACGACGCGATGATTATCGCAGGGACGATTACCAAAGGGATGATCGGGGTGAGAGGTGGTATGACGATAGACGCGACTATCGAGATGATCGCCGTTATGAAAGGCGAGATGATAGGCGCGAGGATCGAAGGGACGACAGGCGGGACTATGATAGGCGGGACGATCGTCGGGATGATCGTAGGGACGACCGCCGAGATGACAGGAGAGAGCATGAGAGAAGGGAACGACGGAGAGATGATAACAGAGAACATCGCCGCGCTGACAAGAGGCCGGCTGAAAAAAGAGAGGACAGAGCGCGGGCCGATGAACTGAAAGCCGCAGAAGAGCGTCTCTGTTACAAGTGTGGGAAACCGGGCCACTTTGCTCGGGAGTGCAACAACAAATTTGACAGAGACGTCGGCTATTATGAGAGGAAGCTGGAGGCCACAAAGGAAAGAACCGATGCGCTGGCCCTCGTCGCCCACGAAGATTACTGGGTGCTGAAGACACCGACGAGGAGGATGATAAGGGCAAAAACTGCTATATGGTTGATCGTCTAGGGTTGGAGCACTGTGCCGTTTCCACTGCTGAGACTTCAGATCATGCTGCTGAGGGGGAGACATTGAAAAATCCACCAGCATGTCTGATGACCACAACCGACGATCCCAAATGCTCTACATCCGGTTCAGAGACAAATGAGGTATATTCTTGTTACATTCCTGAACATGTAAATAATTTATTTGTAAATAATGAATGTACATTGCACACACATATTCTGGATCTACAAGCTAGATTAAATGCTGAAACTGCAAAGTGTGTACAGGCTGAACATCAAGCTCGAACTTTAAAAGAGTCGTCTGAATTATATCATTCAAAGTGGTTAACTAATCACAATGTTATAAAACAGATGTTGATCGAAAAAGTAGATGTTCAGGACAGGAATATATATCTTGAATCTTGTATGGACAGGTTATCAAAAGAAAAACTCTCATTAAAAAAAGAAATTTCTGCTCTTACAAAACAGTTAGATACGGTAAATATGGAAAATATAGACAGTTTAGAAAAATATAAAATGATTGAAGAAGAAAGGATAAGTTTGTACTCTCGAATAAAGACCCTTGACGATGCATTTTTAAAAAGGGGTCAAACAGAACAAACTATCCACTTAAATCAGCCCAAAGAAACTAGGTTTTACCATTCTAAACAAGGAATCGGTTTTAAAAATCCTAAATATTTGGAAAATGCACAAAAAGTTTTACCTTTATTTTATGACATGAATTATATGGGATCCGGTCTTAAATCTTTCTTTTTTGAGTCATCAAAAGAAGTTTTAAACCAAGAAAATGAGAAACGTGTTGCTCATAAAGAAAAACAAATTTCTTTTCAATATGAAGAACTTAACGAGAGTTATCCTTCTAGAATACCCACTTTAGAGGAAGACTTCTTGTCAACTTATTCAAAAGCTGAATTGAAAACAGAAACCGTAAAATCAACTCCTCAACTTTATATTCCTACAAAAGTTCTTCAACAACAAATCAATGTTTTAGAAAGGGAATTGAAGTCGTCTCAAAAGAAAGCACTTGATCTTCAAGATGCTCTTCTTAAGAGCGAAGAAGAATTGGTAAATCAAACTTTTCAACAATCTGTGGAAGTAACTGTCTATAAAGAAAATTTTGAAATGGTTTCTCAAAAGTTGAAAGATTTTTCAAAAGAACAAACAGTTTCTCATTCCACCAAAATATCATATGTGTCATCAAATAAAGGTAAGGCTAAAGCTGAAACTTCTACTTTCATTTATAAAGGTGAGTGTTCAAAACCGTTTAAAAATAAGGTTTCTAAAAAGACTCAGATCCAATCCAAGTCTTTTAAGAAACTCACTCACCAACAAAAAGAAAATTCTGTCAAGGAACTGAGACGAGTACATGTGGAGAGAGGAACCAAGAAGGGACGAAAGTACATACCTCTCCAACGGTTTCTCCAACTCATCATCCAATATACGATGGATAATGATGACGACATCCACGAACTTCCTGAAGTAGACATCAACCCTACAGTGGCCATTCAAAAGCTAACTTTGCCAAAGGGGGACCCTACAGTGCCTATAATGACAATTCCGTTATCACTACTGCTATAGGCAAGGGATTTGGAACGGCTTAGGGCATACATTCGAGAGTTTTATCCAGATGAGTCTCAATCAGAACCGACTGAGACTGGCCATTCCGAAGGTAAGGCCAGAATGAGTGAGGACGAGGGAGAAGCGGCGGAGGTACAAGAATCTGTTGGGATAGGTGAGCGGGAGCCTGTGTTTGTAAGTGAGGGAGAAGGTGGTGAGGCGGCAGACGCGGCGGATTCTGAGAGAACCGTCTCTGTCGTACGAGCGATAGATGTTCCATCTGAGGGTGACCGAAGCCCTATCAGCAGGACTACCCACCATAAGACAGTCAGTCTAACGGTCGAAATCAACCCCACCATCCACTTGGTTTCCCCTCAAAGGGAAACCACTTCATTCCACGGGGTCTCTGCACATACTCCATCGCCCTCTCATTCGGAGAGTGGCGGAGTTGAACGAGGTCACACTCCGCCCCACGTGACCGACCTTCCTTCATTCACCATTTCATCCCCCCATATACACACAACGCACGATGCCTCCGTGGCATCCCCAAAAGCTGCCTCCGTGGCAGCTCCACAAACTTCCGGATCAGAGCGTCCATAGTGGAGCCAGAGATGACGGAAGGAAGACCTGAAGTGGCTCCATCAACGCCATCCACTTCAGGCCATCTCCCCATCAACTTGGAGATGTTAACGGCAGCTCTACGTGCTGCCGAAGTGATTACCCGGGCTGACCTGGACGCCCAGAAGGAAGCTGCTGAGGAACGTCACACCGCCCTTCTCTCACTTATAAAGGGTAAGGGTGTCGCTTCTAAAGCTGGGCCTCCACCAGGATCCCATTCAGTCCAAAATCAGATTGCAGAGCTCTCGGACAAAATTGATGAGCTTACACGTCTAATTCTTCAAGTCCAGGAGCAAATATATTCCAGAATGGACCGCCTTGAGTCTGCGGTGATTGAACTTCAGTTCCGTCCTCAGGCTGAGGCTCAGAAAAGAAAGCATGACGACTAGGATGACTCTGATCGTCATCAGGGGCAGAAAAGGCAGAAAACTCAGCCTGAGGACCCAATGTTGTTTGTAGGGGGAGCAGAGACCGAAGGGATAGAGTTTCAGGGGTCAGGGGAACAGAGGCAAGAGGCTCAGGAATATTTGATGATAGAAGACGAGCCCATGTTCGAGGGTCCAGCTCCACTGGATCCAATGACAGCTATGGTAGAGTTCGAGCCCGCTCATGAGAAAGTTGAAATCATATTGGTGTCTGACTCAGACTCCGATACTGAGGACAATGAACCGTTGATCATTCCTAAGCCTGAGCCAGAATCACCTAAAAAATTCTCATCTTCTTCCTTTGATTTCCTAAACTCACCACCACCAGCCCCACAACAAGAAATTCTTTCATCCATTCAAGCTCCCCCATCACTCAAAGAATCCCATATAGTCCTAAGCCCTCCAAGATCTCCAAGCCCTCCTCCAGTCCAACAAACCGAACAACTAGGTCCTTCACAAGCCACGACGGTTGACTGCTTTGATGAAACACCAGAAGGACCTGGTGAATATAGGAGAGATGACTTATACTGGGTACGTCATTTTTCAAGAGGAGAGGTACAAAAACTGCCTTCGGAAGAAAAAGACAAAATACGACAAGAACGGCGGGGGACAATCATAAAATTGCTTGAAGCTAAAAAGTCCGAAATCGAAGAACCCCCCGTTCAGGGCCTTAAGGAATTCCTACAGAAATTTCCTCCTGAGTAGTTTCAGAACCCATACTTAGAAGAGAGATTTAAAATGGTATTCAGAAAGAAGTCTGGATCCTTCAGCAGACGCCTCTTAATGGAATTGGCAAATGTTACCAAAGCTGAACAAGCCAAATACTATCAATTGATGCTGAGGGAGAGGAGGTCAAAAGTGTCCAAATCGAAGATAAAGAAACTCCTAACCATAACCATGTGCAGAAGAGCCAAAGTTTACTAGCCTGCCTTTCAGGTAGAAAGAGTAGATGGCACGATTGAAGAGTTCTACGAGACTGACCTAGACTTCATAAGTGTGGACGACGTTGAGTTCTTACACAACCGCTTAAAAAAGCATATTAAAAAACGTCTGTCCCACATGACTGCCGTAGGAGCTCTTGTTCGAAGTATGAACCGCCGCTCGATCATTATGTGCCTCAGAGACTTCCAAATGGCGATCGAGAGCTCGATGGTTAAAGTGGGCCTTCGAGCACCTGAACAAGACAGCTTCCTTCTAGCCCAACATCCGGCCTACAGAGTTATACTCACTTGAGACCCGGGTGTCACTTTTGTCAATCAAAAAGGCTACAAAAGGTACATGCGCTTTGAGGATCTTCCATGTTACTCCGACGGTACACTCAGATTGGTTCGAGCCGCGCTTACTCAGAAAATCCAAGACTTTGATGCTCAACCAGATCCAGAACAAAGATGCTCACCAAAGGAGATTCAGGATACCCTCAGCGGCATTGACCTCCTGAACGAAAGGCTACATATGGGACAAGTGACCAGATGCTTTGACGTCATCCTTGGACTCCGAGAATCGACTGATCATGCCAAAGTTCCAGGACCTCCTAAATGATCGAAAAGGGGGAGATTATTAGACATTTAATTTCGATCATATGGAGTTGTTTTTTAATAATTATTTACTTAGCATTTAGCCTTGTATTTATTTCCTTGTAATTTATTTTTTATGCAAAAGTCTAGGGGGCAATTGTGTCAATGCCCCATAGTTAATTAAATGGAGCTATAAAGCTCCTAGGGTTTACTTTATGAAAAGATACGGTTCATATATTGAATACATTTAACTGCAGCCGCCGTCTTCACATTCTCTCTACATTCCTATTGCCTTCTTCATCATAACCTACTTATTGAGCTAGTTTCTTCTTGGGATATGAACAAAAAGATTATTAAGGTGCTGATATATACGGGATTAGTGATTTACATCGCGTAAACCTATTAGCTCACCAACAATTTGTTGATGTATTTTAGCATGTATTTTCAGGTGTTTGAGACATCCACATTTATAGGAAGTATTCCAAGGCTTCCGTTCATTATAGAGTCGCATTATTTTCAAACTCGGATATTTACTTGCATCCTTCTGGATAAACTAAATTGTGTATTTAAATTATTGTATTTTAAGAACTACTTACGCTGTATTTTGGTTATGTAAAACAATATTTATATTTGAAGTTAAATTAACGTATTTTTTTAAAATATCCATATAGTGGTCGTTCGTTATGATTATGGTTACGCTTCCGCGACGTCACGTTTCGTTGCCAACCGGGGTAACGGGGTGTGACACCTTTGAATTTGACCACACCAGTTCTTTATTTCTGTGCTCTCTTAACATTGTCTGATTTTATTCTGCTTGCTCCCCCTTCGGACGATCGTGCAGTTCCATTCGGAGCCATCGACTTTTCCCTGAATCTGTCTTCTAGGTAGGGCTCACACAATTCATCAAACCACATTTTTGAGAGGTATTTCTTTAACCCCTTGGCGTGGCCCTTTTCCACATCAGCCTCATTGACACGTAGCAGACGATAGACTTGTTCTTGATGGGTGTCAACCTGTTGTTGTTTCTCTTTTGGAGGTAAATTTGGAATGTTTCATAAGGGAGAACCGGTACACTTATCTAGCTTCACTTTCATCATATGTTGCTTTAAATTCAGGTGTACTCGTTCGGAAACAATCTACAGTTATTGTTTGGAGTTGAGTGGGTGTTTGAACTGATGGGATAGGATGAATCGATAGTGTGATCTTTAGTGAGGTTGGTAGGGGTGGTTGACAGTATGGATATGATATCTTTTTAAGTTTCTAGCTCAGGCTTTGGTGATTTCAAAAAATTAAAGGATGATGAGGCATCGCCAGATTCTATAATAACTAAGTTTTGTTGTGTCTCGGGAGTGATCCTGGGATGACCTGATACGGACGGCTTTGACGTGGCCATATTGATGTATTCAAATAATCAATCACAAACACAGATATATTCAATCAAGAACAATTAGAAGCACTAACCGAATGAATTAATTGCACCAAATAGGAATTACATATGAAGAACGAAAGTACACTGTAGCCCTAGTTTTTGCTATGAATTTCGTGCAACGACAAATGTCAAAAGGTCTTTTCTATAGTACCCGTATTTTCTATTTATATATCCAATTTAAACTATATAATATTTACAAACAGGCCCTAAACTTAATATTTTTCATCAACAAAATAATATGCAACAATCTCCCCCTTTGATGAAAAATAGTCAGTCTTCAGTTCGTTAGCCCAAGCTTCATCTCAAAACGACGAATACTCCTTCTGTTCGATAACCTCCAGTTAATCTTTGAAATAAACTCCACAATCACTATTCTGTCACTAACACTTAAAGCACCCATCTTCGTCTTTCTTTTCTTGTCGGCAGCCAGCTTTCCTTTCAAAACCGTCATAACTTTCTGTAACATTCCATCACAAAATTTATTCAACTCAACACTTCGCATAGCCCTCAGCTTTTGATTTTTGTCTTTGTAAATCAGAACTGGATGCTTAGCCATAACTACTTGAAAGTCTTTCAAATTCTCCATGTTCTTGATAAAACGATTAAGCAAAGTGATATTGATCTTCCTCATACCTCTCTCAACACCAATTTGCAAATCTTGCACAAACATAAGCACCAATTTGGTATGCATGAAGTGAAACAATGTCTTGAGTGCAAATCTACAATGTTCATCTCTTTTATTTCTGCATAATTCATCAAAAAGATCTTCAATATCCACCAAATTCATACAAAACATGTCAGCTTCAGTGAAGACATATGTATTCCCATAAGATCTTGTCACGGTCAAAGTAAGATAAAATACTTTCACAAATCTGTCCTTTTCAATCTTCACCAGATCTACTATCCTGAATTCACTTCTAACCTTTTCGACCGGTTGAGCTTCGTTTTGTAGAAAACTAGCATAATTCACCATGTTTGGCATGTTACGCTCCAACACTTTGAACAACTTCAAGAATGTGCAAGGTGCTTGCTTCTTACAAAATATTTTCTTCTCATGATGATCTTCTAAGTACGGAAGCTTATTTCTCTTTCGGATATACTCAGTAGTTTGCTTTGCAGACAAATCCAACACCTTTATGTTTTGCTTGCCTACTTCATCTTCATTTAATAATGTTAGCATGTCACTCATTTCTTTCTGAACTACCCTCTGCACTTCAAACCTTAACTGATGTTGTCTGTGAGACTCACCAGCCAAAGTGTAATGATTAAGAAATTTATCCATAATCTCCACTTCATTTAGTTCCTTAACTATTTGAGGCATCACATTCTCCATCTGAAACTGCTCAATTTCCTCTTCTTTTATTGTAATTGTTACCTCAGGCTTTTCAACCGTCAGAGTCGGTACATCATCTTTCAATATCTCTTTTACCAAATCTTTTATTCTTTCAGCTCTGAAAGATATGTCGGTTAAATCAAACACATCGTCATCATCAGATATCTTAACTTCTTTCTCATCTCCCTCAATCATTAACATTTGACCTTGTTCCTCATTGTCGGAGTCATCATACTCTTCAAAATTATAGATACCTGATTGAATACTTAGAGGAACTGGAACATCTTCATGTAGAATCAATCCCAGTTCACTATGAGCATCAACAGGTTTTTCCTTTGAGCTCCCAGCCTCTTCTCCTTCTGTCTCGTTTTCTTTCTCCGGATATGTAATCATTAAAATTCCAGTATCCTGTTCTCCAAGCTTCCTCCTCTTCTCCCTCTCATGAGGAGCATCATCGGAGTCATCGTCATGCTCATCATGTTATCTTTTAGGAGCAGAAGCTTGTGTTTTGCATGTTTGCTCAACAGCAGATATTCTTTCTAACATTGCTCCCAAAGCAGTAACTACTGTACTCTCCAGTACAATTATTCTTTCTCTCATTTCGCCAAACTGATCATAAACAAAATCTCGGAGTTCATCAATAGATTGTTGTGGATCTCTTTCTTTAACTCCTTCAGCAAACATTCTTTCCCTTTAACAACTATTGAATATTTGACATTTGCCCCATCATTTCTGAGAATTGATTTGTCATTTGAGTAGAAACTCCAGCAATGGCTTCATTGAGCATGTCTTCAGTGACAAAGGGTGACAGTCTAGCCATTGGGTCACTTAGACTTCCAGTTGACACAACAGTAGAACTTGTAAAAACAACTTCTGTGTGGCCTACGGTCAAAGTTGGCATTGATATCTCTCCGGTAGGACTTCCAACCACTTCAAGTGAAGGAGCAACAGATGCTTCCATCACTATGGTTGTTCTGGCAGGGAAACTTAGTCCTTCTGCACTTACTTCAACGAATGAAGTCGACGCAAGTGTCCTAAAGTGTATAGGATCTATTACTTGTGCTTGAGAAGAAATTGTACTCCCGAGCAGCTGTGTACTTGTTTCAATATCCATAAAATCTAAAGGATTTAAGGATAGATCTTGTGTAATATCCCTGAGAGAAAATGAAACACCTTCTTGCTGGGAAGAATGTGAGTGGCTGGTGGGGTGTGCAGACGCTAGTGGGGTACTAGCTATTTCAATGCTAACTCCCATTTGGGAGCCAACAGCAGTTGTGGCTAATTCCCGACTTTCTGGGCTAGAGATCTCCCTCACACTCGACCTAGCTATCTCAACAACATCAAATTCTGGAAACCTTTCAGGTTCAGAAAATTCAATCATACCAGCACCACCCTCATCATCATCATGACCCTCATCATCATCATCATCATCATCAGCTCCTTCATTACTACCTTCAGCAATATTTGACAATATTCTTTCAGAATCAGAACTCCTCTCACCACCCCTCACTTGTTCCTCTGCTCCCTCTAACTCAGATTGGCTTCCCTGAACATCAGCCCCTTGCTGATGTTCCTGCTCTCCTAAATCTCCCTGGGTAAGAAAACCCTGTTCTTGGGTTTCTATAGGAGCATGATCTATACGATACAATCTCACACTCTGATCAGCATATTTAAGAAGAGCATCTGGAATACGCATGACATTTTCATTAGGTTCATCTTGTACACTATGTAGACTCATCATCACATAGTCCAGGCATTTTAGAGCATTTGATCTCTTCGGTATTTGCTCATTCGCTCTCAAAATACCCCTAATCAGAATTTGGATGAATCTTTGAAGTGGCACAAATTTCTGTGCTCTGTTGATTGTTTTAGCCAAGACAACTTCCTTGAGATCCTCCTATATGCATTGAGCATAATCGTAGTTCTTATTAAATGCAATTCCATGAAATATCCTTAAGTAGTGAATACTTCCTCTGTCGATGCCTATATGTTTAGAAGTCATACACCTGTTGATGATTCCAAACAGGGTGTACCACTCTCCATTTAATCCATTTCTATGGAACTTTGAACTCTTTGTTAAAAGTTTGGAGTAGCCCAAATAGATAAGATCATGAACTAATTCTTCATCAGACACAAAATCTTCAAAATCTGCCAACTCTGGGAAGTAGACTGTATCAATTCTTCTTGGCAGGAATAAGTTGTGATGAAGTCTGGAAAGTGTGATCTTTGTCTTGAATTGATCTATTGTCACTTTAAAACGATGATTACCATCTGCAGGTACAAACTTTACAGTATGCCAGAATTGGTTCAAATATACCAAAGGGATGTTTGGTTTGTACTTCAAAAGGTATCCAAGAGGGTGACCATTCAGGAAGTCCACAATGATAGGATGGCTGACTTTAATGACTTTGGGATTAAATCTGTGGTTATTGTCCACCAGGGCTAAACATTATTTGGATTTAACAAGTTGTGTTTTGGGGATTGGTGATGAAGATGATGGTCGGTTACGGAGGCTGACTTAACTGGTTTTGAGACCAGTGTATGATTGGAAGATGAATGTGAATATGAAGAACTAGAATTTTGGGAGTGGGCTTGGGATGCCATTTGTAACCTGTAAAAATAATAAACTTGTTAGGAATGTCAGGTAAACAAATGTAGTCCTGCAGATTGAAAAATAAAACATTTTACTAGAAATTAGAAAAATATGTGTTTTACTGTTTAAAGCATCGGGATTCCAAACAATAATAGTAAAACATTATTGTTTGGATTCCGAATTCAATCATTAAGATACCAATGTTAATAAAACACAAATTTTAAAAATTTCTTGAAAAATGTGAAGTTTCTCTGAAAATTAAAATTCCACCACACTCAGAAAATTTTTTTGAAAATTTTGACATGCAACTCGAATGATTCAAGAGGTTCCTAGGGTGTCATAGGAACCAACTCGAATGACATATGAATTTTCTCGAGTGACACTCCATCAAACTCGAATTGAACTTGGAGTTCCGTCGAATGACACTTGAACCAACTCAAATAACATATAAAGATTCTCGAATGAAAGATCATCCAACTCGAATGAACCTTGAAATTTCTTGAATGCCTTCTTGACCAACTCGATGAAAGAAGAAGTTTCTCGAAAGATTTATTCATTCGAGTTGAAACAGATTGAAAAATTATAAGTCCTTGACTATACAACTCGAATGAAAAAGAAACTTTCTCATACATATTATGGACCTAACTCGATTAAAGATAGATATTACTCGAATGACATGTGAATCGAGTTGAAAATAATTGAAATCATTTTAAGTCCTAGATCAACAAACTCGAACACAAAGGAAGTTTTCTCGATCAAAGCATTGATCAACTACGATGAAACATAAAGTTTCTCAGACCATATGTCGACCGAGTTTGATGACTTCAAATTTTTCTAAGTTCCTAATTCAAGCAAACTCGAATGAACCTATTAATTTCTCGATATGGTCTTTTTGTCAACTCGATCAACACATAGTGTTTTCTCGAATGCAATTAAGTTCAAATCGGTCAAAACAATAAATTTATCGATAAGCTTCTTTGACCGAGTTTGAACTTAAAATTTTTCTTAAATCCTAAACAACACTGAAATTATCAAAATATATTTCAGGGACATTTTGGCCTATCCATTTACTATTTCCTACTCGAAATTGGATTTTAAACAAATTTTGTTGGAACTTATTTTGTTGATGAAATAAAAGTCTAGGGTACAAAATGTAAAGCTCAAAGTTGTAAATAGAATATAAATATTAACTTTGACTTCGTAATAGGTGCAGATCTGACATTTTGTAAGTCATATTTTGCACGGAAATCTTTGAAGAAGTTAGGGCTACTGGACACATTCTTCTCATTTCCAAATCTGTAATCGTTTGTTCATAATACAATCATTCGGTTAGTGTTCTTGATCTTGTTCTTAATTGTCTGCAATTAATTGTTGATTGATATTTAGGAATCACAATTGGTATTAGAGCTTTAGGATGATCTTTTGATTGAAAATTGATATTCGAAACTGTTCTTGATATTTTTTTTCGAAAAATTGAAAAATCAACTAGGGTTTTAATCATGTTGATTGTTGCTCATTATTCTTGGATCGAAGGAAGGTGATTGGTAAACGATTACACTGATAATAATCTTGTTTTGAATTTCTAAACACTGGAAAAGAACTTTTGATTTTTTAGAAAAGTTGAAAAAAAAAACTTGTGTTCTTCACTGTTTCATTGAAAAACAAGGGTTTTAATATGTTATTAAACATAGTTCTTTCAGAAAAAGTATTTGAAATCAAAAACCTCATCTTCGATATCAAGTTGGGTTCAATTAAGGAATTTTTACAAAATTAATTGAATTCGAGACTTGAAATTGTAACAACCAAGCCTTAACTGAACTTTAATTTCTGTATTTTATCCAGTTATGTAATTTAATTACATTATTTGTCTTGTAAGTTAATTAATTAATGAAATTATTTAATTAAGGTTAAATAAATGATATAAATTATTTAGATGATCAAAGTTAAAAGAGATGTAAAATACTAAAGTGTGAGGGGTTAAATAAAATAATTATCAAACTTAACATATATAAAACAAAAAAATGAGCATTTATGCTCATTATCACAATTACAAGAATTTTAACTCTTTCTCTCTCTTCTTTCTTCATCATACGGCTTCCTTCACAAATCATCAAAGAAATTCATAAAACTTGCAATTAATTGAAGATTTGAAGTCAAGGAGAAGTTACAACAACATTAAAGATCAAGAAACTACAAAGATTTGAGGTAAAATTGATTTTTGATTTCGAAATTTTAAGGATTTGGTTCGGTTTTGAGAAAAACCGAAAATTTAAGATCTCAATGCATAGAAATCTTGTTGCATGTTTGTATAAAAGGTTAGAAATCATGTATTTAAGTATATAAATGTTACAGAAACAAAAACCGTAGGTTGAATGGTCCAAATAAAGTAGAAATCTGAATTTTGGTAAAATATGTGTTCTTGACAAAAAGTATAAATTTTGGACGATTCCGAGTAATATAATGTGTTTTTGATAGGGAAAATGGTATAAAAACAACCCAAAAATGATAATATAACTTTAGATTACATTGCATGTTAATAAAAATGTGTTTAGAGAATTTTTGGTAAAAATTCGTATGAATAGAAGTTGGACATTCAAGAACAAAAATCTGGAAATTCATAAGTCTTGGGATCCGAATTCGGATATGGTGTCCAATTGGGATCCAACTCGGATCCTATATCTCGGATGGTCCCAATTCGGATGGATCAGTTCGGACGACCCGTTCCAGATGCTCAATTCGGATGTGCTGCTCGGATGCGTCCGAATCCAGATGCTCAAATCCGGATGGTCCGAATCCGGTTGATCCGAATTCGGATGGTCCACTTTTTATGTTTTAAAAATAATAAAATAAATGATATGTTACAATTAAAAAGACCCATGATTATATGATGAAAGAACATTAAATAAAGCAACATGATATATATATATATATATATATATATATATATATATATATATATATATATATATATATATATATATATATATATATATACTACTAATAAAGCATTTAGATAAAAACAACTTGTATTGCAGAAAGTACAATCAATCAATGCAAGGTCTTGAATTTTAAGACATACAAGTTTGAATACATACGGTACAAACCAGTAAAGCAAGTGAACCCATTTTTAAAATTTGAAAAGTCTTGGAAATCGAAAGGACTTCTGTGACTCACTTTTTAAAAAGCTGTGCAAACTTTAATTTAGTCATTGAGAATCAATAAATTGGGAAGATAACCCTTCTCCCCCACACTTGTCTGCATTCTTTATTTCTCCTGTATTTGTTTCACATCTCAGTGACGATGGAAGAACGGTGATGAGAATGGTAGCGATTGTAGAGGAAATGGTGATGGAGAGCTCTATGGTCAACAAGTAGGCATTTCGAGACCATTGTAACCTCTCACTGGTTGCGGTGAACATAGTTCCTCCAACGTATGTCTCATCACTCTGTTCTCCTTCTGTAAATCGCTTAGTTCTTTGATCATCCAAGAACACATACCCTTAAACATCTCGAACTCCCTAGAAACACCGTCCTCTATCTCATTATCATCTCAAGAATCTCGAATCAGAAAGTACTTCCATGGATGGTTTCACCAGAAGGAGCCATACGATGTTACGATATAGTTTCTCTTAGTAGCTACTTTGATGTTACCATGAATAACTGGAACTGGTACTTTTGATTTGTGTTTTTAGCAAATTATTATTGTCATTCTTAATTCGATTCTTGAAGTTTTATGCATTCTGTAAAATTCTGTCAGCAAACATACTTCTAACAATGCTTTATGTACTCTTTTTCTTTTGTATTTGGAAGAAACAACTACTCGTTGGTTAAATTTTTGATGAAATGTCTGAAACATATAAAATCAAGAGTTCTTGAGTTTTGGCTATAATAGTTATTTTAATTAAAATGAAGGTATTTAGTTCTGGAAAAAATCAAACCTTGCTAATTAGCAGGAATTTAAATCATCATTCCATTTTAAAAAGTAGATTTAATTCGATTATGTCATTTGTTTGTGATATAAATTGATACGCTTCTGGTCAGTTGTTTATTCCTGTGATTTTTATCGTGCAGTTTAGTTACTGGGAATTTGAGGAAGCCAACACTGTGTGATTTGGTGTTCAGGAGCCCTAGATGTGCTGCTGCTGGGATGGAGGTAAATGGTCTTTCTTGGAAATAAGTAAATATGTGCCAGATTATTCCATGTTTAACAAACAAGGTTATAGAGCATGTGTGTACACGAGATGACACAAAATTTCATTTGATAGCATATTATAAATCATGGTGCACTTTCATGTCTGAGTGCCTCTTTGTTTTGAAACTTTGGTTGTATGTGAGCCATTTTCTTCCATTGATTTTGTCTGATTTAGCATTTCTTACTTGTTCCTTGAATTGCCTTATAAATTTCACTTACATTAGTAACCTTGCATTGCACTATTACATGGTCTATATGTACTACTTTTAAGACTATCACAATCGTCATTGTGTTCTTGATGCAACTCACTGGAACAATTCTTCATACATACACACACACTACAATATAATGAATTTAATTGTTGGTCTTAAAAACAACTCTTATGCACAAAGTACAACTCTATGTTAAATAGCTGATTTTGGATTTGGCTTTAAAGGTGTTTTTTCGGATTTGGATAACCATGTTTGAGAATTTGTTCTTCTTCCCCTCCCAACTTTATTTCTGGCCACTGGTTTTCAACTTTATCACTTGAATTCCTGTATTTAATTTGAAGTTGGTGGCCGTCCCTGGTAACAAATTTTTGCGGGTCAAAAATCCCCCTCCATTCACCAATTTGGTTCTGTAGCAGTTTAGCATTTGAAATTATGTAAGCTACTATTCCATATGGCTTTTTTTAAAATTATTTGTGTCTGTATGGCGGGTAAAACACGGTTACTAATGCGTGATGGAAGCAAAGAAGCTGGCCATGTATTGATAGTCATGCCAGTTAATACACTTATGTGATTTCTGCTGCAAAAGCTTAAAGTCTCTTTTTTTTTCTTTGTAATTTGAATGTCTTCTGAAATTATTGGGTCTCTTACACCCTTTACGAATCCTAGCTTGCTTGGTTAAAAGTTCCTCTTATTGTATTCCATGCCTTCATCTATTCCTGGACCTGCTCCTAATGAAATTTTTCCAGCTAGAGCCACAGATCCCTTTGGTTTGTGCGTGAATGACTGAATGGAAGCAAAGATGCTACAGCCACTGACCCATCATCGGTTTGTTTTCATTTAATAAAAATGCTTAATTTCATTTTGAATAGCACCTCACTGTATCTTCACGATGTTGATGATTAGGTGTCAGATTGATGTTGAAAATGGGATGGCGTTGTGGTCACTCAATAAAAAGTACAATTAATTCACTATATGGTATGTTCTTCAAGTGTCATAACGCCAAAAGTGGGATTTTTTTATCAAATTATTGCTGCTGCTACTGATCTTTCTGTTTTGTTGTTGCAATCACACACACAAAGTCCACATAATACATACATATATACATAATATCGCTGTTGTTTTTGGGTTCTGTTTTGAAATTGAAATACACACATATTCACTACACATAACACTTAGTTTTTATGTTGTTATGGCTGTTGCTGCTGTCATTTCC
This sequence comes from Centrapalus pauciflorus, assembly GCA_020465985.1. Lineage (NCBI taxonomy): Eukaryota > Viridiplantae > Streptophyta > Magnoliopsida > Asterales > Asteraceae > Centrapalus > Centrapalus pauciflorus. Next base: position 26,394 of record JAANYP010008265.1, read on the forward strand.
AGCAACAACCATGCACACACTTTGCTCATTTTTTTTATAGCTTAGTATCGAGGTGCTACAACGGTTTTGTTCTTTCTATTTTGATTTAATCAGCACACACATGCAACTCTATATATCTATCTCTGCTACATGTTTTTTCATGCGGAATGTACAACATGTTAAAGCTATTTCTTGAATTTTTAGAAGTACGACTAATTATTACATATAATACAAGTCACTAGTGCAGTTAAATTTTTGAAATTTGAATGTGAATTTAAAAGCCTGCACTCTCCAACACCGAGAAAATTAATGCCTAACAAGTCACTACTGCAGTTGTATGTATCATTATTTTCTGAGTTTAGATTGGTTGGATGATTTCGCTTTATATTGTTGAGTTTGAATCGCATATGAGGTAATTAACATGAGAATTACAAACACTCTGTCTATCTGCATCTAGATACTTCCTGCAGTTGGTTCAAACTTCAACATCAGGCTACTTTTCTAAATATGAAATCCTACTCATAGATAAAACTGACAGTGATGATAAGTTTGCAAACTGCCATCATTCTTCTCCACTCCCTTTTTAAAAAGATGATGTTGAAGGCACTGGCGTTGTGACCATGTATTCTTTATTTAAGTTATGAGCGATTCTTTAGATCTGTAATGTTATTGGCCTCATGTTTGTTTATTGCTCCAAGATCTTTGCACCCAATTCATGAATTTTTTCTTGAAATTTTTCTAATCTATGTGTTATTTATTGTTTATATCGTTTATGCTTGTTTGGGTTTATAGAGAAAAATATGACTCTGACCCGAAAATATTCTTATTTTTTGGAGTAAAATGCTTGTCATTGATCTTTTGAGAGATTGAATGTTTCTTGCATTTTTGTGCAAAAAAGTATATGAAAAGATTCTTGCATTTTTTTGTGATTTATCTGATAGATACTTGTCATTGATCCCTTGAGAGATTTAAAGTTTTTTGAATTTTTGTGCAAAAAATCACCTAAGATGTTCCTTGCATTTTCTTATTTATATTAATCTTGAAATACTTGTCATTGGTACCTTGAGAGATAAAAGTTTCTTGCATTTTTGTGCTAAAACTCATCAAAGATGTTCCTTGCATTTTTTTTTATTTTGTTTCTATTTTTCAGGTTGATTTCTGTTCCCGTTTCTGTTTTTCTGAAATTTTCTATAGTAATCGATGAATTCTGTTACTGTTTTTTGATAGTAATCGGGATGATTTGTGTTTCTGTTTTTCAGGTTTTTTTTTAAATTTCCGAAAACAAAGAAAATAATAGAAAGATGAATATATTGTTTGGAGGGTTCATGGGAGGAGCAATGGTTCTCCTATTACATAGGAAGAAACCAAATTATTGGGATGGCGTTGTCTTGGTGGCACCCATTTGCAAGGTTTGTGCATTGTGTATATATGCAGACACATAAGAAGGTGAAAGTTTTATTTCATATGCAATCGAAGTTTAGTGTTTTTCCTCTGCAGTTAATTAATACTTCATATTATGTTAGGGGTTTTTGTTTCCTTAAGGCAATTCTCTAAGATAAACCAAAATTAATTTTTTTTTTCTATTCTAGGCCAATAGAAACAAAAACCTTCAAATGCCTATATGTATAACTAGAAGTAACATAGAAAATGGATCTCTTGGTGGACATTTTTAGTTGTGATGATATGTTATACTCATCTTTCATCCCTGATTTTTTTAAAACATTTTTGTGACAACCGTGGCTCACTATTTTTGCCCAAACATAATTTTTAGGAGGAAGTACCTAACATCGAGAGTGATGATGAAGACCAACAAATATACAATCCATTGAAGTTGCCAATGGGTTGGGATGGAAAACCGATTCCATATTGGCTGTATAAGCTTCATGGCCTTGGACAAGTAATATTTTTAACTAACCATCAAGCTATTTGGTCCAATTTTTTCTTGCCGTAGTATAATGTTATTATATATGATCTAATGATGTATTGCTTTCAATTTGTGGTTGTTTTGACAATTGTTACTATGTTTCAGGGTTCGACATTCATGGGTTTTCAATTTAGCGGTTTGTGATTTGAGTAACACCAATGCCATAATCAGAGTAAAAGTATAATACCGTGACTTTGATTTAACAATTCTATGGTAGTTTGATTTAAATTTGGATGTTTGTTAAAAATGTGTGGATTGGATGTTTGTTTCACTTTTATATTAAGGTTTCTTCTTTTACTAGATTTTGTCAATTCTCTATATTCATAGTCATTTCTTTTATAACAAAACTCTTTGTGTTAACAAAGCTCTTTCTCATGTGTCGTTTCTCATATGTCGTTATTTCTGATTCATCACTGCATTTTCTTTTGTTGGCCTATTTTTCTCTTCATAGCTAGATTTTTAAGATTAATTGATAGCCATTTTGAGAGGGGAAGACATGTACGGGGTAAGTTTATTGTTTACTTGTTAGTACTTGGTGACACTCCATTTCTAACAAAGTCATTATATCATGATTTCTACATTTATCTCTATATTTAAGGTATTTTTATGGTACTTATAATTTTTCTTTGGGACGTTATATCTGGATCGGATTTTTTTTTGGAGCAGTCATATGTTCTCACTTATCAGTATTCTTAGTAGTCGTTTTTGGTTTCATGTGTGTGAAGGTGTGTTATGACTTTTCTCATCATCTTTTAATATTGGTTTTGCTATTAGCTGGTCATACTATATAATTATCATTTACTTGCAAACATATTCGTATGTATATATAGAAACACATAAAACTGAAGCTTGACTCTTTTGTGCACTCATTACTTATTTTTTTAATAACTGAATATATTGGAATAAACAACAAACTTTCAGTTGGTTAAAATCGCCTTTATAATACATTCTCTAGCAGTTGTTGTGTACAAGGGGGTTACATACATTGTTTAGCGTCGTTTCATAGTTAAACGAATGATGTAAATTTTGTTGTCGAAACATCTTCTAATTAGTTTTTTGGGTTTGTATCTTTTCTATTAGTGGCAATTGGTGCAAGAACAGATATGCAACTATAGGAGATGATAAGTTGAGGCTATGGAGATGTGCTCTTTTTTTTTTGGAATGTTGTTGGTTTGTGTTGTTTTTATTATGAATCTTCGTCTGAAATAGTATCGATTTTGATCAAGTTGCGGGAGAAGGAAATGTGAAGTGCGTACCTTTGGGTCTGGTCAAAGTCTCAATGTCAGATGAGATCATCAAGAAGCGCTATTGAATCCGAGAAGAGTAAATATTTAAACGGCGTTAAAGAATTTAGATACAATGCCAGTGGCGACAAAGGGTGTACACGTGATCAATTTGGAATTGATAGAATTTGCAAATGAAAATGTTTAGCAACGACTAGATTATACAGAACAATAATCATATGCTTTACTCATCGAGAAAGATTTTTTCAACCAAAGTTGGTTTCTGAAGAAATTTTAATAGTTTGGGCAAAAGAATAATATAGGTATTAACATGTTAAAACCGTATGCTAATTTGAGAAAGGATGACTAAAAACACCTTTGGATTTATCAAAACTACCCATACAAGTTACTTCACATGCTCAAACACAACAAGTTATACTTAAAAAATAAATTAGTAACTACCAATAAAAAAAATCAGTAACTACCAATAAAAAAAGCATTATGCTTTGATGGGTAAAAAGAGCAACAAAAAAAAAATCATTCTAATTGAGTCGCTGTTGTTTGAACGCACACAATACCAAACACAAACATTTGTTGACGCCGCCGCTTTGCGCGGTTATAGTACTAGTATATATATATATATATATATATATATATATATATATATATATATATATATATATATATATATATATATATATATATATATATATATATATACATTTACTACTAATAAAGCATTTAGTTATTTACTATCTGCAATGCATAAGGTACAAGTTCTTATAGCTCAATTCTTGAATTCTAAGACTTACAAGTTTTTAAAGCATTATGTACAAGTCTATGTTGCACAATAAATGGACTGATTCTAATTATTGAAAGTCGTGCAGACTCTTCAGTCTTCAATTATTACACGCTGAAAAAAACTTTTGAACTTTTAAAATTATGGTTGGGAAGTGGGAACAAGCACGAAAGCCCATTCCTCTTCTCCCTCGTCTTCTTCAAATGCATCAGCTCATTAATAAAAAGCTCCTTTCATATCATGAGGATCGGAAAATTAATAAATCACACGAAGACGATGGTAGTTATGGCGGTAGAAACAACCAACACCCCACTTGTGCACGACTCCAATCCATCCCCGATGCCGCACTCGTCATAAGTCATAACGACACCATTGGTGAACATTTGGCCGGTGTTTGGGTCAATGGATACCAAAGCTATCTCCACCAACACATTTCCATGGTGATTCCCAACCAACTTGAATCTTACTTTAGTGATGATCTGAATCCTGAAAAGCTTCAATGGTTGCAACAGCGTCATTGTGGCCTACAGAGAAGGGATCCATGCCTTTTCAGCCACGGTTGTTCGGTTCCATCCGGTTACATTCTGCCAGCAAGCATCTGGATTTCATCAATCAACTTCAACCATCTTGATTTTTCGTTACCTTGGTAAAACCTGGGAACCAAATACTCCCATGTAAATGTATCATTGGTTTGTTTAGAGGTGTATGAGATGGTAAGATTAAACGGATTATCGTAATAAAGGCCAACTGCGGGGTTTTGGTTTTGAAGCTTGATGTTAAAGGATATAGCGTCGCTTGTGGCATTGTTGGCTGTTTTAATAAAAGCTGGAACGTAAAATTCCTCGACTGAAAACGCAGGATTGTGAAGGTTCGTATACAAGGGAAGCACGATAACTAATATCGATATTACGGTAGGTATGCAAATAATAGAACACACACAACAATACGATCATCGTAGTTTGTATAGCCATCTAGATTTCATCTTATATGTGGTCAAATACAAGTATAGCTATATAGATTTCATCATATCTATGGTCAAATGGAACAACTCTCTCTTCTCCAATATTAGTATATTTAATGTTTTTTTTTCAAAATAAATAATTTTTATGGAGCATGGCGTTTTTTGATGGATGGTGGTCTCATCCATTCATACAATCAGTTCGGTAAAACGTGATAAAATAACCATCAAGTCCAGAAATTAGAAACCCAATATCACACATCTCTCGAGTCTCGACGACAAGAAACAGACAAGAAATGTTGAAAGGGTAGGGAGGCATATTTGGATTTTTCCTTTTATTTTTGGCAGAAAAATAAAGATGTGAATACGATTTAATTGAGAACAAAATTTAAAAAACAGAATAATATACTAACCTTGTAAAAAATTAACCAGTTTATCGCATATGAGAACAACTCATACTTGGTTTTTGGAATTGTGTCAATAATAATCGTCAGGTTAATGTTTTTTTTAATGTGTCATTCATTGTCAATTTATTTTCCTGTACTTTCTTTTTATGGAATTCCTGGGACATGGTTGACACAAAAATTCGTTTTTTACATTTGTTAATATTATACATATTTGTAGACAGTGGGCATTCGATTTATGAGTTTTGATAACAAGTTTTATACTATTTTTTTAAAAGGTCAAAATACCACTAAGGTGGCGTTTTGTTCGCAGAATGTTTTAAAAGGAATTGGAATCTGTTAAGGAATTGGAATCTGCAAAGAATTGGAATTGGAATCCAAATTATGTTTGGTTGGCAAAAAATGAAATTGGAATCCAATTTCATAATTCGTTGGTAGGGTAAGATGGATGGGTGGGTAAAGGTGGATAAGTCTCTAAGGTAGGAATAACATGAGATGGATAGAGGTAGGGTGGGTGGGTGAGATGGGTAGGTGGGTAGGGGTAAGTATGGTGGGTAGTAGGTAAGAGTAGGTTGAACAACGTAGGTAAGGTAGGGGTAGCTGGGTAAAGGTGGGTGGGATAGGGTAGGGTAGGGTAGCATGGGTGGGTAGAGGTGGATAAGTCTATAAAGGAGGAATAAGATGAGATGGATATGATAGGGTGGGTGGGGTGGATGAGGGATGTGTGGATGGGTATGGGGGTAGTAGGTAAGAGTAGGTTGGATAGCGTATGTAGGGTAGGTGGGGTGATGTATGATGGATGAGGGATGGGTAGGGGTAGGTACGGTGGTTAGTAGGTAAGAGTAGGTTGGATAACATAGGTAAGGTTGGGGTAGGTGGGTTAGGGTAGGGGGGATGGGGTAGGGTAGGGTGGGTGGGTATGGGTGGGTAGGTAGGTAATGATGGGTATGGTGGGTAGTAGGTAAGAGTAGGTTGGATAGCAAAGGTAGGGTTGGGGTAGGTGGGTGGGATGGGGTAGGGTGGGTATGGGTGGGTGGGTCGGTAGGTAGGTAGGTAGGGTGGGTGGGTGGGGTAAGAATAGACATGGTGTAGTGTAGTGTGTTAAACGTAATGGGTATTTTTGTAATCAACCACTTTCAGTTTTGAAAAGGAATTGAATTCCATCCATTGTGTGAAGGAATATTATTTTTCTTCATTCATTGGAAAATTTCAATTTTGATGGAATCCAATTCCTTTTTATAGTTGAACCAAACAAATGAATTGACTGGAATTGGATTCCTTTTCCCTCCAATTCTGTCGGATTCCAGTGAACCAAACGGCCCTTAAATCTTTAGCTGCAAGAATTTTGAATAGTCGATCGATTGCTTCACCTTGCTTTCACTTTTTTTGGTTGCTATGAGTTATATATATTTTCCTAATGTTGGATGCATGTATCACTTGTTTGGTCATTTAGGTGTTAGATGACTAGGGGTGTTCAAAACCGGATATCCGAAATTTCGGATGGTGAATTTTGCCATCCGAATCCGAATTTTCGGATATCTGAAATTTCGGATTCTGATATTGGATTATTCGAATATCCGAAAATTCTTATTTTTTTAAATTCTTTATAAAATTAAATCAAATATTTAAATATTTAAAATACAAATTCATATACCCAAATACATATTAAAGATAATTATATCACAAACTAAATTTATCCGGAATAATTTTTACTCAAAACGACTAAAAAATGATTAATAAAACTAAAATATATTAAATATTAGTTAATAGATCTATAATATCAAGATAAAACTCAGAAATATACATTAGAGTGATAATAAATACTCAATCCTAATGATATAAAAAATAATTTTTTTGGATTTTCGGATATCGGATTATCCGAATATCTGAAAATATTGAATTTTACTATCCGAAGCCAAATTCGAAATTTCGGATTTTCGAATAGTTTCGGATTGGATTTTCGGATTTTTATTTCAAATGCTCGGATGCGGATTTTTGTGAACACCCCTATATTTTGCTGTCGTTTTTTGATATTTGCAGAGACTGGTATTTGACTTCTTATTCGATAAAATGTAAAAGTATGAGACTATCAAACGTTGTAGTCCCCATAAAATAAGACAAGATTATAAGAGTTTGAGGTATGTAGTAGACATAAATTAAAAACTCTTGATAATGTTGTCTTTGGTTGCAAAAAAATGAAAACAATGTTATTATTGATTTGTTCAAAGTGGATCGTGCATAACGATGAATATTTTCTAATTTTTCTTGATTTTAGTAATTCATTTTTATAATCAACTCATTCTCATCTTTTTTGTTAAGTATTAATCAAATTACTTAAATAAATCATAAATGGTAGATTTCCCATAAATGACAATTTGACATTCACATTTAAACGTAACATAACGTACCATCTGACAATGTCATGTTGACGCCGCAGCTTTGCGCGGGTATGTTACTAGTATATATATACATATATATATATATATATATATATATATATATATATATATATATATATATATATATATATATATATATATATATATATATATATATATATATCTTCTGAGAATTCAAAGAAACAAAGAAAATGAAAAATGATTGATGAGTTATCAGTTATCAGTATCTAATCAAATAAAGATTTTAAGCTAAAATGTTCTTGCTATGATATAATTCTGGACAGGTTCAGCTAAATTCTGAACAAAGAATTAAAGATTTAAAGATACTGAAAGTGGGTCACATATTTGAAAAGAAAAGCCAGAGTCTAGAAAGACAAAGATTAAAGATAAAATCCTAAGATAACTCAGGTGGTGGAGAAATCTGCTTGATAAGACAACAGATGCTGTGAGTTATAGATATTCATTTTTAAATGCTAGATTTCGGTTGAGACATATTGTTGATGAGAGTTAATTTGACATTCATACATGCTCAGCTGGATTGTAACCTGTGCACACCATGGTTCGGTGATGCCCTGTGGATCATGATAGCTATTTGACTTATCATTCCGCATGACATTTTACTTACAGTTCATTTTAGATATTGTTATGAGTTTATTGCTATCATGACCTTGATTATTTATGCTTTCATTATTGCTCGCATCTTTGACATATTGATTCAGCTTAGCATGATTAGCCTTGTCGGTCTATTGTTCTAGACCTAGCTATGTCACCAGTTGTATTGAACTTGGTATTGATTACTCCGATGCTCCCCCACGATGACCGCTGATAGCTAGCCCAACATAAGTGGATAGCTCCCACTAAAAGCGTGAGCGTGGCATGCACATCATCCTATTCTATGATTACTATGTCTCAATCATGAGTGGCTGTAGCGGCAGTCAAGACATATCATGCTAGACCCATGATCCGCTTGATAAATGCATGTAATCTGAAAATCTATATTCTCACTAAGCATTGCTTATAATTGTTGTTTAACTTTTTACTGGTGAAGATAAGGAAAAGCACCTGCTGGACCTAGTTCTTAGGTCTTTCAGAAATCAAGATTGAAGTTTTCTATAGACCACTACTCAACAAACCTTCGGTACAGATTGGCAGATGATAATTGTGGTGGTCTGGGTAGATTTGATTTGATTGTATGATGACATGAATTAGATTAGTCTTGTACCCTTTACAAGTTTAATTTGAAAACTGTCATCTGTACTAAAAACTGTTTTAAACTTATCCTAATATTTTGTACCTGTAATTTGAAATTCCGCAATATAATTACTCTATCTTAGTTATGATTGATATCGTGTTGCAAGATGTGGGACCTAGACTCAGAGGACTGCCCCATAAGGGGAGGCCTTCACAGGACGGTATCAGAGCCCATAGTTTGAGTGAATCAAGTATTACGTGAGTAGTACTTGGTCTCAAACTGAAGCAATACATATGTATCAATGATTTAGGTGGTTTGAAGTGAGATAGGATGTACAGACTGTTAGGATGGGAAAAAGGGTACATAGCTCTACGTCTATAAACTGATATTTAAATGATTTTAATTTTCAGTCAAGATGTCAGGATCAGGTGATATTCCCAACAACATGACTCCCCAACGGATGTTTGAAATGGTACAACAACTATTAGCCCAACAATCTGAACAACAAAACAAGAACATGCAAGAACAGTTTCAGGCTAGAGATGAGGTCGAAGCAAAAAGACGTGCTGATAAAAAGAATAAGAGAAAAGAAAAACAAGTCCAAAATGATGAGTCTGATTCTGATAACTCGAACCCTGATACCCAAATTGCAGAGCCGAAAGGCTGTAAGTTTAAAGATTTTAAAGCAAGTGGTGCCCTTAACTTTGAGGGTACAGTCAACCCAATCCAGACGATGGATTGGATAAGCCACACTGAAGAAATCTTCAGAATCTCCGATTGCCTAGAGTCAAAGAAAGTGAGTTATGCATCTGCTTTATTCGTCGGCGCTGCCCGTGCTTGGTGGAAGACTCGGAGGAGTATCTATGGAGAGGAGGTCATCCAGACTTTAGAATGGGATCAGTTTCTTGAAATGTTTAATGCGAAGTATTGTCCTGTTGACCAACAACACAAAATGGAGGTCTAAATGATGCAACTAACTCAGGGAACCAAGACCTTTGACGAGTATGAGCACGAATTCTCGCGACTTTGTGGCTATTCTTCATATCAAGTAGCCACTGAGGAAAGGAAGGTGAATAGATTTCGTGGAGGTCTTAACCCGAGGTACAGACACCCGGTGAGCGCAATGAAGTATAAAAGTTATCTGGAAATGGTTGAAGCTGCAAGGCAGATCAAGAGGGGATATTTAGAGTATGACGATCAACTCTATGCACCACAAACAAATCCAACAAGTCATTCTCCCCCAAAGAAGCAGAGATTTGGCAGATTCTTTAAGCCCAACAAATCTCAATCACTGCAATCTCAACAATATAGTTCGCCTCAGAAAGCTCAAGCCTATTGTCTAACGAACGAACCACGATTCTGCAAAAGATGCAGGAAATCACATACGGGACTGTGTAATCCGGACCACGTCACCTAATATGTATGTAGTGGGATCGGCGACAGTAGTGAAGAATGTCCCCAGCGAGGACTAGGATGTGCAAAGCGTGGACACTTTATGTATCAGTGTCAGAGAGGTCGCCGAGGTCAATCACAATCATCAGCTGGAGGTTCTACGATGAAAAGCTCAGCTGCAACTCAAACTGCAAGGACCCGTGCATTTCAGATAACAGCAGAGGAAGCGAATGAAACCCCAGATGTGGTTACCGGTACGTTCTTAGTAAATTCAATACCTGCGCGCGTACTATTCGATTCCGGTGCAAGTCATTCATACATATTGACTGCTTTTCCTCAAAGATTGTCTAAATCTCCTTCAAAGCTTCCGGTTATACTCGATATAGAGACGGCCAGTAACAATTACATTATGGCTGATTCTTTTTACCGAAATTGCACATTACTCGTCGATAACATAGTGTTCAATATCGATCTTATTCCGATTCCGTTAAAAGAGTTCGATTTTATTATCGGTATGGACTGGCTAACGAATAATGAAGCTATGATTGTCTGCAACGGCCGAATCATCAGATGCAAGACTTCAGACGGCCGAGTGTTAGAAATCAAAGGCGACAAGCGAAAAGGTGCTCACTGCTTCATATCTGTTGAGAAAGCGCGTACATATTTATCTAAGGGTCACAAATCCTATTTATGTTTGTCTCGTCTGAATCCGTTTCTGAAGCCAACAAGACTTCCATTTCTGATATTCTGATCGACTGTGAGTTCCCAGACGTATATCCTGATTATATTTCTGGAGTGCCACCGGAACGACAAGTTGAGTTCGGAATTGACTTAGTTCCTGGTGCGACTCCAATCGCTAAGGCTCCCTACAGACTTGCGCCTACAAAAATGCAGGAAATGTCAAAGAAATTGCAAGTTCTGTTAGAGAAGGGATTTATCTGACCTAGTTCATCTCCGTGGGGTGCACCTGTCTTGTTCGTGAAAAAGAAAGACGTAACTCTCCATATGTGCATCCACTATCGTGAGTTGAACAAAGTCACCATTAAGAATAAATATCCTCTGCCCAGAATCGATGATTTATTTGATCAGCTACAAGGAGCAAGTTAGTTATCCAAAATTGATCTTCGTTCTGGGTATCATCAGTTGAAAGTCAAAGATGAGGATATTCCGAAGACAACCTTCCGAACAAGATACGGTCATTAGGATATTCTCGTATTGCCATTCGGTCAGACAAATGCACCAGCGACGTTCATGGATCTCATGAATCGCGTGTGCAGACCAATGTTGGATAAGTCAGTTATCGTGTTCATAGACGATATTCTGATTTACTCCAAAACGGAGGCTGATCATGTTGTTCATCTGCGTCAATTGCTAGAGTTATTGAGAAAAGAAAGACTATATGCAAAATTTTCCAAGTGCGAATTCTGGCTCAGACATGTATAATCTTATATTGTCTCGAGCTATTTCCTAAGCGTTCTTTGTTTGAATGAAAACATGAAATTCTACTTTGTTACTTTTATAGATCCAATTCCTTGGCCATGTTGTATCTGGCGAAGGTATCTCAGTTGATCAGTCTAATGCCGAGGCTGTTCAGAAATGGCAAACGCCTCGCAATGCCTCCGAAATCAGAAGTTTCCTTGGATTGGCTGGTTACTACCGGCGATTCATTAAAGACTTCTCGAAGATTGCTGTGCCATTCATGATGCTAACACGAAAGAATACACGTTTCGTATGGGCAAATAAACAGCAAGAGGCATTTGAAACTTTGAAGCAGAAACATATACAAGCTCCAATCCTACCTCTACCAGAAGGCAATGATGACTTTGTCGTTTATAGTGATGCATCCGGTACTGGCTTAGGTTGTGTCCTCATGCAAAGGGGAAAAGTGATTGCCTATACTTCAAGGCAATAGAAAGACTACGAGAAAAGTGCACCAACTCATGATCTTGAGTTGGCTGCCGTTACCTTTGCACTGAAAATTTGGCGTCACTATATCTATGCGACTAAGTGTCAGCTGTATACTAACCATAAAAGCCTCAAACATCTATTTATTCAAAAGGATCTGAACATGAAACAGCGACGGTCCTCGGAGCTCATCAAGGACTATGATTGCGAGATCCTGTATCATCCCGGCAAAGCCAACGTGGTCACGGATGCTTTGAGTAGAAAGGTGTATCCTGAAAAGTGTTGTTATGCCCTGAATCCTGTTGTATTCTCTTCTGATCTTATCGAAGATGTCCAATCTGCTCAAACCAAAGCATTGAAAGAAGAAAATATCAGTTCTGAAAATCTTAAAGGGCAACTTCAATTACTATCTATGAATCATTTGGGACTTCAATATCTCAAGGGAAACCGAATCTGGATTCCTAAGTATGGTTCTATTCGCAAGACTCTTCTATCTGAAGCCCATCAGTCCAAGTTATCTATTCATCCTGGCAGCTCAAAGACGTACTTCGATCTGAAAGCTGATTATTGGTGGCCAGGAATGAAGAAAGATATCGGTCTATTCGTTGAAAGTTGTAGAGTCTGTCAAATGGTTAAGGCAGAACATCAGAAACCCTTCGGGGATATGCAACCACTACCAATTCCTGAGTGGAAGTGGGAGCATATTACCATGGATTTTGTCACGAAGTTGCCTAAAACCAAGAAACAGCACGACTCCATCTGGGTAGTCGTGGATCAATTAACGAAGTCAGCTCATTTCATGCCGATGAAAGAGACGTATTCTCTTGATAGATTGGCACAGATGTACATTACTGAAGTTATTTCTCGTCACGGTGTTCCAAAATCTGTCGTCTCTGATTGTGATAGTCGTGTCACTTCAAGATTCTGGAAAGCGCTGCAAGACGGGATGGGTACTCGAATCTCCCTGAGTACAACATATCACCCTAATACAGATGGCCAAAGTGAACGCACTATCCTTACTTTTGAAGATATGCTCCATGCCTGCGTTTTTGATCTAGGTGGTAATTGGAATGACCATTTACCTTTTATCGAATTCTCATACAATAACAGTTATCATTCTACTATCAAAATGGCTCCTTTTAAAGCTTTACATGGAAAAAAGTGCAGAACTCCCACCAGTTGGCGGGAAACAGGTGAATCGCCAATAACAGGTCCTGCCCTTCTGCAGTTGACTCATGAGAAGATTCAACTTGTTAGAATAAATATTCTTATTGCTCAAAGCAGGCAGAAGTCATATTACGACAATCGACACAGATCGATCAGTTTTACAGTTAACGATTGGGTGATGCTGAAAGTATCCCCAATGAAGAATGTGGTGAGATTCATAAAGAGAAACATGCTTGCTCCGAGATTTATTGGTCCGTTCAAGATCGTTGAAAAGATAGGGAAGCAATCCTATCGTCTTGAATTGCCGACAGACTTAGCGGGAATACATCCTGTATTCCATGTTAGTCATCTACGAAAGAGCCTAGCAGATGAAAGATAAGTGCAGATACCACATGTTAATCTGCAAATTGATGAAAAGCTTCGAGTGGTTGAGGAGCCAGAATGTATTCTGGACTCAAAGACCAAAAAGCTTCGCAATAAAGAAATATAGATGGTGCTCGTCCAGTGGAAACACCACAAAGGTTCGCATCAGTCTTGGGAATCTAAGGATGTCATGAAAGTTACCTATCCAAGTCTGTTCGAACACTACTAACTTCGAGAACGAAGTTTGTGCGTGGTGGACCCCATTCTGTAAAAACCTAGCCATAACTGAACTTTAATTTCTGTATTTGATCCAATAATGTATCTTAATTACATTATTTGTCTTGTAAATTAATTAATTAATGAAATTATTTAATTAAGTTAAATAAATGATATAAATTATTTAGATGATCAATGTTAAAAGAGATGTAAAATACAAAAGTGTGAGGGGTTAAATAGAATATTTATCAAAATTAACATATATAAAACAAGAAAATGAGCATTTATGCTCATTATCACAATAAAAAGAATTTTAACTCTTTCTCTCTCTTCTTTCTTCATCATACGGCTTCCTTCACAAATCATCAAAGAAATCCATAAAACTTGCAATTATTTGAAGATTTGAAGTCAAGGAGCAGTTACAACAACATTAAACATCAAGAAACTACAAAGATTTAAGGTAATCTTCATTTTTGATTTTGAAATTTTAAGGATTTGGTTCGGTTTTGAGAAAAACCGAAAGTTTAAGATCTCAAAGCATAGAAATGTTGTTGCATGTTTGTATAAAAGGTTAGAAATCATGTATTTAAGTATATAAATGTTACAGAAACAAAAATCGTAGGTTGGATCGTCCAAATAAATTAGAAATCTGAATTTTTGTAAAATATGTGTTCTTGACAAAAAGTATGAATTTTGGACGATTTTGAGTAATATAATGTGTTTTTGATAGGGAAAATTGTATAAAAACAACCGAAAAATGATAATATAAGTTTAGATTACATTGCATGTTAATAAAAATGTGTTAAGAGAATTTTTGGTAAAAATCCGTATGAATATAAGTTGGACATTCAAGAACAAAAATCTAGAAATTCATAAGTCTTGGGATCCGAATTCGGTTGGGACCCGAATTCGGATATGGTGCCCAATTCGGATCCAACTCGGATCCTATATCTCGGATGGTCCCAATTAGGATGGATTAGTGCGGACGGCCCGGTCCGGATGCTCAATTCGGATGTGTTGTTCGGAAGGTTCCGAATCCGGATGGTCCGAATCCGGTTGATCCGAATTCGGATGGTCCACTTTTTGTGCTTTAAAAATAATAAAATAAATGATATGTTACAAGTAAAAGACCCATGATTATATGATGAAAGAACATTAAATAAAGCAACATGATATATATATATATATATATATATATATATATATATATATATATATATATATATATATATATATATATATATATATATATCTTTTGAGAATTCAAAGAAACAAAGAAAACGAAAAATGATTGATGAGTTATCAGTTATCAGAATCTAATCAAATAAAGATTTAATGCTAAAATGTTTTTGCTATGATTAATTCTGGACAGGTTCAGATAAATTCTGAACAAAGATTTAAAGATACTGAATGTGGGTCACAGATTTGAAAAGAAAAGCCAGAGTCCAGAAAGACAAAGATTAAAGATAAAATCTTGAGATAACTCAATTGGTGGAGAAATCTGATTGATAAGACAACAGAACTTGTGAGTTATAGATATTCAGTTTTACATACTAGATTCCGGTACAGATATATTGTTGATGATAGTTTATTTGACATTCATACATGCTCAGATGGATTATGACCCGTGCACACCATGGTTCGGTGATGCCCTGTGGATCATGATAGCAATTTGACTTATCATTCCGCATGACATTGTACTTACAGTTCATTTCAGATATTGTTATGAGTTTATTTCTATCATGACCTTGATCATTTATGCTTTCATTATTGCTCGCATCTTTGACATATTGATTCAACTTAGCATGATTAGCCTTGTCGGTCTATTGTTCTAGACCTAGCTATGTCAACAGTTCTATTGAACTTGGTATTGATTACTCCGATGCTCCCCCACGACGACCGTTGGTAGCTAGCCCAGCATAAGTGGATAGCTTCCACTAAAAGCATGAGCGTGGCCTGGACATCATCCTATTTTATGATTACTATGTCTAAATCATGAGTGGCTGTAGCGGCAGTCAAGACATATCACGCTAGACCCATGATCCGCTTGATAAATGCATGTAATCTGAAAATCTATATTCTCACTAAGCATTGCTTATAGTTGTTGTTTAACTTTTTACAGGTAAATATAAGGGAAAAGCACATGCTGGAACTAGTTCTTACGTCTTTCAAGAATTAAGATTGAAGTTTTCTATAGACCACTACTCAACAAACCTTCGGTACAGATTGGCAGATGATAATTGTGGTGGTCTGGGTAGATTTGATTTGATTGTATGATGACATGAATTAGATTAGACTTGTACCCTTTATAAGTTTAATTTGAAAACTGTAAACTGTACTAAAAACTGTATTAAACTTATCTTAATATTTTTTACCTGTAATTTGAAATTCCGCAATATACTTACTCTATCTTAGTTATGATTGATATCGTGTTGCAAGATGTGGACCTAGACGCTGAGGACTGTCTCGTAAGGGGAGGCCTTCACAGAAATTCTTGAAAAACTCAGATTCTCGATTATAACTGTGTTCAAGTGTCACTCGAGTTGACTGCACTTATTAATCGAATTGACAGCATTGATAATCGAGTTACAATTAAGATTCAATCGAGTTGACTTGAATTTTATTTGAGTTGACTTGAATTCTATTCGAGTTGACTTAAAGTCAATTCGAGTTGATCTGAAGTTAATTCGAGTTGTCTAGAAGGTATATTCGAGTTGAAAACAACCTTCCATCGAGTTGTTGAAAACAAGTGTTAAGTTTTCAATGTTAATTCAAGTTTTTTTTTAATATATCATTCGAGTTTCCTAAAAGATTGATTCAAGTTTACTCCTCGTTTATTTGAGTTGACCATTGTGTTGATCGAGTTGACAAATGCCTTAATCGAGTTGCATCTCATTTGATTCGAGTTGAACCAAAGCCAATTCTAGTTGCATTGATCTTCTAACAAGTTGATTGTTTTCTATATTCGAGTTGACTATCTCAGTGTTCGAGTTTGTTGCATTCTTTGATTGAGTTTTGCACATTCATTGATTGAGTTGATCATTTCATTATTCGAGTTTATCATCTTCTTAATTCAAGTTTCAATTCATACACTTTCAAGTTTGATCAATTTTCATTAGTTGATCAACTTTTTCAATTCAATCAAAATATCATTCGATCTTGGAAGATTCCTAACAGTCAATCATCATGTGTAAAGATGCACTTGGAATGGGGTCAGAGACAAAACCTCCAATTCTCTACCAGGGAGAATACGTACAATGGAGGGAAAGATTTTTGGAGTTTATCAGTTTCCACAACCTCTCAGAAGAAATGTTAAAGTCTCTAACTGCCGGACCAGCTGTGTTCCTGGAAACAATTCCTGCTGTACCCAACAACAATCCTCTAATATCGGAAAGAACTGTTGAGGTAACGAACTTGACAGAGGCACAGAAGCGGAGAGAATTGGGGGAGAAAACAGCAAGAAAGTTGTTACTGATATCCATCCCCAATGACATCTACACTTGTTTGACAAACACTAAGACAACCAAATCCATCTAGGATGAGGCGTGTAAGCTGATGAGGGGATCAGACAGGGCAACTACCAACAGAACAAAGAACAGCCTAATGACATTCGAGAATTTTAGAGCAAGAGAGGGGGAATTACTAGAGAACACGTACTTGCGGTTTGTCAGCTTAGTAAGTGAGATGAAAAGGAACGGTGTTACTAAGTCCAACTTAGACTCCAATGTGAAATTTCTGAATGTACTTAACCCAGAATGGGAAAAGTATGCAATGATCATTCAACAGACAAAAGACATTGAGGGCATGGATTTCCATATGGTCTTTGAGAACCTTAACAACTATCAAGAGGTTGTTTTAAGGAAAATGTCTGGCAAGAAGAAAGCAGAAAAAGAGACCGTTGACCCTTTAGCTTTATTGGCAGATAAGAAATACAAGTATAAGCTGAAGAAGGAAAACGGGTAGTCATAAGCAACAGTTCTTCTGAATCAGACTCACCAGATTCATCAGCAGATTCTGAAATAGAAGAAATGAAAAAGCAAATGGCCTTACTCACTGTAGCATTTCAGAAGAAGTTCTACCGAAAGCCCACCATTAACAAAATGAGATACAAGACTGGCTCAAGAAAGTTTGATAATAAGGAGAAATATGAAAAGTCTTGTGAAAGCAGCGGAAAGAAAGCCGGTAAATATGACAAATCTGAAAAGTCAGCAAAGAAAGATACAGAGCAAAAATGCTACAACTGTGGGAAGCCAGGACACTATGCCCGAGAGTGCAGAATGCTTGCAGTCAAAAACTCAGAATACTACACAAGAAAGGCACTTCTAGCTAAAGAAAAAGAAGCTGGCAAAGCTCTAATGGCTGAGGATGATCATTGGCTACAACTATCATAGGATGTAGACATCTTGGATGAAGATGCACATATCTGCTTAAAGTCAAAGGTTTTCAATGAATCAGAACTGATTGAGTCAGCAATGGTTGCAGAAGATGAAGTATGGGTTGGGTTAACGGATGAAGAGCATGAGGAAAATGAAGAGACTGAGGTGGAATTGACTGAAGAATTTGCAATGATGGCAACAGGAGATGCTGGCTGCAGCAAAGATAAAGAGAGTGATGAATCAGATTCAGACAAATCAGAGAGTTCAGAAACACCGAAGGTACTTCCTAACTCTGAATCTGAAAATGATGATTCCTGTTTGCTTGAACAAAAACTACCCCACATATGGCTTTCATGCTAAAGAAATTTAAAAAATCTTTAAAAGCCGAAAAGAAAAATGCTCATTCCTTGGAAAACAAGCTAAATCAAGAACATGCATTAGTATTGGATTTTTCCAAGGATAAAGCATTAGCACTACGAGCTGTATCAAATTTGAAAGATAAAATAAATGATCTTTAATGTAAAATCCAATAACTAAATAACATTATATCTGACTTAAAAGAAAAACTGAATTTGGCTGAGCTAGAGGCTTCAAGTTATTCTGTAAAATATCATGCAATTTTTGACGAAAGAACAAAACTTTATGAGAAAATAAAAACATTGGAAGATGAGTTTATCAAAAGAGGTCAAACTAATCAAACAATATATTTAAATCAACCAAAAGATACCGAATTTTATAATTCTAAATCTGGTATTGGTTGGAATAATCCTAAATATCTGACAAAGGCAATTTAAAATTCACCTACTTCATATGATGTCAGATATATGAACTTAGGATTACAAATGACATTTATGAAAGCATCAGATGAGATAGAATCAAGTGATGATTCAAAAAGGCTAAGATCTGATAAAATTCAAAATTCTGTTGAGTATAACAGAATAAATGAATCAAATAAAAATACTTGCATTAAAGAGGAGTATACTCAGACATATTCTGAGAATGATTTATATGAAACTACTACTCAATCTCAAAAGTTATATTTACCAGTTTCAATTCTTGAAAAGATAAACTCTGATCTTGAATTGAAAATCAAAAATTTTGAGACAGAAAATCAAAATCTTAAGGCTGAACTTAAAACTCTGGAACAAAAGTTACAAAAACAGCCTGCGAACAAATCAATAACAGATGAAACACCTTAAATTCCACTTAATTCTATAAATTCTGAAAACGACTTTGATCTGTATATGAACTCTGATATTAACTTATTGGAAGAAATGTTTGTTAAAATAGATGAGTTTGTTAAACCTTTACACAACAAACAAACTGATGACCTTAAAGAACCTGTTAGAATTCTGCAAAGAATATCTACAGATTCAAAGGAATCATCAGAACAATCACCAAGTTTACAACTGAAAAAGGAGAAAACAAAAGATACTTTTGTGACTCCTACTTATGAAAAAGGTGAATCATATTCCACAAAGGACTCTATTGCACTCAAGGTCCAAAATTCAAAAGGTAAGAGACCTTTACAGAAGAAACAAGTTTCTAAAATCATTAATTCTCGTGTTTCTTGTATGTTAGATTATATTGTGAAAGGTTCTTAGAAGCAAGAATGGAGAAAGAAGCTGAAAGAAAAGAAAAACAAGAGTATAAGACAAGAGTGGAGAGTGAATGAAACTTTTGTTACAGATAGAAATAGACAATTTGAAAAATTTGTTTGTAATAATAAATTTACTGATAATTCTTATACTAGATACTCCCGGACTGCTTTAATTGTTTTAGTTCTGTTTCTTGTAAATCAATGCATGCTAAATCTGATAAGCTTGTATGGCTACCAAAGAAAAAGGATCCATCTTTTAAACAGAAAAAGGTTCCAATGCAACAACTTTCAAAAACAGTTCCACATCGAACTATACAAAAATGGATACCAAAAAGAACTGTTAAAAAGTGGGTACCTAAAATAAAAGACATATCTTCTGAGAAAAAGCATATCCAATCGCATGATTTACCAAAGTCAAAAGTACCTAACTATAAGTGGGTACCTCATGTTTTATTACGTCTCATAGGTAAATCATGTGTGGTACCTTGACTCCGGATGCTCAAAGCACATGACCGGACAAAGAGAAACACTCACTAACTTTGTAGATAAGTTCTGTGGGACGGTCCGATTCGCGAATGATCAGTTTTGTTTGATCAAAGGTTATGGGAGTCTTGCGTACAATAAGTTAACAATTCAGAAAGTCTTCTACGTTGACGGTCTTGGTCACAACTTGTTTAGCATTGGCCAACTCTGCGACAAAGGATTAGAGGTCAACTTCAAAGCAAATCGGTGCAGCATAAGATCTGGAGAAGGAAAAGAAATCCTTGCAGGGAACAGGAAAACCAATCTGTACTCAATTGACCTGGCCTCTATCAATCTGAAGAAGGATGTTTGCTTAATCTCAAAAGCAACATCTAAAACTTCTTGCCTATGGCATCATCGTCTTTCTCATCTGAACTTTAACGAATTAACCAACCTTGCAAAAGGTGGGTTAGTTAAAGGGCTACCAACTCTCAAGTTTCAAAAAGAGCAGTTGTGCGCAGCTTGTGAAAAAGGAAAGATGACGAGAGCTTCACACAAGTCTAAAACAGAACACTCATCATCGAGAGCATTGGAATGCTACATATGGATCTGTGTGGACCAATGAGAGTACAAAGTATAAACAAGAAACGCTATGTGTTGGTAATAGTCGATGACTACTCCAGATTCACATGGGTTTTCTTCCTGCGTTCCAAATGTGATGCTACCAAGATAATAATAGACTTCATCTGAAAAATTCAAATAAAGTTGCAGCTTTCAGTTCAAACCATCAGATCAGATAACGCGACAGAATTTAAGAACAAATCTCTCGAATCGTGTCTGAATTCTGTAGGAATAACACATCAATTCTCAGATGCTCGTACTCCACAACAAAATGGTGTCGTTGAACGAAAAAATCAGACACTAGTGGAAGCTGCAAGAACGATGCTGGCATACTCTAATCTCCCGTTATTCCTTTGGGCTGAAGTTGTACCAACAGCTTGTTTCACGCAGAACAGATCAATAATCAACAAAAGATTCGAAAAGACTCCATATGAATTAATAAACAAACGTGTACCTAATGTTAAGTTTTTCCATGTCTTTGGATGCAGGTGAAGGCATCTTCATTGGGTATTCGAAGGAGTTTGTAGCTTTCAGCGTCTACAACAAGCGGACCAAGACAGTCAATGAAAGCGTCAATGTAAAATTTGATGAAGGCGTAGTAATGACTTTTGAACATACCAGTTAAGGACCCGACCATAACAAGCCGACTTCTATGAAGTCAACTGAGCAGAGTGCAGATAATTCTGATTTAAGTAAACTGTTTGAGAATTTCTATGAAGACTACTTTGAAAAGCCCAAAACTAATGTTTCGAATTTGGTGCCTAACAGAATTATTGAAGATCCAGTCGTAGTCTTGGACTATTCTCATCAACCCATTTAAGAAGAAACTGGAGAAGCTTCAACGACAGATGTGCACTTACCTACTGATAGTGTACAACCCATTCAACCTCCAGTATCTTTTGAAACCCCCTTACAATCTGAAAACTCAGAAACCCCTATCTCAGATACTATACCATCTACATCAAAAGCTAACCCCCGAATTCCCTACTTAGACTTAAACCACAATCAAGACCAAATTCAACCGTATCCACATACCTTTAAGTGGACAAGAAGTCACCCAACTAAAAATATCATTGGTGATCCTTCTGCATCAGTCCAAACCAGAAGAGCAACAATAAACGAGTGTTTATTTTCAAGCTTTCTCAGCAAAATTGAGCCAAAGAATTTTAAAGAAGCTCTTCTGGATGCTGATTGGATTGTGGCAATGCAAGAAGAACTGAATTAGTTCGAAAGGTTGAAGGTATGGAGATTGGTAGAGCGACCAAACGATAAATCAATCATTGGCACGAAGTGGATTTTCAAGAATAAGAAAGATGAACATGGTGTCATCATTCGTAACAAGGCTTGCCTTGTTGCCAAAGGATACAGTTAACAAGAAGGGATCAATTATGATGAAAATTCCGCTCTAGTTTCAAGAATAAAAGCATTTAGAATGTTTCTGGCATTTGCAACTCATAAAAACTTTACAGTTTACCAAATGGATGTAAAAACTACGTTTTTAAACGGGGAACCAATAGATGAAGTGTATACATATCAGCCCGAAGGGTTTACTAATCTTCGAAGCCTGATCATGTATATATTTTAGAAAAATCCCTGTATGGCCTTAAACAAGCACCTCATGCTTGGTATGATGCACTCTCAACATACTTGTTGAAATGTGGATTTAACAAAGGTGCAGTGGATACTACCCTGTTTATTAGACGTCGGGGGCCAGATATCATAGTAATTCAAATATATGTAGATGATATAATATTTGGGTCTACAAATCCAGAATTTTGCAAGAAATTCACTTTCTTAATGTCCCAGAAATTTGAAATGAGGATGATGGGAGAAATAATTTTTTTATTAGGTTTACAAGTTAAACAACTGACTGATGGAATTTTTATCAATCAGTCCAAATATATTCAGTACAAGTTAAAGAAATTTAACATGGTCAATAGTACTCCTATGAAAACTCTCATGGCTCCGGATTCTAAATCCAAACTCGATGAGGACATTTCAGGGAAACCTGTAGATGTAACTCATTATCGAGGAATAATTGGGTCATTAATGTAGCTAACTGCAAGTAGACCTGATATTATGTTTGCTACATGTGTTTGTGCTAGATATCAGACAAATCCAAAAGAATCACATTTAGCTGCTGCTAAAAGGATCTTAAGATATCTGAAGGGAACACCAAACCTTGGTTTGTGGTATCCCAAGGAATCTTCATTCAATTTAACTGTTGTTTCTGATACTGATCACGCAGGTGATAAAATGGACAGAAAAAGTACATCAGGTGCAGTTCAATTCTTAGGTGACAAACCCGTCTGCTGGTCATCCAAGAAACAACACTGTGTTTCACTATCTACAGCTGAAGCAGAATATGTTGTTGTGTCATCGTGTTGTTCTCAAGTGTTGTGGATGAAGAGTCAACTGAGAGACTACGAGTTTACACCATAGAAGATTCCAATCTATTGTGATTCTCAGAGCGCAATTGCTATAGCATCTAATCCTGTGCAACACTCGAAAACCAATCACTTCGACATCCGGTAACATTTTATTAAGGATCATCTAGAGAATGGTAATATAGAATTATATTTTGTTCCTACTGAATATCAATTAGCTGACTTGTTTACTAAAGCCTTATATGAAAAACGGTTTAATTTTTTGGTATACAAGTTGGGTATGTTGAATCGTTAAGATTTAAACATCAGTATTTACAAATTATAATTTTAAATTTACATTTTTTTAGATCTTCATTTGATGTTAAATTCATGAATTTTAAAGTTTAAATTTTTCGGAGTTTAACAGATCTGGATTGTCATGTGCAGGGGGAGTAGAAAATGATTTTATCTGATTTTGAGAAAATCTGTTAAATTTTGTCTGATTTTTTGTAGGGGGAGCAGACATTCAAAATAATATATACATTTGAGGTGGAGCTCAGTTGCAAACATCAAAGGGGAGCACTATGTTTTGTCTTTAAATTTTTTTTAGATATATTTTTTTTGTGTGTTATGATTTTTATATTTATTTTTTTGTTGTTAAATTTTTTATTGTTTTTGTTTTTGAATGTAGTTAAATTGTTTTTTTTTTTTTACTTTTAGTTGGGTTTTAAATTTTATTTTTTTTTATATTGGTGAAATGGGCATGAATTAAAAACAGAAATGAGACCAAGTGGGCCGGGTATATATTTTTTAATATGAATTTTGAAATTTCAACTATTAAGTTGAAATTCAAAATTCAAATCATTTTTTTTTTCGAAATACCGACACTGTTCACCTTCTCTCTCAAATCCCTCTCTTCCTCACGAAGATATCTCAAAATCTCAAACGAATTCAGCCTTTTTCATCATTTTCAGTAACAAATTGTAAGTATTTTTCAAAGTTTCATGTTTTATATTTCAGTTTATATATTCTATTATCAGTTTCTGTTTGAATATTATATGATTTGTGTGTGTATTCGTGTATATATGTATGTGTTCATGGGTTTTACTCTTGTTATGTTGTTAATCTGAAAGTAACAGTGTGTTGGCATGTGGTTTATCATTTTGAACTTGAATCTCAAATTTCAAGTTTCAATTTCAAACACACAAACAGAAATTTAAATTTTTGGTTCGAGTTTTTTTGAGTTCAAAATACATTGAAAATTGGATTTTTTGCAATGAATTTGTTGTTTCTGAACAATGTTCAGTAAACAAAAGTTATGAGAAATCAATTTTCGAGTGGGACTCAAGTTTTTAATGAGCAAAAATGTCCCTGGAATCTAATTTTTGAAAATTCAATGTATATGGACTTGAAAATATTTTGAAGAACATTTTCTCGAATCAAGGTGTATTCGAGAATACATTTAGTCTAATTCGAGTTGAATGATACATAACCCGAGAAATTTGTAGTTCAATTCGAGTTGATCACTTAGTCATTCGAGAAAATCTTTTCTGTTATTCGAGTTGATTCATGTCCCTGCCTTAGAAAATTTTTTGTATAATCCTCGATAACATAAAAGATTCGAGTCTATTCAAGTGTTATTTGAGTTGGACTCATTTCTTAATCGAGTCCTATCAAGCTTTATTCGAGTTGAATTAGGTCCAGGCCTTAGAATATTTGTATTTCATTCAGGTTCATTCTTATATCATTCGAGTTGAACTTATCTTTAGTTCGAGAAACCTCATTTGATGTTCGAGTTGAGTAGAGTCCAGAAGTTAGAATTTTTTCAATACAAGTTTCAATAATTCCTTCATTCGAGAAAGGACTCTATTTCATTTGAGTTGAGTTGTAAGTCTTTCGAGATAACATCAGACTTGATCGAGTTGGTTTTTAGTGTCATTCGAGTTGGTCCTTAGGCACATTCGAGAAACATTCTTCTTTATTCAAGTTGAATTCTTATGTCTATCGAGTTGAGTCATATAATATCCGAGGAGCTTTAAGTGTCAATCGAGTTTTATACTCAAATTTGTTTGAAAAAGTGTCTAAGTGTTGAAAATTTAAATTTTTAAGAAAAATGTCACATTTTTCAAGAACTTGTTTAAATCTGTGTTTTTCTAACATTGGTCTCTAAAAGATTGATTTTGGAATCCTATCAATAATATTTTCATATTATTGTCTGGAATCCCGATGCTTTAAACAAAAAAGCACATATTTCTATAATTTCTAGCAAAATGTTTTATTTTCTATTTGCAGGATTTTATTTGTTTATCTGTTGAATCTAACATGCTTATTCTTTTTCACAGGTTTCAAATGGCTTCGAAAGCTCAATCCCAACCCTCAAACTCCTCTGACTCCCATTCTTCATCAAACCACACCCTCGTGTCTAAACCAGTTCGATCCGCATCAGTCACTCGACCTTCACCTTCTACCCTCATTCCCGATAACCAGCTTGTCAAACCTAAATACTGCTTACCATTCTGAGATAATAATCATCGCCTTGACACTAAAGTCATTAAAGTAAGCCATCCGATCATTGTAGATATTCTCAAAGGTCATCCTTTGGGATATCTTCTTCAATATAAACCCTCATTCCTCAGGTTTATCTTCAACAATTCTGGCATACAGTGAAGTTTGTTCCAGCTGATGGTAACCATCATTTCAAGGTTACCATAGATCAGTTCAAAACCAAAATCACCTTAGCCAGACTGAGGCATAATTTATTTCTGCCTCGTCGAATAGATATAGTGAATTTCCCAGAATTAGCCGACTTTGAAGATTTCGTTTCATATGATGAATTGGTGCATGATTTAATATGCTTGGGATATTCAAAGCCACTACCTAAGAGTTCTAAGTTCCATCAAAATGGAGTCAATGGTGAATGATACACTCTCTTTGGTATCATCAACCGGTGCATGACGTTGAAGCATACGGTAATAGATAGATGTAGTATACACTGTCTCAGAATCTTTCATGGCATAGCTTTCAACAAGCATTATGACTATGCACATTGCATCTGGGAGGACCTTAAGGAAGTCGTGCTGGCAAAGATGACAAAGCGATCACGAAAATTTGTACCTCTTCAACGTTTCATCCAAATCCTTATCAGAGGCATTCTAAGGGAAAATGAAAATATACCGAAATGATCAAGTTCTCAACGATGTCCCGATTATGTAATGATAAGCTTACTCGAGGTACCAGATTCTCCAAATGCCAATATCATGCCTATTCCAGAAGCGTTGTTGAAATATGTAGATCAGGAGAGTGAGAATGTAATGCTATACAGAATAGATCACGCTCCTATAGAGACCCAAGAACCGGGTTCTCTTAACCAAGGAGTTGTAGGAGAGGAGGAACTTCAGCATGAGGCTGAAGTTTAGGGAAGCCAAATAGTGTCTTAGGGAGCAGAAGTTAATGTGAGGGGTGGTGAGGGAGAAGCTAGTAGCTCCGATTCTGAATGAACTTTGTCAAACATCAATGAGGGAGCTGTAGAAGGAGATGATGATGATGATGATGATGATGATGATGATGATGATGATGATGATGATGATGATGATGATGATGATGATGAAGGTGGTCCTGATCATAATGAGGGAGGTGCTGCATTAGTTGATATAGTAGAAATAGCACGCAGAGTGTGAGGGATGTACCAAGCCCAGAAAGCCGGGATAGAACCACATATGTTGTTATCTCCCAACAGGGAGTTAGAATTAAAGAAGTCAGTATACCACTGACGATTGCACACCCCACCGGCCACTCAGTCTCCTCTCAACAGGAGACTGTTTCATTTGTTTCATTTCTAGAACCGATACACACTAGGACACTTGCATCTACTTCATCTATTGAAGTAAGTGCAGTCGAACTAAGTGTCACTGCCAGAACAACCTCAGTAACGGAAGCATTTGTTGCTCCGTCACTTGGAGAGGTTAGAAGTCCAGTCAGAGCCACATTTATGCCATCTCTGAGCACTGGCCATGCAGAGGTTCTTTTTACAAGTTCAACTGTCGTCTCAACTGGAAGTCTAAGTGACCCAGTAGTTACTCTTTCCCCGTTCGATACTGAATCATCTTTGTCTCAAGCATTGAATGCTGCTGTTGCCGGAGTGAATAATCATTTGACAGCCCAATTATCATAAGTCATGTCTCAGATGACTAATATCCAAAAGTTTTTAAAGGGCAAATCTGTGGCAGAAGAGACTGTGAAGCAACCAGATCTACATCAAGCTATAGAAGAGCTTCGAGATGTTGTTTTTGAACAATTTTATGAGATGCGAGAACGCATGATAGGGTTGGAAAGTATAGTGATCACAACATTGGGAAACTTATCTGAACGAGTATCAGCTGTAGAGCAAACGTGTAAGGCTCAAGCTTCAGCGCCAAAACGAAAACATGACGAGCATGATGATGACTTCGATGATGCTCCTCATGAGGGGGAGAAGAGGAGGAAGCTTGATGAGCCGACAACTTGACTTCTAATGATCACGTATCCTGAAAAGGAGGCTGAGGTACAAGAAAGAGGTGAAGCAGGAAGCTCTAAAGAACCTGTTGATGTTCAAGAAGGACAGGTTTCGATTCTTTATGAAGATGTTCCTGTTCCACTAAGCATTCAGTTAGAGTTTATAATTTCGATGAATATAAAGATTCAGATGAAGATGTTCAGGAACAAATTCCAATGATTGAGGATATTGCAGAGAAAGTAGTAGAGATTGAAGAATCGGATGATGATGATGATGTCATTGAGTTGACAGATGTTGCAGTTCGAGCTGAAAGAATAGAAGAAGAAGAAGAAGTTTTGGTACAGGAAATCCTTAAAGATGATATACCTATACCGACGGTTGAAAAGCCTGATGTTACGGTCCAAGTCAAGGAAGAAGAGATGGATCCATTCCATGTAGAGAGTTGTATTCCTCCAATCATTAAAGAAGTCTATGAGTTTGAGATTATGGAGAGATTCTTTAATGAATATGTCTTAGCAGATGAATCGCAAAGACAACATCAACTAAGGTTCGAAGCTCAAAGAATTGTTCAAAGGGAAATTAATGACATACTGTGTATTTTGAATGAAGAAGAAGTAAGAAAGAAAAAGAAAAAGGGATTGGAGCTTACGTCGAAGAAATCAGCTGAGTATACAAGGAAAAGGAATAAATTGTGTCAGGATCTGAACTTAACTACCTAAGATTAGCTGATTCGAATTGATTAGAGTGTAAACCAATAATCTTATATTAAATCAAAGTCTAATTAAGAAGTTTGCGGAATAGCACTTAATTATTTTTATAAAAGCTTTCAGAATTAATAATAGATAAACATAAGAAGTAAACAAAATTGCTTGTATTGCAAAATCAGAATGATTACAATCACCTCTAATCTGTTTGATTAGACGAAGAACACAAATTGTTCTTAGGGTTTTACAACCTTAGAGGCTTATGAAAACTTAAACAAAAAGCAATTACAAACTTGAATATGCAGAAAACTTCTAATACAATAGAAAACCTATTCTATGTATTTATAATGCTTTCTGATTTGTTTCCTTGAAGCACTCTGACTTCTCTGATAGTAGATATGCTGAAATCTTCGTGTAAATATCTTTTCCTGAATATCAGCACATTCTGTTTATAAAACTGTTGAAAAGCTTGAATCACTTAGCAGCTTGAGCAGGGCAGCTTGAGTGAAATTACTCTGGCAGCTTGAACTTTTGTACTAGCAGCTCGAGCTTCTTCAACTAACAGCATGAACTTTGTATTTAGATAGAAATTCTACTAACAGCTTGAAAAGTCTAACTAAAAGTTTGAACTACTTAGAATATTTCCCAACAATCTCCCCTAACTTAAATTCTTTACAAAAGACTTTAAGTTCTATACAAATAAGGAAATAAACAAGTATACTGTTATTTACAAACCAAGGCTTTCAAAAACTTACAACTGTGCAAGTGTCTGATTGACTGCCTTCAAAAACTCTTTCTTCAAATCTTCTCTATCACAATATATCCTTACTGACCTCATTTGAAGTAGCATAGCCTTTGGAAGATAAAAAAATTCAAAATTGAAGAACATACCAGAACCATCTGTAAATCTGATTCTGTAAGTCTTTGATTTGACAAACAGATCAACCTGTTTGACCTTCATCTCTTTTGCATTCTCTATATATTTCCTTATAGATTCAGGATCAAAAATACTCTGCAAATCTTTAATGGCTTGCTTGACTTGTGGGAGGGAAGATCTGACTTGAGTTGCAGTCCCAACATGATACATTCTTGTTAGCTCATCTTTGGTCATCCCTTCAGCCATATGCATCAAACTTTTATATTCTTCCTCAGGACCAGTTTCTCTTCTTACTACAAAATGATATCTTAAGTCAATGTTATCCATTGGCTTAGCATACCAGTAAGTAATAAGAGGTTTTGAGAAATCATGTTGGTCGAGGGACTTCTCTATCTCCATCACTTGTTGCAGCTGATGCTCAAACAACACCCTTTTGACCTGATCCAGCTTTGCTTGTGAGATTGACTCTGATTGAGGAATAGGAGCAACAACTTGAACAGAAGGAGCAGGATCACTGGCAGCAGCTTGAACTGAATTTTGTGATCTTTGGACTTCTTTGGAGACTTTGGCTACCTTACATTATTCCATTTCCTTGTCATGGATATTTTGCAGCATTTTTGTGCTCATGGAGTGAGCCATCTTCTTTGGGATACCAGATGCAAAGGCCAAATTAATCAGAAATCTTCTATGTTCAGCCTTTGAATGCCCTGTTGGCATCTTTCTCTTCCTTTCACCTTGCTTGACCGCAAACCCTCTTAGGTAATCTCCTAAGGTCTCATCATCTTGTATTGGGGCCTGGGTTTGCTGGTCTAAAGCCTGATCTTGTTCTTCTGCTAATTTTCTGGCAATCTCAGCATCAAAGGCAATCTGGGCTTCTCTGGTAGAAAATTTGTGCTTTGGAGACTCAATAAGAATGCCCTTGCCCTTATCTTTTGTGGCAGAAGTTGTAGCTTGGTCTGAACTGCTGGGAGCTTGAATTCCTTCTCTTATAACAACTCCAGTTGCTTTTGTAGAAGCAGCTTGAGTTTCTAGGCTAACAGCTTGAGAAGCTGTTGGGACTGCTAGCCTAGATTCTTGAACTGTTGGAGCTGCCTGGACTGATTTAGGGATCTCGTGATTCTCCCCCTTTTTGAAAGCATTGGTTTGGTCAGGAGGACCTACAACCTTTGCCACTTCGGTTTGAATCATACGCTCTAATTGAATGATCTTATTCCCACATAGGGTAAACCCTTTATGGAGATAATCCATTCTTTGATTTAGAGCCGCTTCTGCCTGCCTGAGTGCAATTATTTGGGCCCCTTGTGTAGCAATGATGGACTGTTGGTTTTCCAACATTGCAACAACAGGTTGCGGCTTAGAATCCGTTAATAACATTAGTTGCAGACTAGCCTCAAGATCAGCAAACGAAGTTGGTGCTTGTGATCTATCACTGGCATGAATACCAGAAGTAGAAACCTCTGGGCCCCTCTGTCCTTGGTACTGGGGACTTCTAGATGGTGCTTGCACACCTTCTGTTGCCATGGGTGTGGTCTTAGTGATGTTGGTACTGTCCTGTGCCACTTGTGCAGTAGCAACAGTAGTGCCAGCCACAAAACCCATATGAACAATCTCTGGTGAGATGTCCACCTCCTGAATGAGGTTGGGAGTGACCTCAATTGGTTCCCTTTGGATATTCTGTGCAGAAGTGTCCTCCTGCACAGGGTTATTTCGCTCTTGTATGAGGGCTGAGGAGGGAGGAGCTCCTGGACCTCTTTTCCTTTTGTATAGTAGGAGTGTGGATGTGGGCTTAACAATGGGAACATAAGGCATTTGAGTATCATGAGGAGTGGGTTGGGGTCCTGTGGGTGAAGCAGTAGTGTTAGGCTGAGCCTGCTCAGGACCCTCTCCTCTGTTTCTTGGAATGATGCCCATCATTGCAGAGGGTAATGGGACATCTACACTCAAAAAATTGGCACTTGGCTTTAGAAGCCTTTTAATAGAAGATAGTGAGTGCCTATGGGAAACATGTATCCTCTTATGTATATGAAAATTTGTACAACTCTTTGCAATTATTTCTGCTAAAAATCTAGGATACATAAAAAATTTCCCATTCTTTAGGGAATGATGCCTTAACATCCCCTGGAAAATCATATTTGAAAAATTGAACTGTTGGCCTGTTGAAAAGCACACTAAGGCAGTGGCAATGTTTGATGAAAATTCTGACCAACCAGTTCTTTTAGGGCTAATACACTGCTGAATGATATGCACAAGATATTTCCATTTAGGTGAAAAGTGTGCTTTAAAGAAAGTAAAAGAATCAGCAGGACCCCTATATCCAATGTTATAAAGACCAGTATGTAAAGCATTAAGGGATAGGTCTGTTATACCTGAGGCATCTTGAAGATGCAGATGTTGTCTGATGGATTCCTCAGTGACTGTGATAATATTGCCATCGATTTTGGACGTCAAAGAGGAGATTCTATTGATTGTTTTTAAAGAAGCATGGTTCCAGAACTGCTCAATATGTGAGATGTATATGGTGGGATTGATATTGAGAGCATGATGGATATGGGAACTTCGAAGGAATTCCATCATGTCATGGAACGGTTCAAGTTCAGAGTGCTTGAGAGAGTAGGGTAGGCAGTTGTGTTCTTTGACAAACTCCAATGAGGAACAATCGGAGATTTTAGGGTTTCAGTGATGTGCGTGGGAATTGTTTCAGAGAATCAAGAAGGGTTCAAGAAGATATTTTGCAACTGTTAGTTACAATAGAACGAAACTGGAACCTTTAATGGTTTTGAAAATATCTAAACCCGCGCACACACTTATGGAAATGACCATATTACCCTGCACACTTTGACAGATCAAGTGAAACAACTAACAGTCCGAGAAAATGAACTAGCAGCTTGAGAAAATACTCAAGCTGTTAGTTAAAAATTAGGCGACTGCTTAATGAAACAGTGACTCCCCCTTAATCAAGCATATGTACAAAGAAAAACAAATTAATCCATATTAACCATACCAATATTTGATACTAGGAAGGTGAATCTTCCTACATCAAATGGTTTTGTAAATAGATCAGCTAACTGATCATCAGTGTGAATTTTGGTAACTTGGATTAATTTCTTCTCATTGCAATCCCTTATAAAATGAAATCTAATTTCTATATGCTTGGTATTGGGAAATTTCACTGGATTTTGTACAATGCTAATTGCACTTGAATTATCAATATAAATGGGAGTGGGTAGGAAGTTCATACCATAGTCTCTCAGTTGATTCTGAATCCACATCACTTGGGAGCAGCAACTTGCAGCTGCCACATATTCTTCTTCAGTAGATGAAGTGAAAACAGTTGTTTGTTTTTTGCACTGCCAAGAGACCAATCTTGTTCCCAAGTATTGACATCCACCAGTTGTGGATTTTCTGTCAATGTTGCATCCTCCATAATCACTGTCAGAATAGGTTGTTAACTCAAGAGGAGAGTCTGTAGGATACCAGAGGCCTAAATGTGGTTGGCCTTTAAGATATCTAAAGATTCTCTTAACAGCAACCAAATGGGAGTCCTTTGGAGAACATTGAAACCTAGCACACACACAAACAACAAACATAATATCAGGTCTAGAAGATGTTAGATACATAAGAGATCCTATAAGAGATCTGTATAAATGAATGTCCACATCTATGCCATCTTTGTCTGTATGGAGCTGCTTGTGAGGATCCATAGGAGTACTTGCAGTTTTGGTGTCTTGATACCCAAACTTTTCCAGTATGTCTTTAACATACTTTGATTGACTTATGAAGAGACCAGTGGGCTTCTGCTTGACCTGCAATGCTAGAAATAAAATGAGTTCTCCCATTGAACTCATTTGGAACTTTTTGTGCATTTAGGCCTCAAACTCTTTGCACAGACTATCATTTGATGATCCAAAGATGATGTCATCAACATATATTTGTACAAGCAGGATCTCAGTTTTGATGGACTTTGTGAATAGTGTTTTGTCCAGAGTGCCTCTCTTGAACCCATTCTGTAGAAGGTAGGATGACAGAGTGTCATACCATGCTCTGGGGGCTTGATGGAGTCCATAGAGAGCCTTGTCTAGCTTGTATACTCTGTTTGGATACTTGTAGTCCTCAAAACCAGGAGGCTGACACACATATACCTCCTCTTCAATTGTGCCATATAGAAAAGCAGACTTCACATCCATTTGATACACTTTAAAAGCTTTGAAGCTTGCATAAGCTAAAAACAGTCTGATGGCTTCAATTCTTGCTACTGCAGCAAATACATCATCATAATCTATGCCTTCCTCTTGAGTGTACCCTTGTGCTACTAGTCTTTCTTTGTTCTTGATGACTATCCCTCTCTCATCCTTCTTGTTTCTGAACACCCATCTTGTACCAATGGCTCTCTTTCCTTTAGGGAGATCAACAAGGGTCCATACATTCTGAATCTTGAATTGTAGAAGCTCTTCCTGCATTGCTTCAATCCAGATGCCTTTTTAGGTTCTAGCTGAGACATGAAACAGGCATGTTCAAATGCAGCTAAAGTGAATTCAGGAACTGCTGGTTCAGCAACAATAGTCTCCTTGTGAACCATTGTCCTTGTTTGCACAGGAGTGCGTGGATCACCCATTATTTGATTGAGAGGATGATACTTGTGAACTCTGAGTGTAGGCTCTCTATCTGTCTGAAGAGAGGATCCAAGATTTGTATCATCTCCATCAGGACCAGTTGATGGTTCAGCTTCTGGAACAACTTGACTTGAATCTGGGACTGTTTCCCTTTGAGTTGGAGCTGTTCTCTCAGGACTTGGGAGTTGCACTTCAGTGTCTGGATTTGAATCATGTTGAGCATTCAGAACCCCTGGAGGGTCACAAGACAGAAGTGGTATAATTGTATACTCGTCCCAATTATTTGAATCTGCAGCGGCTTGAAATTTTGTGTCAACAGCTTGATCATTTGTGCTACCAGCATGAGAATTTGCATTGACAGCTTCAATCCTGTGTTCATCAAATTCTGCAGTATACTCAACAAAGCTCAGAGAATTTGTTAGTGAATCTAAATCAAACAACCAATCAGGACCAGTGCCTTTGACATTTGCAGTATTTTCGTTAAATTCAACATTTGCACTTTCTTCAATGGTTTTAGACACACTGTTATATACTCTATAGGCTTTGCTTTGATGTGAGTATCCTACAAAGAAGCCTTCTTCAGCCGTACTTTCAAACTTCCCTAAGTGAGTCTTAGTGTGAAGAATGGTACATGGACAGCCAAAAGATATGGAGTTTTCCCTTGTGATTGAACAATCTGTACCCTATTTAGAACATAACAGGCTGTGTTGACTGCTTCTGCCCAAAAGGTCATTGGCAGTTTTGAATCAGCTAGCATGGTTCTAGCAGCCTCATTTAATGTTCTGTTCTTTCTTTCAGCTACACCATTTTGCTGTGGTTTTCTTGGTGCACTATATTGCCTAGCAATACCTTTGGACTCACAGAAACTGTTTAGAATATGATTTTTAAACTCAGTTCCATTGTCTGATCTTATCACCTTAACTTTTGAGTTGGATTGGTTTTCTATCTTAAGAATAAAAGACTTAAGCAGCTCAGCAGTTTCATCTTTAGACCTAAGAAAGTAAACCCAAGTAAATCTGGTGAAATCATCAATAATAACTAAACAGTAGGCCCTTTTATTCAAACTCAAAATAGATGTTGGACCAAATAGGTCCATATGAATCAGATGAAGAGTAGATGAGATTGAATTTACTTCTTTGGCCTTATGAGAAGTTTTTTGTTGCTTGCCTTTAAGACATGCTACACAATGATCATCACATATGAACTCCTTTTGTGGTAAACCTCTTACCAGATTCTTTTTGACTAAAGCATTCATGGACTTGAAGTTCATGTGACACATCCTTCTATGCCAAAGAGCAGACTCATTGGATGATGCTTTGGATATCAAACAGCTTAAAGTACTTGATTTGGATAAATATTCTGTGTCCAAACAGTATACATTGTCCTTTCTTGGTGTTCTTAGTAAAACAAGATTTTCAGAATTTTAAAATCTTTTGAAAGGACAATGCACTCAGAATCTTTAAACAAAACAATATTTTGTTTGTCACAGATTTGAGACACACTCAATAAATTATACTTAAGCTGTTCAACATACAAAACATCATTGAATGTCATGTTGCCTGCATTAATGGTACCTTTACCTGTAACCTTACCTCATTTGGAATTGCCTCCAAATGCAACAAATCCTCCATCAAAGCCTTTGAAATTTGACAAGCACTCAGAATTGCCTGTCATGTGCCTAGAGCATCCACTGTCCAAATGCCATCTTGTTTTATGTTGTGACCTGTGGTTGCCCTGCACAAATAACAGCTTAGTTAGTAGTGGAGTAAACCCAAACCAAGTTGGTTTTGGGTTGTCCTTGTGCATTAACATAACTAAATACTGTCTTTGATTTCTTATACTTAGTAAGATCCACTGATAGATTTTGTGGAGAGTACTTAGTTAGCACATGAGGTATCCAGGTATTTTGTCCATCCTTTTCAGTAACAGTCTCAGATGATCCATTACCAGTCCCAACTTTGAGCCTACCAGTCTGAATTGAGTCTGTAGTGCTAACAGCTTGAGAATTTGCACTAGCAGTCTCAACTTTAGACTTTGCAGCTTCAACATTTGTATCAACAGGTTTACTTGAGCTTGTACCTTTAACACACCAAATTTGTTTAAAATTTACTTTTGGTTTAGCTAAAACTTGTTTTTGGTGTGTGGACTGTTTCTTATTAACTTTTGAGAACCTGTAATCAACTGTTTTCTTTGGAACTGATGAAGTAGGAGGTTTGGCCTTTGAATTCTTTGAGCTTTGAGAGGTTGTCTTTTGATGAATCACAGTCTATTTTGCAACAGATGGTTTATAAAAAAAATCTTTGGCCAAGTGATTCTTTCTGCCACAATGAAAACATTTTTTGACTGTCTGAATTTGAGAACCAGTTTTATTAGACAATTTCTAGTTCTTGTTCCTCTGATTTCCCCTTACCTGCTGTTGTTTGGGAAACTTTTGGACACCATGCTTTTGGCATGTGCAGACTGGAACATTTTTACCCTTTTTATTATTCTTTGAAGAAGATGCAGTGTTACAGTTAGAAGGTACAGAAACTTGTGGAGCAGCATTGCATACACTCATCTTCTCCCTTCCTTTCTTATTGGGAATTTGGATTTCTATAGGTGCACTCATTGTTTTATGTTCTTTCTCAACTGCTGTGCACTCACAGTCTCTATTTTGAATCTGATCTTCTTTAGATTCAAGACTATTATCAAGGATAGGATCTACAGTAGTCATAGACTCAGCTAATGGTTCATTGACTAGCCTATCAGCAACCTCACTCATTGGATGAATGTATTTGTTGTTGTATGGGGTTGGAGTAGCTCTGTAGCCTATAACTTCTTTAGGATGAACCTGAGATTTAACCCTATCTTTAAATTGGACTTCTATTAGGTGTTCTAGCTTTTGATTTGCCAATTTGAAGTTACCTAGATCTATATTGACAGATTCTAGTTTCTTATTAGCCTCCAACACCTTTTGTTCAGTCTCTTCTACCTTTTTATTTAGGGATTCTATTTTCTTATTTAGTTCCTTTTTCTCCAACTCATGATATGTTCTATCATGTCCCATTTGAATCTCATTATCCTTATAGTCATTGATCTGTTTTTCAAGATCTTCTATGGCCTGCATGTATTCATATCTCCTTTCTTCCATCTTAGCTAGAGTTTTACACATGCTCTCATTATGATCTCTGTACTTTTTAACCATTTTTTTGCATGTTTGAGAGCAAAGTTTGGAATTTACCTCAGATGGTAGTTCAGTAGAGGTGACAGTTGATGTTTCTGCCATTAGATATTGATTTTAAAATTATTCCTCTGTCTGATCACTCCAATTAAACACATTGTCTTCTTGAGAGACAAGTGCTTGTGATGATGAAGCCTTATTAGTCTGCTGAGGCCTTGATGAATGTTGTCCTTGAGATTCGCATTCTCTAGCAAAGTGACCAAGTTTGTGACATTTAAAACACTCAACTTTTGACTTATCAAAAGCTGGTTTGCCTTCTACTCTGGCTGGAAAGGTGGTTCTTCTAGTTCTCTTTAGAAACCTTTTGGCCCTCATGGTCAGCATTGCATGTTGCCATTTCAGATCCATCTCTTCAAGATCATCTGGATGAATCTGTTCTAGATCTTCAGCATTTAGTGCAAACAGTCCATCATTGGCAACAAAAGCCTCATAGTGAGCTTCAGTAGAATTACCATCACAACCTGAAAAGGAATCACTGCAATTAGATTTTTCAGATGACAAAAGAGCAGTATTGTGATTATAAGAAAGATTTCTTTTTAGTATCAATTTCAGTCTCAAACACTCTCAGACTGTTGTATAGATCATCCAGTTCTATTTCATTAAGAGTGTCTTTTGTTCTCCATTGTGCAGCATAAACTGTCCATTCTTCTCCAAGAGATCTAAGAAACTTTCTGTTGACCTCATCTTGATCCAGGCTGACTTTTGCACTTTCCAGTTCACTTATCAGTTTGTTGAACCTGTCAAAGATTTGAGTGAGGTTTTCATTCTTGCCACCAGAAAAAGTTTTCATACTGCTGTTTCAAAAGATCCTTTTGATTTCTCTTGGTACTGACATTACCAGCAAATCTCTTCTCTAAAGCAATCCAAAGAGAATGAGCAGTATAAAATTTTTTGAACTGATGTTGATAAGCATTAGGAATGGCTATTTGTAAAAGTGTAAGAGCTTTAACTTCATTCATTCTAGCCTTTCTTTCAAGTTAAGTTTTTGGAGGAGTTTTGACGGGTTTTCCCTCATCATCAAGTTCTGGATCAACTACAGGAGGAAATTCAACAGCTTCCCATATAGCATAATCAATGAATTGAATATGCTGTTGAATCCTGAGTTTCGACATCTTAAACTCAGTGGGCTTGAGCATAGGCACTTTGAGTCCTTGCCCAGATCCACTGCTGCTATTATCAAATTCCATTGCAAAAGATTTATAAGTTTAAAAGAAAGCTTTCGACTTTGAAAAACAAAGAACGACCTGTGGCTCTGATACCACTTGTCAGGATCTGAACTTAACTACCTAAGATTAGCTGATTTGAATTGATCAGAGTGTAAACCAATAATCTTCTATTAAATCAAAGTCTAATTAAGAAGTTTGCGGAATAACACTTAATTAATTTTATAAAAGCTTTCAGAATTCATAACAGATAAACATAAGAAGTAAACAAAATTGCTTGTATTGCTAAATCAGAATGATTACAATCACCTCTAATCTGTTTGATTAGACGAAAAACACAAATTGTTCTTAGGGTTTTACAACCTTAGAGGCTTATGAAAACTTAAACAAAAAGCAATTACAAACTTGAATATGTAGAAAACTTCTAATACAATAAAAAAACCTATTCTATGTATTTATAATGCTTTCTGATTTGTTTCCTTGAAGGACTCTGACTTCTCTGATAGTAGATATGCTGAAATCTTCGTGTAAATAACTTTTCCTGAATATCAGCACATTCTGTTTATAAAACTGTTGAACAGCTTGAATCACTTAGTAGCTTGAGTAGGGCAGCTTGAGTGAAATTACACTAGCAGCTTGAACTTTTGTACTAGCAGCTCGAGCTTCTTCAACTAACAGCATGAGCTTTGTATTTACATAGAAATTCTACTAACAGCTTGAAAAGTCTAACTAACAGTTTGAACTACTTAGAATATTTCCCAGCAAATTGCCATATCTTAAAGATTTCCTTGAGAAGAAGATATTTTGCAAAAAGCAAGCTTCGTGCACGTTTCTGAAGTTACTTAGAGTTTTAGAGCCGAATAGACCAAATCTAGCTAATTATGCTAGTTTTCTTCAGAATAAGGCTCAAAGTGCAGAAAAGGTCAGAAGTGAGTTTCCGATTGTTGATTTGATAAAGATAGAGAAGGATAGGTTTGTAAAGATTTTTTATCCTACTTTCACGGTCATTAGATCAAACGGAAATACTTACACGTTTACAGAAGCAGACATGTTTTGGATGAATTTGGTTGACATTGAAGACTTGTTTGATGAACTTTGCAGAAATAAATAGAATGAACACTGTACGTTTGCTCTAAAGACATTGTTTCATTTCATGCACATTAAGCTCGTTCTCATGTCAGTGCAAGATCTTCAAATCGGTGTTGAAAGAGGCATGCGAAAGATAAATGTAACTCCACCAAATAGGGAAATCAAGTTTGCAGGGGAATTGAAAGAATATCAAGTAATAATGGTGAAGCGTCCAGCTGTAATGTACAGAGATAAAAATCGAAAGCTGAGAGCGATGAGGAATATTGAATAAAATAAGTTCTGTGATGGGACTCTTCAGAAGGTAATGAGTGGGCTGAAAGGAAACTTGGTTGCTGATCAAAAGAGGAAAACAAAGAGAGGAGCCCTCAGTGCTTATGATAAGAAACTCATGGTAGAATTTATTTCAAAGATCAAGTGGAGGCTATCCAACAGAAAAAGTGTTAGGAATTTTGATATGAAGTTGAGGCTGACAAGATGAAGACTTGGTTTATTTCATCAAAGGGGGTGAATGTTGGAACTTATTTGTTGATGAAATAAAATCTATGGTACAAAATGTAAATAACTCGAAGTTGTAAATTGAATATAAATATTAACTTTGACTTTGTAATAGGTGTAGAACTGACATTTTGTAAATCATATTTTTCACGGAAATCATTGGTGAAGTTAGGGCTACTGTACACATCCTTCTCATTTCCAAATCAGTAATCGTTTGTTCATAATACAATCATTTGGTTAGTGTTCTTGATCTTGTTCTTAATTGTTTGCAATTAATTGTTGATTGACATTTAGGAATCACAAATTTTCTTTACTGATCTTTGTCCAAAAACTCCTTTTAGACCGTTTAATGTCTGGATTACAGTGAACTCCAACCTTCGAAACTTTTTCTTTTCAAAATCAGATTAAATGTTGTGTTTTTTGAAATAGACCTTGAAATTTGATTTTAAAGTTCATATAAGCTTTATGAATCGAAACACACTTTCAATTTCAGATAAAAACCACACAATCAAAAGAACACAAAACATACATCGATACACCATGAGCACACACATAGATACATTTAAGCATAAAACTCGGAAACCAAACTGAAAAAGAACAAATAGTAACAAAAACAGAAAAACACTTACAATTTCAACACAAATCTTGAAAACTTTTTCAAAAGAATGGGTTGCTTCGTTGATAAGGAATGTTGAGAGTGGTTTTTGAGAAGAAGGTGAACAGTGGCCGTATTTTGGAAAATGTAGAATTTGAATTCAAATTTCAACTTTATAGAACATTTGAAATTTTGAAAAAATCTCGGCCCACTTAAAAATTTTATAAACCCACTCTCTCTTATAAATTTAAAATCCAGTTTAACCAAAAACAAAAATTACACATATAGAAACAACAAACAAAAAAAAATCAACTAAAAAAATTTAAACAACAAAAAAATTTATAAAATGAACTTAAAAAAGATTTTAACTAGGAAAAATTAAAAATTAAAAAAAAATGTAGCTCCCCCTAGAATCTTGCATTTTAGCTCCCCTTAGATGTATACCTCTTTTTATGACATCTTCCCCTACAATAAATCAGATAAAAAATAATTTACCAGATATTCAAAATATCAGATTAAATTTCTGTCTGCTCCCCCTGCACATGACAATCCTATTCTATTAAACTCATAAAAATTAAACTTTTAAATCACATGAGATTAACAACCTTTTAATCATGTAAAAAAATGTAAATTTTAAAATTATATTGCGTAACTACTGAATGTTAAAATCTAACGATTCAACATACCCAATTTGTATACAAAAAAATTAAATCGTTTTTCATCTAAGGTTTTGGTAAACAAATCAACTAGTTGATATTCAGTGGGTACAAAATATAACTCTACATTACCATTTTCTACATGATCTTTTATAAAGTGATACGGGATATCAATGTGCTTAGTTTTTTTAGTGTTGCACCGGATTTGAAACTATTGCTATTGCACTTTGTGAATCACAGTAAATGGAAATCTTTTGAGATGTAAACCCGTAGTCTCTGAGTTGGCTCTTCATCCACAACACTTGTGAACAGCATGATGATACGACAATGTATTCAGCTTCTGCTGTTGACAGACATACACAATGTTTCTTTTTGGATAACCAAAAGACAGATTTGTCACCAAGAAATTGTACTGCTCCTGATGTGCTTTTGCGATCATTTTGTCACCTGCATGATCAGCATCAGATGAGGTAGTTAAAGTAAAAGATGATTCCGTGGGATACCACAAACCTAAGTTTGGAGTTCCTTTCAGATATCTTAAAATGCGTTTGGCAGCAGCCAAATGTGATTCTTTAGGATGTGTCTGATATCTAGCACAGACACACGTAGCAAACATAATATCTGGTCTATTGGCAGTTAAATACATTAATGACCCAATTATCCCTCGATAATGAGTTACATCAATAGGTTTCGCTGAAATGTCCTCGTCGAGTTTAGATTTAGAATCTGGAGCCATGGGAGTTTTCATGGGTGTACTGTTGACCATGTTAAATTTCTTTAACATGTCCTGAATGTATTTAGACTGATTGATGAAAATGTCATCGCTCAGTTGTATTACTTGTAAACCTAAGAAAAAATTATTTTCTCCCATCATGCTCACTTCAAACTTTTGGGACATTAAAAATGAATTTTTTTTTTGCAAAATTCAGTATTTGTAGACCCAAATATTATATCGTCCACATATATCTGAATGACTATGATATCGGGATCCTGACGTTTTATAAATAGGGTTGTATCTATTGCACCTTTGTTAAATCCACATTTCAAATGATAATTTGAAAGTGTATCATACCAAGCTCGAGGTGCTTGTTTAAGGCCATACAGTGATTTGTCCAAAATATATACATGATAAGCCTTCAAAGGATCAGCAAAACCTTGGGTTGATATGTTTATACTTCGTCAGTTAGTTCCCCATATAAAAAACGCAATTTTCACATCCATTTGATCTACTGTAAAGTTTTTATGTGCAGCAAATGCTAAAAACTTTCTGATTTCTTCAATCCTGGCAACGAGGCCAAATGTTTCGTCGTAATCGATTCCCTCCTGTTAGCTCTATCCTTTGGCAATGAGGCAAGCTTTATTTCGAATGATGACACCGTGTTCATCTTTCTTATTCTTGAAGATCCACTTCGTGCCTATGATAGATTTGTCCTTTGGTCGTTCCACCAATTGCCAGACCTTCAACCTTTCAAACTGATTTAACTCTTCTTGCAAAGCCACAATCCAGTCTGCATCCAGAAGTGCTTCTTTCACTGTCTTTTGGCTCAATCTTGCACAAAAAATTAAAAAAAAGACACTCGTTCATTGTAGCTCTTCGGGTTTTAACTTAGGCAGAAGGATCACCAATTATGTTTTCAGGTGGATGATTCCCTTAACAAGGGGAGACTGTAACATCTGGAACTAAACCAGGTTAGCAACTATGACCTAATCAGTATTTACTAGCCAATTATAACCTAATCAGTGGAGATTAGCAATTAATCAAAGTGATTAACAAAGTTCACAAGGAAATTCAATTCAATAAGAATCAATTTCATCGGTGCGATGAATCGGCAAATTAATTAATCCGATCGATTTGCGATATGATGGATTAATTCAACTAAGTACATAATTAAATTATGATTAATGAAACTAATCATATACTAATACACTTACTTAAAATTAATTATGCAAGACTAAAACAATTCATTAAACAAATGCATTCAAAAGTATTTATGAATTTACAAAAAAAGGGAAATACAAGAATACATTCTAAATACATTTATACAAAAAAAAAACAAAATTAAAAATACATTAAAATATCTTCTAAAAATCTGGCCATAGGGAGGTACAAGTAGGTTTTGACTTCATTTTTATAATACACACTTCCATAACCCATCAAAATCAAATCCTTTTCATCATCTTCTTTCATCTCATCCAACACTCCACTCAACCTCCACTTTGATGACCATTTTTCTCTATAAATAGAGAGATCATTTCTCATTCATCCTCACACATTTGCAAGAGCAAAACCTCTCATTTTACTCTCTCAAAATCGTCCATAGCCAAACACACACAACCAAAGTTGTTTTCTTCCTTTATTCTTAAAGAATTCAAGCTTTTCAAGAGTTTCTTTGGTGCAACTGGTTCAAGAACAACTCTTCAACACATTTTCATACTTCTAATACCTCAAAGTAAGTAAATACTAACCTATTATATCTTGTATTTATGTTTATATAAGTCTTGCATGATATATATAATCACCAACAACAAC
Source organism: Centrapalus pauciflorus (assembly GCA_020465985.1). Taxonomy (NCBI): domain Eukaryota; kingdom Viridiplantae; phylum Streptophyta; class Magnoliopsida; order Asterales; family Asteraceae; genus Centrapalus; species Centrapalus pauciflorus. Next base: position 70,171 of record JAANYP010008265.1, read on the forward strand.
AAGTTTCATAAAAACTCAAGTTGATAAATCTCAAGTTTTGTTTTTAAGTTGTTTTCTTCAAATGTGTTTATAAATATATAAACACATCATGTAAGTGTAAATATTATGAAAACAAGTTATATAAATGTGTTTTATAACCTTTTATACAAGTAGTTTTGGAATAAACAACAACAATCACAAGTTGTTTCAAGTTTATAAAATCCAGATTTTCGGCAGAAATGTTACGTCGACTTTGAAAAATCATAACTAATTCATAACTTAACAAAATGAGTTGCCTCAAAAGTTAGATCTATGTCTTAACTAAAAATCTGGAAGTTTTCATAATTTATTATGGGGTTTAGAACCCCCAAATATTATTTGGGAACCCAGAAGTTTGACAGCTCAAAAATGGCCAACATAGGGTTTTCAACAAGGTTTTTCCGTAACCTAAACAACTCGAAAAATGGACGTTCTTGACTTTAAAAAATCTTTGTATATAGTAGTTAAATGTCCAAGAAAACCAAAGCCTAAATCGTTTTGGAACTTGGTCAAAAACAGCCTCAAAGTAGGCCGAAAAACCTTCGAAAAGCTGGAAAATTATATATATATATATATATATATATATATATATATATATATATATGAACTTGACGTTTTAAGTAGGTTTTATTTATAAACTTGTAATGTTGGGTGATTTAAGACATAAAAACCTATATATACATATTATCATATATGAGAGTTATTAAGTCCGTATTATCACTTAGGACTCGATTAAACACATCCGGTGCATCAACCATCAAAGTACGTAAACTTGCATTTTACGCAAAAATCTTGCCATCACACGCACGGTGAGTCCTCATAGCCCTATTTTCACTATCTATTGGGGTGAAAATACATGCACTATTTTCATATGGACATCAAAACTGTTTATTTCTTATATGTATTACATGTGTGGATCTATCAGCCCTCAAATCATGAACCGTTAATTGCATTTATTTGCAAGCGTGAATACATTGTGGATAGATCTATCGGGAGTCATGTCCCCCATTTGGGTTAGTCTTAATCGGCTAATGGCGGGATGCATATATATTCAACACACGGTATTACGTATGAGAATACTGCACAGGGCAAACTCATTTAATTAAGTTTCGGTTGGATGATGGTTTATGTAATAAATACATGGAATTTATGCTTTATAAATTCAACTCATCTGATAATGTCCATACAATTGGTCTTTTCGCGTAAACCTATGAGCTCACCAACAATTTGTTGACGTATTTTAGCATGTATTTTCAGGTGATTAAGGCATGCGCATTTGTCGGAAGCATTCCAAGGCTTCCGTTCAATTTGGAGTCGCATCATTTTCAAACTCGGAGATTTATTTGCATCTTTCTAGATAAACTAAATTGTGTATTTAAATGTTGGTATTTTAAGAACTACTTACGTTGTATTTTCGTTATGTAAAACAATATTTATATTTGAAGTTAAATCAATGTATTTTTGAAAAACATCCATATAGTGGTCGTTCGTTATGATTATGGTTACGTTTCCGCGACGTCACGCTTCATTGCCAACCGGGGTAACAGGGTGTGACAGATTGGTATCAGAGCCATAGCTATAGTGAACTAGGTTACATTAGTACCTGGACTATAACTGTTACAAAAACTAAACCTTCTTCCAGAACTGTGAACATATGTATGGACCCTAATGATAGAAACATGTCAAACAATACGATTATTATCCTCTTTGACCCTGCGGATAAACTCTCACCCATGGAACAAGGAAGCCAAGGTGACACTAAGATGTACTTTGGATCGGAGACCCACCCAGACCCAATCAATGACGAAGTAGATGACCCGTCAAAAGAAGAGGGAGGCAACTGTGGCGCTGCAGCTCAAATTGCTCCACCATCACCACCACGTGTTCCATCCTACACCCTATTCAGAAGCCATCCCAATGGACCATTGAGGAAGTTCACCCCTAGGAAAAGGGTGTGACTGGCACAACGGGAGTCTATCCCAGTACCTGCCCATCAGCCAAACCCGCCGCAGCAGCGACGGGCAAACATAAGACAGTGGGGATGGATGTCTCACACTCTCCAAGAGTGGAGAAACGTGGAAGGGATCCCAAGCCAGTTTGAAGTCAGAACACCATCTCCTGTTCAAGTGCCGACACTTACCCATGAACCTAAGTAACAATTTCAAACTTAAACAGGCCCCAACCAACACAACACACACAAATTAAAAAAAAGACCCCAAAGAAAAAATTTTCAAACTTAAACAGAACAAAAATAATTTTGTGTTTTTCAAATATTTTTCAAATTAAAATAAAAAAAATTCTTCATTTCTCTCCCTACAATAGTGCATATAAAATTAATGTAAAATTTTGTGCAAGCTTGTACCGGAAAAAAGACTCTAACTCAAATTAACATATCCTTAATAAACCCCAATTAAGTAAAGATAGCCAGAGAGACCTGCATATTTTTAAGCTTCCCACTCAAAATGAACATTACACATAACAATTACCAATTTCACCAAAACTAAAATACGTAAATAGATAAACAAACATAGAAAATAATTTTGCAACATTTCCCGTGAGTTGATTTAATAGAGGTCCTTTAAATATAAGGGTTTCGGGTATGAGGATAACTTGAAATAAATTTATTTTAAAAGTATCTAAAAGTCAATTTGAGGAAGGATTCAACATGCCAATTTAGGATACTAAGAACTAAAAATGAGGTTCGTCTATTGCATTAGTAAATATATCGGCAAGTTGAAATTCCATGTTGACAAAAAAAACTCTATCGTCCCCTTTTCTACATGGTCTTTAATGAAGTGATACATGATTCCTATGTGCTTTGCTCCAGAGTGTTGCACGGGATTACAAGAGATAGCAATCGCACATTGAAAATCACAGTAGATTGGGATGTTAGTGAGTAAAAAACCGTAATCATGTAACTGTGTCCTCATCCACAGTACCTAAGAGCAATAGCTTGTAGCTGCTACGTACTCAGCCTCAGGTATGGATGTGGAAACAAAGTTTTGCTTTTAGAAGACAAACTCACTAGTCTATATCCCACGAACTGTATTCTACCAGTTGTGCTTTTTCGATCTACATGGAAACCTTCAAAGTCATCAATGAAAAACGCAGTAACATCACAGTTGGTTCCCGTTGGATACCATGGACCAAGCTCGGGTTAACCCTTAAGATTATAAAAGATGTGTTTATCCACATTAAGGTGGGATTCTATAGGGTCGGCCTGAAAGTGAGCACAAAGACATGTGGAAAACATTATGTCTGGTCTACTGGCCGTAAGGTAGAGTAATGAACCAATCATTCCTTTGTAAGTTATTCCATCGACACTATTCCCAGAAGGATCAGTATCTAACTTAACTTACAGTTTGAAGCAATGAGAGTTTTTATAGTCGTGCAAGAGTCTAACTTATACTTCTTGAGTATGTCAAGAGTATATCCCGACTAGTTAACAAATATCCCATCTTCAAGTTGTTTAACTTGTAAGCAGAGGAAAAAGTTCATTTTCCCCCATCATACTCATCTCAAACCTGGACTCCATGAGGTCTGAAGAGTCGTTACCAAACTTATGGTCAGTAGATCTGAATGTAATATCGTCCACATAAATTTGGACTAACATTATGTTTAGGCCTTCCCTTTCTGTGAACAATGTTGTGTCCACCACACCTTTACTGAAACCGGATGCAATAAGGAAGTTTAAGAGGCTATCATACCAAGCCCGAGGTGCTGTTTCAAACCATAAGGTGCTTTATCTAACAAATAAACAAGGTCCAGTTTATGTACATCAACAAAGCCTTGTGGTTGTTCAACGTACACCTCTTCATTAAGTTCACCTTTAAGAAGGTTGTCTTGACATCCATTAAGTAGACTTTGAAGTCTTTGTGTGCCGCAAACACCACAAATATTTTGATGGCTTCAATATGTGCAACCGGAGAAAAGGTCTCGTCATAATCTATACTTTCTTGTTGTCGGTAACCTTTCGCGACTAGCCTCGCCTTGTTCCTCACTACTATGCTGTTTTCATCTCTCTTGTTCTTAAAGATCCATTATGTTTCGATGATCACTCGACCTTTAGGCTTGGGAACTAACCGTCAAACCCTAAGCTATTTAAAGTGGTTGAGCTCTTCATACGTAGCCAATATCCAGTCAGGGTCTTTCAATGCTTCATCCACACGATTAGGCTCTATCATGCTAAGGAATGATGCAATGATGCATTCATTAGCAGACACACTTCATGTTTGAACACCGGTAGATAAGTCACCAATAATTTGATCGGTTAGGTGACTGCGGGTCCGTTTCTTTTCATGTGAAAGGGGAGAACGCGGTGGTAACTTAGTGGTAAGTGTGGGAATTGATGATGAGTTGTGTTCAATGGTTTCGAGGGATCATACCACTGGTCTGGTTCAGAATCGGTTGGTTCTTCTTTGAGGATAATATTCGATACGATGTATGAAGGTATACTTGGAGTAGGTTCAACAGTTAGTGGATTTGTAGATGAAGATGATGGTAAAGTTGATGGAAATGGTGAAACTGTTAATTCTGAAGAATTCTTTGAAGCCTTAGGATCTAAAACAAAAGAAGAATATACATGTAAGGTCGCCTGTCTACGGATCCTATCTTGACGCGACACCTGTCAACGAGTGCGGAATCCTCGATAGCGGCTTGACGGATACACCACGCACACGGAACACGAAGACTAACACAGTGATAGACGAACAACGGAACGTCCCTACACGTGATTCTCTCCAAGAACAAACTCTCTTATTACTTGCAAGTTCGAGATCGCCCTTTTGCTCTAATCTCTCTGAAATCTGCAAAAGTCACATAATTAATCGAATTAACCCTTAATTATAACATCCTGTTCGAATTTGTCTAGGACAAGTTCGAATTGGCCCAAGGCCTTTCGAACTTGTCCTCCAACAAATTCGAATCTTGGCCTTCAAACTTATGTTTGAACTTATGTTTGAACTTATGTTTGAACTTACGTTTGAACTTATATTTGAACTTATGTTTGAACTTATTGTAAAACATTACACCCAATTCAAACATACATACAATTAATATCAAACATATAACGAACATATATCAAATACTTGTTAATGTATAATAATAGTCAAATTGACGTTTTCAAAATATGTCTATACTTAGACTGCTATCGTCACACAGGGTGCACTAACAGGCTCCCTCTTGATGATAGCTTCTAACTATTTATATTTTGTCTAAGTACTAAAACTATATAAGCTACTACTTGCATACAATCCTATATCAATACATACTCTAACTATCTTTTGGAATTTCCTAGCCTCAGATCTCCAGCCTTCATGAAAGAAAATTGGCTGATCATGTAGCCTTCGTAGGTCATCCTTAGATAGGTTGATCAGGTGCAGCGGATCATATACTCTCAAAATCACCTTGTCTTCTATATCCTCCATGACTGCTTCAGCCGTATCATTGTCTATATACCACCACTTCATGTTTCTCAATACGTCCTGTGGCATAGACTTCAACGGTACCTTTTTCAAGCAACTGACAGGCTTGTAAACCATTTTAGCCCATGGTTTTCCTGTATGAGGATCTATTCTTGACTCATCCTAGACTCTCTTGCCTGACCTCGGCTTGAGTCTTTCAAACTTTCCAGATCTACCCTCTCTTCTGATTATCTTAGCGATCACTTCAGCATAAGTTATCTCCAATGTTTATCAACTCCTTCCAGGCTAACTCCTTCACTTCAATCTTGGGCAGTGTGTTAAATACTTTCAGTGTTCGCCTCAAGTATTGAAGTCCATCTGTTCTTTTTAGTATAAATAGCTGCAGTTCTCTGTCGAAGAACCAGCTAAGTATTCCACCTGAGAGATTTTCAGAGTTTGGCACTCTCATGTTCTTCTTCATCTTTGGCTCTGCTTTCTTTTCTTCCATACGGAACCAAATGTTTAACAGTTCAGCTCTGCTTGGCTCTTTATCAGCTTCCTCAAGTTCTGAATCGTCCACAGAGGCCAATTTAATTTCATCTATATCGATTACATTTTGATCGTTATGCACTTATTGTTCTGTGATAGGCTGTGACGGGATGATTACTTCGTCTACATCATCGTCTTCGTCTTCAACAGCCTCCTCATCAGACATCCACTCAGCTATATCCTCTGGGACAAATTCCCCTTCTTCTAGATCATCAACATCATCCTCAAAATCAAACATCATTTCTTCTTCTTCTATATCCATCAGAGCTTCTATCATTTCGCTCTCAACTGTCTTAGAAGATCCACCTTCAACATCTTCTGCTATTCCAGACTGACTTGGCTCCCCCTGAATTAAGGCTCACTGAGCATTTGAAATATCTGCTAGCTCACCTTCATTTCCAGTCTCGAGATCATTGCCGTCATAATCTCTTCTAAGCACTTCAGCTTCTTTGCAGCCACTCTCCCCCTGAGCTTGAAGATGTTTCATTAACTGCTCCAGGAGGGACTTCATTGTTTGAATCTCAGAAGCTTGATCAGCAACAGTTGTTTTCAATTCAGCGTTCTCCTAATCAAGTCTGACATTGTGAGCTTGAAGTTCTTTTACTGCTGTGGATAGCTGAAAGTTTTGGACTGATTGGAAATTGTCACACCCTGCTACCTCGGTTGGCAGCGAGACGTGACGAGTGCGGAAGCGTAACCATAATTATAACGAACGACCACTATATGGACGTTTTCGAAATGTTACATCATTAAAATTTAAAAATGTAATAGTGTTTTACAGAATGAAAGGAATGAAGTTCGCGTAATACAGAGATTCTAATACATAATTAATGCGTCCAAAAATAATGCAGTCAAATCTCCGTTAGTTTCGAAATATGCATGCGACTCCATGAAATGCGGAAGCTTGAAAGTTGGTGTATCCGAAGGCACACTTGCCTTAATTACCTGAAAATACATGCTAAAATACGTCAACAAAACTGTTGGTGAGTTCATAGGTTTACTCGAAAAGACCAGTTGTATGGACATTATCAGATGCGTTGAATTTATAAAATCATAAATTCCATGAGATGTATTACATAAACCATCATGTCACCGAAGCTTAATTAGAATGAGTTTTGCCCCGAGCAGTATTCCCATACGTAATACCGTGAGTTGAATATATATGCACCCGCCGTTAGCTAAACCACTAACCCGAGTGGGGGACATGACTCCCAATAGATCTATCCACAATATATTCGCGCTTGCAAACAAATGCAACTAACGATTTCATGATATAAGGGCGGAAATCACATATGTAATACATAATAGAATCGAGAAGTTTTTGTGTCCATATAAAAACGAAGCATGTATTTCATCCCAAAACATAATAATGTGAAAAATGGGACTATGAAGACTCACCTTGTTGATTTTTGATGATGTTTTTGGATCTGAGTTGAACACTTGATTGTATATTTGATACTCGTCCTAATATTTTTACGAGTTTGGGTCAATATCATCATAATACGTGTTTGAGTACTTCGTAATTATTTTCATGTACTTGTGATGTATGAATAATTTCGTGGGATCTTATACGTGAATATCGATTTATGGATATTTATTTCTAAAATGGCATTGATATATGTACATATATATATATATATATATATATATATATATATATATATATATATATATATATATATATATATATATATATATATATACGAAAATGCATACATATATATACGAGCATGTGCATCATTATGAAAAGGTATTCATATATTTTGCATGGAAAATTTTTACGAGTATTATGAAAAACCGAATTGTAAATGAAAAATATTATATTTTTAGTAAGTATATTTAATTTTTCATGTTTTATAAATTTTTAAGGTGGAAAAATAAAGTATATAAGAAAAACTTACAAAAGTGGAAGAACACCTGAAATCAATATGGTTGGCCGATTTTTCTTTCTTTGAGAGAATATGTATGTTGGTGTGCTTTTGTGAAATGGGATTTGTCTTCTATTTATAGAAGAAAAAAGGTTATTAAAAATAATGATAAACTAATTAATATTTAGTGAAATGATGAAAAGAAAAGGTGTTTTCGGTTGAGTGTTGGACAAAAAGGTGTGGCCGATTTCATAATTGTCTTGTTGCATGTTGTTTATTAATATAATAATACAAAAGTACAAGCTAGTTGTCCTTTAAAGGACAACTTACTTTTTAGAGTGATAAGTAGTATGACTTTTCAATTTTTTTTATTAATAAAAATACAAAAAGCATGCACGAAAAAGGTAGTAGCATTTATTATTACTGTATATATATATACGTACTTAGAAAATTTTTCTGGAATGTTAAACTCGATTCAAGTGTGAATCGAGTTTTATGTAGTTTAATTCGAGTTTGGTTCAGTTTTGATCGAGTTTTAGGCCTCATCATTCGAGTTTCTTTCTTCATCAATCGAGTTTCTTGCTTCACCAATCGAGTTTCTTGCTTCATCAATCGAGTTTCTTGCTTCATTATTCGAGTTTACACTTACATGATTCGAGTTTCATGTAATATCATTCGTGTTTATTAATTATATGATTCGAGATTCATATAACTTCATTCGAGTTTATTACATCATCATTCGAGTTCATCACTTACTTAATCGAGTTTCATACAGCATTATTCGAGTTTTATACCTACACGATTCGAGTCTCATGTAATATCATTCGTGTTTATTAATTATATGATTCGAGATTCATATAACTTCATTCGAGTTTATTACATCATCATTCGAGTTCATCACTTACTTAATCGAGTTTCATACAGCATTATTTGAGTTTTATACTTACACGATTCGAGTCTCATGTAATATCATTCGAGTTTATTAATTATATGATTCGAGATTCATATAACTTCATTCGAGTTTATTACTTCATTATTCGAGTTTTATATTAGTTTAATTTTTCGAGTTTCGTACCTTATTTTTAGGCCAGTTGTTACAGTCTCCCCCTGTTGAAGGAATTTCGTCCCGAAATTAGCTCGTGTTCTCCTCTGCTTGGACTTTTGAGAACAGCTGGGGGAACTTCTCTCGGAATTGATCTTCGCGTTCCCAAGTAAACTCAGGACCTCGTTTAGAGTTCCATCGGACCTTTATTATTGGAATTCGACTGTGCTTGAGTTTCTTGACTTCTCGGTTCATTATTTCCACCGGTTGCTCAATGAAATTCAACTTATCGTCTATCTCCAGCTCGTCCATGGGTATCACGAGTGATTCATCCGCCAGACATTTCTTAAGATTGGATACGTGGAAGGTATTATGAACGTTACTAAGCTCCGGGGGTAGATCGAGTCTGTAAGCTACCGGGCCAATTCTTCTGGTGATTTTGAATGGCCCGATATAACGAGGATTGAGTTTTCCTCGTTTTCCGAAACGGATTACGCCTTTCCAAGGCGAGACTTTCAGCATCACTTGATCTCCCTCTTGGAATTCCAAATCCTTCCGTCGGATGTCTGCATAACTCTTCTGTCGATCCCGCGCAATCTTCAATCGGTTCCGAATCTGGGCTATCTTCTCTGTAGTTTCCTGGATGATCTCAGGTCCAGTAATCTGACTATCCCCTACTTCAGCCCAACAAAGAGGTGATCGACACTTTCGTCCATAGAGTGCTTCGAATGGGGCGGTCTTAATGCTCGAGTGGTAACTGTTGTTATAAGAAAACTCGACTAATGGCAGGTGTCTGTCCCAACTTTTTCCAAAGTCGATGACACATGCCCTTAGCATATCTTCCAATGTTTGAATCGTTCTTTCACTCTGACCGTCCGTTTGCGGGTGATAGGCTGTACTCATATCCAGACGCGTTCCTAGTGCTTCTTGCAATGATTGCCAGAACCTTGACGTAAATCGGCTGTCTCTGTCTGATATAATGGATACTGGCACCCCATGCCTTGAGACGACCTCCTTAAGATAGGTTCGTGTTAACTTATCCATCTTGTCAGTCTCCTTGATTGGCAGGAAGTGTGCGGTCTTGGTCAGCCGATCCACGATCACCCAGATGGTGTCATAACCTCCAGAAGTCTTTGGCAACTTGGTGATAAAATCCATGGTGATATTTTCCCACTTCCATTGGGGTATCTCTGGCTGGACTAGCAATCCTGACGGCCTTTGATGCTCAGCCTTAACTTTTAAACATGTTAAGCACTTGCTGACATAAGTAGCAATGTCAGCCTTCATGTTTGGCCACCAGTATGATCCCTTCAAGTCGTGATACATCTTGTCCGACCCTGGATGAATAGCATATCTTGTTTTGTGCCCTTCATCCATGACCAGTTTCCTTACGCCTCCAAACTTCGGTAACCAAATTCTGCCCATGAAGTATCGGCATCCATCTGACTTAATTTCAAACTGCTTATCCATGCCTCTCAATGCTTCATTCAGCAGATTATCCTCCTTGACAGCCTCTTCTTGTGCCTCTCGGACTTGAGAGTTTAGGTTTGACTGTATAGTCATTACCAAAGCTCGGACTCTCAATGGCTTAACCCGTTCCTTTCGGCTTAGGGCGTCAGCTACGACATTTGCTTTTCCTGGATGGTAGCGAATCTCGCAGTCATAGTCGCTAAGAAGTTCCACCCAACGTCGTTGCCTCATATTTAACTCTTTCTGATTCAGAATATGTTGGAGGCTTTTATGGTCCGTGAACACCGTGCACTTGGTTCCATACAAATAGTGCCTCCATATTTTGAGAGCAAACACCACTGCTCCCAGTTCCAGGTCATGAGTCGTATAGTATATCTCGTGAATCTTGAGCTGTCGTGATGCATAGGCGATGACCTTGTCCCTTTGCATGAGCACACAACCTAATCCGTTGTGCGAGGCATCACAGTAGACTACAAAATTTTCAGTCCCTTCGGGTAGGGACAGAATTGGTGCACTACACAACCTCTGCTTAAGCAGCTGAAACGCCTTTTCCTGCTCTTCACCCCAGACGTATTTCACATCCTTACGGGTCAACTCCGTTAAGGAACCTGCTATCTTCGAGAAGTTCTCAATGAATCGCCTATAATAACCGGCAAGTCCTAGAAATTGGCGGACTTCTGTGGGGGTTCTAGGGATTGCCCAGTTCTTTATGGCCTCGATCTTTGATGGGTCAACCTGAATTCCCTGACTGTTGATCACATGCCCAAGGAATTTTACTTCTCGCAACCAAAATTCACATTTTGAAAATTTGGCGTATAGCTGCTCTTTCTCTAACAACTCCAAGATCAACTTGAGATGTTGTTCATGCTCTTCTTTACTTCTGGAATAGATTAGGATATCGTCTATGAACACTATTACAAATTTATCCAGATATGGTTTACACACCCGATTCATGAGGTCCATAAATACGGCTGGTGCGTTGGTTAAACCGAATGGCATCACCTGGAATTCGTAATGTCCATAACGAGTTCTGAATGCCGTCTTGGGGATATCTTCTTCCCGAACTTTTACTTGATGATAACCGGAGCGCAGATCAATCTTTGAGTAGAAGCTAGATCCCTGTAGCTGGTCGAACAGGTCATCAATCCTAGGGAGAGGGTAGCGGTTCTTTACCGTTAACTTGTTTAGCTCTCGGTAGTCTATGCACATTCGGAAGGATCCGTCTTTCTTTTTAACGAACAAAACCGGAGCTCCCCAAGGTGAGGAACTTGGTCGAATGAATCCTTTATCCATCAATTCTTGCAATTGACTGGATAGTTCTTGCATCTCAGAAGGTGCGAGCCTATATGGGGCTCTTGCGACCGGTGCAGCTCCTGGCACTAAGTCGATTTGAAATTCTACTTGCCTAGCTGGAGGAAGCCCAGGCAAGTCTTCCGGGAATACCTTCGGGTAGTCACGTACTACTGGAATATCCTCAAGTCGTTTTTCCTTCGACTCTTTTTCTACGATCTGGACCAGCACTGCATGACAACCCTTCCTAAGACATTTTAATGTTCTTAGGCCGGATATGACATTCAATTGTCGGTTCTTCTTTTCCCCTTGGATCGTGAGGACTTTCTTCTTACTGAGTGGTATTCGCACCACTTTCTTACCACACAAAATCTCAGCCTGGTTATGTGACAACCAGTGCATACCAATCACCACATCAAAACTTCCGAGTTCTATAGGCATTAAGTCTATCTTAAAGAAGTGATCCGCTAGTTTTAGTGTGCATTCCTTAATGATAGTACTTGCCTTTATTATTTTGCCATCCGTCAGTTCTATTGTATATGAGTTGTCTAAGGGAAGAGTAGTAGCATTCAACTGCTGGCTAAATTTATCAGATATAAAGCTCCTATCAGCCCCAGTATCAAAGAGTACGTAAGCGTAAATATCGTTTAGGAGAAACGTACCTGATACCACGTGGGGGTCCTGACGAGCGTCTCCTGCTCCCAACACAAAAGCTCTCCCCTGAGCTCCTCCTTTGTTCCTCAATTTCGGACACTCACTCTTGACGTGTCCCGTCGCGCCACATTCGAAACAGCCCCTCGGGTTGCTACCACTGGCACCCGGGGCTCCGGATCTACAATCTTTGGCCATATGGCCCAAACGTTTGCATTTTCCGCATTGGGTTGGACAGGGGCCAGGGTTGTGGTGGAAGGTGCATTTGGTGCAAAAAGGCTTGGTACCGGTATAGCCTCTCCTTGACTCAACTCCTGCTACATAGGCTTTAACGGTCTCGGGTTTCTTGGACTGTGAACCCGTGTTCTTTCCGGTCTTTTCTTCCCACCTTCTCTTGTTTTCCCCGGCTTTGGCTTCGTTCCTCCGGGATACTTGGTCCATAAGATTGTTGGCCATTCTGATGGCGTCCTGTATGGTGGATGGGTTGGAGGCTGTAACGTTTCCTTGTATTTGAGGAGCGAGTCCCCAAATATAGCGTTCAATCTTCTTGTATTCCGGAGTTATGATACTTAGTTCATGGAATCGGTTGGTATATCCTGCAATGTCCGTTCCTTTCATTGATAGATTCCAGAACTCCGATTCCATTTTCTGGAGTTCGTTTCTCGGACAGTACTCGTCCGTCATCATCTGTTTCAACGTGGACCACGTGAGCTGGTAGGCTTCGTCAATACCTACAGACTGGACGTAGGAATTCCACCATGTGAGAGCGCTATCTTGCAAGGTGTGAGTAGCAAATTTCACCTTGTCTCCTTCAGCGCACCCGCTGACACGATATACGGATTCTAACTTTTCAAACCAACGAATCAAACCGACTACTCCTTCGGTTCCATTGAAATACCGGGGTTTGCAACTTAAAAACCCTTTAATCCCACAACCTTTCGTGTGAGTTTCGGTTCCTCCCGTGGTGCGACTGGCACCACCTTCCCCATTGGCTGTGCTATTCCGGTTTGCCTCGTAGGTAGCTATGGCGGCAGCCACCCTTTGTGCAACAAGCTCTTCAATGTCAGCGGCATTCATTGCTCGTTTTGGCGGCATTATCTTGAAGTTTAAAGAGAATCATAGTGTAAGAAGTTGAATCTTAAAGATGTAGCATAATACTATAATCATCAAGCACAATCTCATAAATATCTTGGGAATTTTCATTAATCATTCGAAATTTTTCTTACATTGGGGGCGGGTTATTACCCGAAAATTTTATCCTACGCTATTACACGATATTTTTCCTACTAATACAAAGGAAATGGAAAAGTACTAGGTGTGGGAGTGATCAGAGGTCTCTCCCTTTTCCATTGAGTGGAGGCGCTGCGTCAGCTCTTCGATCCGGGCTTGGCTCTCGGCTAGTTGCTGCCGGAGCTCATTCAGTCCGTCCTGCTGTATAGCAAGGGGGTGCTGATTGGCCCAATATATGTTGGAGTTTTGCAACTCCTCCCGCTCTAAACGAGCGGTCATCTCCCCGATATCCAGGTTAAGTGACCGAATCTGGTGGTCATGCCTGGTAGACCTTGCGATCAAAAGTGGTATGGTCTGATCGGCAGGCTCTTGGGTGAGCGATGAGACAGGTGCGGAGGATGGTCCTCCGTTCTCGAAGTATGGAGGAACTCCCTCCATCTGCCTCCATTCGCGGAGGGTCTCCGGTATCCAGGTCCATCGCCGGGCGTCTACCCGTCGGTGTGGTGTCGGGGGATTGGGCTGGGGAGTCGGAACAAGAATAGTCTCCCTTCTTGGTATGTTTACCCGTTTCCGGGGTGTGTACAACATCTTTGGGCCGTTAGGGTAAGGCCTATACGGCTTATATGATGGTTCGGCCGGGTGATATGGGACGCGAGCGGGGACCATCGGTGGTGAGGGATCCTCTTCCTCCATCGGCTCTTCTTCGGATTCCTCCATCGGATCTTCCGACGGGTCCTCCTCATCCGAGGTTTCTTCATCTGGAAAGACTTCCGTGGCCGTGGGACTTGCGAGAGTGTATTCCTCCTCTGAGTCAGATAGAATGATAATTTCTGGATGGTTCATGGTTTCTGCTAACAAGGTTCATTTGTAATCTTTTAGTTGGTTACAAAAACATTCTTAAAATCAGAAATTTTTATGTGCAGTTATAGTCTAGGGTACTAATGCAACCTAGTTCACTATAACTATGGCTCTGATACCAATCTGTCACACCCTGCTACCTCGGTTGGCAGCGAGACGTGACGAGTGCAGAAGCGTAACCATAATTATAACGAACGACCACTATATGGACGTTTTCGAAATATTACATCATTAAAATTTAAAAATGTAATAGTGTTTTACAGAATGAAAGGAATGAAGTTCGCGTAATACAGAGATTCTAATACATAATTAATGCGTCCAAAAATAATGCAGTCAAATCTCCGTTAGTTTCGAAATATGCATGCGACTCCATGAAATGCGGAAGCTTGAAAGTTGGTGTATCCGAAGGCACACTTGCCTTAATTACCTGAAAATACATGCTAAAATACGTCAACAAAACTGTTGGTGAGTTCATAGGTTTACTCGAAAAGACCAGTTGTATGGACATTATCAGATGCGTTGAATTTATAAAATCATAAATTCCATGAGATGTATTACATAAACCATCATGTCACCGAAGCTTAATTAGAATGAGTTTGCCCCGAGCAGTATTCCCATACGTAATACCGTGAGTTGAATATATATGCACCCGCCGTTAGCTAAACCACTAACCCGAGTGGGGGACATGACTCCCAATAGATCTATCCACAATATATTCGCGCTTGCAAACAAATGCAACTAACGATTTCATGATATAAGGGCGGAAATCACATATGTAATACATAATAGAATCGAGAAGTTTTTGTGTCCATATAAAAACGAAGCATGTATTTCATCCCAAAACATAATAATGTGAAAAATGGGACTATGAAGACTCACCTTGTTGATTTTTGATGATGTTTTTGGATCTGAGTTGAACACTTGATTGTATATTTGATACTCGTCCTAATATTTTTACGAGTTTGGGTCAATATCATCATAATACGTGTTTGAGTACTTCGTAATTATTTTCATGTACTTGTGATGTATGAATAATTTCGTGGGATTTTATACGTGAATATCGATTTATGGATATTTATTTCTAAAATGGTTTGCATGCACGCATACTCACGTATATATGTACATATATATATATATATATATATATATATATATATATATATATATATATATATATATATATATATATATATATATATATATATATATATATATATATATATATATATATACGAAAATGCATACATATATATACGAGCATGTGCATCATTATGAAAAGGTATTCATATATTTTGCATGGAAAATTTTTACGAGTATTATGAAAAACCGAATTGTAAATGAAAAATATTATATTTTTAGTAAGTATATTTAATTTTTCATGTTTTATAAATTTTTAAGGTGGAAAAATAAAGTATATAAGAAAAACTTACAAAAGTGGAAAACACCTGAAATCAATATGGTTGGCCGATTTTTCTTTCTTTGAGAGAATATGAATGTTGGTGTGTTTTTGTGAAATGGGATTTGTCTTCTATTTATAGAAGAAAAAAGGTTATTAAAAATAATGATAAACTAATTAATATTTAGTGAAATGATGAAAAGAAAAGATGTTTTCGGTTGAGTGTTGGACAAAAAGGTGTGGCCGATTTCATAATTGTTTTGTTGCATGTTGTTTATTAATATAATAATACAAAAGTACAAGCTAGTTGTCCTTTAAAGAACAACTTACTTTTTAGAGTGATAAGTAGTATGGCTTTTCAATTTTTTTTATTAATAAAAGTACAAAAAGCATGCACGAAAAAGGTGGTAGCATTTATTATTACTGTATATATATATATATACGTACTTAGAAAATTTTTCTGGAATGTTAAACTCGATTCAAGTGTGAATCGAGTTTTATGTAGTTTAATTCGAGTTTGGTTCAGTTTTGATCGAGTTTTAGGCTTCATCATTCGAGTTTCTTTCTTCATCAATCGAGTTTCTTGCTTCACCAATCGAGTTTCTTGCTTCATCAATCGAGTTTCTTGCTTCATTATTCGAGTTTACACTTACATGATTCGAGTTTCATGTAATATCATTCGTGTTTATTAATTATATGATTCGAGATTCATATAACTTCATTCGAGTTTATTACATCATCATTCGATTTCATAACTTACTTAATCGAGTTTCATACAGCATTATTCGAGTTTTATACTTACACGATTCGAGTCTCATGTAATATCATTCGTGTTTATTAATTATATGATTCGAGATTCATATAACTTCATTCGAGTTTATTACATCATCATTCGAGTTCATCACTTACTTAATCGAGTTTCATACAGCATTATTCGAGTTTTATACTTACACGATTCGAGTCTCATGTAATATCATTCGAGTTTATTAATTATATGATTCGAGATTCATATAACTTCATTCGAGTTTATTACTTCATTATTCGAGTTTTATATTAGTTTAATTTTTCGAGTTTCGTACCTTATTTTTAGGCCAGTTGTTACAGAAATCCACCTTGCCCTTCAGCTCTGTAAAGCACTGATTATCATTGAATGTTGTTGATGGTGATGGAATGGATGTAGATGGTGATGGAGTGATGGTTGATTGAACAGCTGGAATCTCAGGCTGTGGAGCTGAGGCGGATGAAGCTCCCTGCATAAAACGGTGCCTTCTCGCCCTATGCCTAGGAACGAGGGGAGTTAGATCTTCTGCTTCAAAATCAGAATCATCATCATCTGAGTCTCTAGCAGCTCTTTTACCTTCCTCTCTCGTACTAACCACTATTATGGATCCATATCTGCCAATGCGGACAGCCGGATCAACACGTTCTATTTCTTCAACTTCCTCAGATGCAGACTCAGACTCTGAGGTGGTCATTGCTTGACCCTCTTCCTCAATCTCTCTTTCTACAATTCTTGCCATCGGGACCTCAATGTCCATATTCTCATCGTCTGATGGCTGATATTCATCAACATCTCTCAAAATATCATGAAGGTCAGTTGGAGGCTCCAAGATATCATGAATTAGTTCTTCAGCGATATCTTGCTGGGCCTGAGTACCGTGAGCCCATATCTCTTCAAGGGTCTCTGCCCTTGGATCAACTTCTGGGGCTACTGATGAAGTGCCTGCTGCGTCCGAAGATGGACCTGCTGCCTCTGATTCTGAATGTCTGCGTGATGAAGGCCTTGATGCCTGATTTTGACTTGCTGCAGCTCGTTGCCTCCTTCTTGGTTGCGGTTGTGGTTGTGGCTGTTGCTGCAGTGGCTGCAGCTGAGGACCTTCACCAGCCTAGTTATCCCCTTCTGGGGCAACAAAATCTGGATTAATCACTACCCCAAACAATGGTGTTAGTTGAGGCCTGACCTGCTCAGCTCGTCGTGCATTGTGCGATTGGCAGTCAGCGGATATTCTTTTATCTATAATCGCCACACTTTGAACAACTGGAAGATGTGGCAGATTCGGCAAAAAATGACGGATAAGCGTCATCGCGAAGCGCAGACACATCAAAATCCTTTCACGTGCTGGAGCTGTGATTTGATGCATGAACCCAGGAAAGAACATTTCCGAATAGCTAAAGCGCTTGTTATATACCAAAGCAATCACGGCTAATTGCATCTTGGACACGAGATAATCAAATCCAGCCTTTTTCGGTGCAAAACACACCATGAACACATGTGCCAAATACCTCCAGTGCCCAATCAATCCACTCTTCATTTTGAAGCTTTAGTGATATCTAGGCCATATCCCATACGCAAGAAGGCCGCTTGCCTTATATTTAATGGGAAATCAATGGGCCCCGCTTTCTGATCTTCAGACCCGAGCTGTAGAATCTGACGGAGCATGTTAGCTGAGAAAACGATGGGCTGCCCACCGACTCTGGTTCGCAAAACTGTTGGGGTAACAGTGCAGTCCACTTGGAGGTGCTCCCAGAATTGTCTTACATATGGTAAGACTATTTGAACATTATGGGTTAGGGCATAAGAAACCCTGGAATGCGCAAAAAATTCCAACATTTGTCTAATCGGCTGAGCTTCGGGAAGCTCCCTACTTGGAGACATCACCATATTATGCTTGTTGAAGAACGCTCTGTCACCCATATCTGCACATAAAAACAATAACCAAATTAGAAGTGAAAAATAAAAATGAAACTTGTTTAATTTCGAATTTGTTTTATTTTGAACTTACATAAGACCAAAATCCAACACATTCGAATTTTTACAAGTTTGAATTTAAAATTATGAAAGCATTCAAATTTAATAACAAATTCAAAGGTCATGTTCGAATTTGACTGAATTCGATTTTGTTGATATTTTAACAAATTCGAATTTCCTAGCAATTTATTTGAAGTTTCACCGGTTAAAACTTGTGATTTTGAGTCACAAAGTTTAAACCCCAAAAACTTCAAAAATGGTCGATTTTTTTTTTGCTATAAATGAGTCCTAGGCTACCTACACTTTGTATAATATTGATGATTAGACCTAAATTTGTTGGTAGATTCGAACACAAATGAACAAAACTTCGAGAAATAGTAGAAAATGTGAAACGGTAAAGTCGAAGTTAAGTTCGAAATCGTCGGGAGACAAGTTCGAAGCAAGAAAATCGAAGGTAGGTGAATTGAATGGTCCACTGTTGACCTATTTATACCAACCTCATTCGAACTTGACATTAAAATATTCGAATTTCCTGACAGATTCGAAAGTTAATTCAAGTTTGTCTTAAATTCGAATATAATTGAAAATTTTAAAAATCCTTGAATAAAATTCAACTTTTTCAACTTTTTCGACTAACGGAACAAACCTTCCAAAATTATTCACACTAAGCAATAGAATTTAACGCAAAATTTGTTTATTCAACCAATCATGCATCCTAGTAACTTTGACCTTTTTCCTACTTAGAATAAAATAAAATAAAATAAAATAAAATAAATTAAGATAAAATAAAATTTTGAATAAAATTTAAACTTGAGCTACTCAAAAATACTTTTAAAACTGTACAACTTATACTAACAGAATATCTTTTGGTGTGAAAGTCAAAGAAGGTTCAATCAGATAGCGGTGTCAAATACGCACTTTCAGTGTTACACTTTCACATGTACGAATTTTTGATTCCTTTATTTGTTTGTCGTGACACACATTTCTAGGTAATTGTCGGTATTATTTTTCCTTTAAACATACTACACTTTGGAATATCCCTTGGCCTTTTTATTTTTCAAGAAACTACCTTACATGTCTCATACTTAGACATACTTTTATGATCAAGGCATACACACAATGATTATAACTTTTCGGTATTGCAAATTTTCTTTAAAAGGCAAACGTCGGACACAGTTCTGTATTCACATACAACAGAGTGTCTTAGTTTGTCTTAAAGTTTATTTAAAGCTAGCAAGACAGCGGTGACAGATCTGTACTGACGTACAACAAAGCGACTAATCTTGCTAACTCGAGTCAAACCAGAGGTAACAGGTCTGTACTTACGTACAACAGAGTGACTTGTTTTGACTCTCTACTATCAAAATTTTCATTTTCTTTTCTTTAAGATGTATCCGATGTGGCTATACATCCCCCAGAAAATTTTCATACCTCATTTAGAATCGTTGTCTGTATGTCTCTAACATAAAAAATAAGACCATTTGGTCATACATCTAAGTTAGTTACACATATAATCTTTTTCTTGAATATGTTATTAGCTTTTGGGATTTCCTTTATGTATTATGCCTACCAACACATCGAACTAGAAAATGTATATCACTTAGAGTTTTAGGTGCATTATTTGTGAAAGCTTAACACTTAGAGATTGTATCGACTGTGCTAATTTTCGTCACTTTGAACCTCTGAATTTAAGACTCAACTCAATTTTCTAATATTCTCTTTTTTTTAGCTTTTTGTGGTTTTCTCCCTTTTTTCTTTTGTCTTTTATAAATAAGAGTAAACTAATAAGGTAATCTACTAACTTACTATAAAAGGAAATAAATTCTACTTAACTACTAACTTAGTATTAAAAGGAAAGAAAAATAGACTAAGGTCAAGTTACTCTGGATTACGCATACCATTTAGCTGAACAAACAACTCATAGCATGACTTATCAAAAGCTTTAGTAAATAAATCACCATTATTTTCTTCTGTTGCCACATTTATCAACTTAATTAAGTTCTTTTCAGCACAATCACGTATAAAATGATGTCTTATGTCTATGTGCTTTGTTTTACTGTGTTTAACTGGATTATTGGTTATAGCAATAGTAGATTGGTTATCTATCCTAATAGGAGTATGAGTATAAGTCAAACCGTAATCCCTCAATTGTTGTTGTATCCACAAAACCTGTGAACAGAAACTACCAGCAGCTACATATTCGGCCTCGCATGTTCACACGGCTACCGAAGTCTGTTTCTTGCATTGCCAGGATACGAGTCTCCCTCCAAGGAACTGACAACCTCCAGTTGTTGACTTTCGATTCAAGCTGCAACCTCCATAATCAGAATCCGTGAATACATCCAATTCCAGATCACCATCCGTGTGATACCAAAGTCCCAGCTTCGGTTTCGACTTGAGGTATCTCAGAATCCGCTTCACAGCTTTCATATGCATCTCTTTTGGATTATCTTGAAACCTAGGACAAATACACACAACAAACATTATGTCAGGTCTAGAAGCAGTTAAATACATGAGTGACCCGACCATGGCCCGATATAAAGTCGGATCCACATCAGTATCAGTTTCTGTACCCGGTCAGAGATTGTGATTGACTTGAATCGGCGTGCTAAAGTGAGCAGTCAGCTTTGTCCCCTCCATCCCGAAGGTTCTAGAATATCATAGACATACTTCGTCTGATGGAGAAAAAGACCCTCCTTCCTTTGTTCGACTTGCAAACCCAGAAAGAAGTTCAACTCTCCCATAGCACTCATCTCAAACTTATACTTCATCACCTTCTGGAAATCTTTGCGCATTTGCTCGTCCGATGACCCGAAAATAACATCATCGACGTACACTTGTACCAAGATAAAGTGTTCACCCTTCCTTTTAACAAACAATGTACTATCAATTCTCCCACTTTCAAACCTGTTGTCCAAAACATGAGTAGATAGTGTCTCATACCACGCCCTTGGTGCTTGATGTAGTCCATACAGAGCCTTATCAAGACGATACACTCTGTCTGGATACTTTGGATCAGTAAACCTGGGCGGTTGCTCAACATACACCAGTTCCTTCACTTTTCCATAGAGGAATGCACTTTTTACATCCAACTGATAGACTTTAAACCCTTTGAAGGATGCAAAGGCTAGAAACAAACAGATTACCTCAAGTCTTACCACTGGCACAAACACCTCATTTTAATCGATTCCTTCCTCTTGGTTGAAACCCTTTACGACAAGTCTCGCCCTGTTGCGAGTAACGATTCCCCGATCGTCTCTCTTGCACTTAAAAACCCATTTGGTTCCTATTGCAACTTCTCCTCGAGGTAACGGAACCAACTCCCACACTTCAAGCTTTCTGAGTTGTGACAGTTCTTCTTGCATCGCTTCAACCCAAGAGTTGTCTCTCAGTGCCATTAGCACATTCTTCGGCTCTGCTTGTGAGATTAAACACGAATAGAGGCAGGTGTGAAAGGCCTCGGAGTCATTAATCATCGATAACAGCACTGCGTTGTTATTCAAACTACTCCTAGTCCTCACATCAGCATTCAGATTTCCTATGATGCTCTCAACCGGATGATCCTTATTTATTCTAGATGTATCTATCTCATCAACTCTAAGATTATCTCCTAAGTTTGATCCTATTTCACCTAACGGAGGAAAGACTTCAGACGTAGCATTCTCTTCCTCATGATCACTGTCTTCGGAGTTGGAATTTGTAGCCTGATTTTCATTTGTAGGTAACTCAGAATCATTCTCTACTAGAGATCTATCTTCTGTTGTTGTAGGCTTAGTTATTGATGGAAAGTTCGTCTTTGGAAAACCTTGACCGTCGTCAATTAGATTCAATGACGATAAGTCATGTTCGATTGTACCTGCATTACCATCCAAAGTAATGTTAAATGATTCAAACAGTTTGTCATAATCAAAAATCCATTCCGGACCAGTTTGGGGTTCATGTGTATAACTTGTTACATCAATGTTATACACAATCTCTACCATACCGTTTGATTTGTTAAAAACCCTTTTATTTGGTGAGTTAGGCACATAACCTACGAAGTAACCTTCGTCAGCCTTTTCACCAAACTTAGGTTGATGTTTTGTTTTCATTAAAGTACACGGTACCCCAAACGGTTCGAAGCCAGTTAAATTCGGTGGTCTTTTAGTCAGAACTTCATAACAGGTTTTGTTCAGTGATTTGACAGTAAGGACCCAGTTTAAAACATGACATGCGGTATTTACTCCCTCCCCCCAAAACATGGTAGGAAGCTTTGAATCCGAAAGCATGGTCCTTGCTGCCTCTATCAAAATCCTGTTTTTCCGTTCTGCCACCCCATTTTTTGTGGCTCATAAAGTGCACTAAATTGATGCACTATGCCTTTTGGTAGGCAATATACACCAATTACTGTGTTTTTAAATTCCGTTCCATTATCACTCCTGATACGTTTTACCCGCGTCCCATATGAGTTTTCAACTTGGTCTAAGAACCCAATCAACTTCGCAGCTGTCTCGTCCTTCGTACCTAAAAAGAAAACCCATGAAAATCGTGAGTAATCATCAGTGATAACTAAATAATACCAACTACCACCTATACTCCTTTTGTTGATTGGTCCGAACAGGTCCATATGCAACAAATCGAAAGTGGCAGCTATAGAGTTCTGAGTCTTGGACTTGTGTGACTTCTTGTGTTCTTTTCCTTTCTTGCACGGTACACACTTGTCTTCCAACTGAAAACTCTTCATCGGAACACCTTGCACCAGTCCATGTTTTGTGATATAGTTCATTTTTCTCAGGTGCAAGTGTGTCATGCGTCTGTGCCATAAAACTGATTCGGTCTCTGAACCTTTAGATAGAAGACATATTGGTCCCATCGAAGAATTTGGTTTATTCATGTCTAGCATGTATAAATCATTCTTCCGTGGGGCCCTCATCAGTATCCACTCTTCAGGTACTTTAAATCCCGGTTTTAGCACTAACGCCTCAGTATCAGTGAAAAGCACTCAGTTCTTCTTATCAAAGATTTGAGATACACTAATGAGATTGTGATCAAGTTTATCCACGTGGTAAACTTGATCAAGTTTGATAGTCCCATTAGTAACCACTCCAGTACCGGTGATATTTCCTCCTTTGTTTCCAGCGAATGATATGAATCCCCTGTTCCCTCCCTTGAAGTCTGAGAGAAGACTTCTTTCCCCAGTCATGTGCCTAGAGCAACCACTGTCGACGAACCACTTGTTGTTTAGACTTGTAGTTATCTCCTTCACATGAAAGAAAAGAGGTTAGTTATCACGAGGAACCCAAGCCATGATTGACTTGGTAATACCATTCTCATCCACATACTTGAACTCCTTCAACTACCCATCTCTCCTTTCAGGTGACTTGGGTGTTTGATTGAGAACCGATTGTGGTGCAAAGTGATTTAAATTCACTCTCGGCCTTTGTGTTGGCATTTGCTGTGGAGCCCTCGAATAATTTCTATTATAGGGCATATCCGATTGGTATCCCTGGGCTCTTCCTGGTGTCTGATGCCTTACAGGAGTGTGTAACCTAACCGGAGTGTAAGCTCTTCTAAGTGTAGTACTCCTATAACTTTGATGAGGTCCTGACCTAGATTGATTAGGGACTCTATTCGGTGAATTAGTCCTAACCACTTCGTTTGGTCTACCTGACGCAGGTGTTTGTTTCACAACAGTCTTTGGTGTTGCTTGCACAATCTTCTCGGTGTTTTGAGAACCACTTGTGCTTGCTACACTTGGGGAGGGTTTATGTTGTTTCGGCTTTCCAATTTTAGGTGTAGATTCTACCTTCCTATGTGGACAACTAGAAGCAGCATGACCCTTTTCATGACATCTAAAATAAGACATTTTATCAATAAACTTCTTATGCATGCCCTTTGACTTAGATGTCTCACTAACGTCATGTTCTTTCGTCTCAACTATAGTGACTTTTCTTCTTTGTGATCATTAATGTCAGTTTTAGCTTCTCCTACAATCTTGTCACTAGAAGACTTCACAAATTCTACTTTCTTAATCTGGACATTGTTCTTAGTCACCTTAGTTTCTTTATCCTTAACAGATTCGGACTCATGTTCAGATGCTACCTCTGATTCAACTGAGTTATTTGTTTTGTCTTGAGGCTGAGGCCACATAGTTATCATTAAAAGGTGGAGGACTCTCATTATACCCTAAACCTACTGGTTCTTAGACTGACGCTGTGCATCTAAGATTTTCCCTAGGTTCAGTGAAGAGTTCCTAAACTTTTCTAATTTACTATTCACCTCTACAACTTTAACCTTTGCTTCTGCTAACTCTACCTCTTTTATCTTAAGCTCTTTGCTAAATGCTTCAACATGCTCATACATTAGTTCTATCCTAACACACTGTTCACTTAGCTTGTCTTTTAGAACTATGACATCCTGAGCATCTGCCTTAAGCTTATCCCTAAGATCTTCCTTTATATCTAAGAGGCTAGTGTTGTCCGATTTTAAGGATTCAATTTGAGCAGTTAGATTACTATGTGTTTCTAGCACTAAATTTAATCTGTCATTAGAAGTAGCACAGAAAGCACATAAATTGTGGAATATAGAAAAGTTTAGAATTACCTTTGCGCGATCAGATTCCACGTTCGTCATTTGTGCAGCAAACTCTAGAATAGTCTGATTGTCTGACTTTTCCACTATCACAGGACTTGTATCATTCTGATGGCTGTCCTCTGTTTCTTCCTCTGCTCCGACCCTTCCAGTGTCTGTTACTTCAGCCATGAAGGCTCAAGCGTTAGACTCAGGATGTGTACTCCAATCGTATGTTCCATCAGGCTGTCTGTCCGATGTTACGTTGGTTAACAGACCAGCGATGTTTGGCTGATTACCCAAACTACCCGGCTGATATCTCCCTTGAGATTGATTCTGGCATTGATTCTAGTAGTTCTCAACTTTAGTTCTTTGACATTCTCGAGCAAAATGTCCTAACCCCTGGCAGTTGTAGCACTTAACTTTGGATTTGTCAAACCCAATCTTATTGTTGCTGAAGTTCAGATTTCTGCCAGTCCTCTTGATGAATCTCTTGACTCGCTGAGTAACCATGGCCAGTTGCCATTGAAGATCCATCTCCTTTAGATCATCAGGATCCACCTGATCATAGTCCTCATCCCATAGAGCAGGATCGTTGATTTTTCCTTGAACGCAATTGCCGTAGGCGGCCACAAACGAAGTCAAAAGACTTAGATGATCTTCAGCTGATTTGGCGCTCATCGGCATCCTTGAGTATCCTTGAGATGTAGATGCAGACTGAGTTGGCTTTTCTTTCGGTCTAGAGTACCCTAAGAAAGCTCGGGTCCCTGAGTCGTCTACTTCAACTGGAGTCGATGTTTCACCCGTAAAGAATGTTGTAGTTGTCTTGAGTTCACTTGCGACTGAAGGTTTGGACTTCCCAAAATACATGTCCGGATCTTCTACTTGGTCATACTCCCTTTCCTTCCTCAGCAACTCAAAGTTATAGGCCCTCAGCGTTCCTATGACCTTTTCTAAAGTTAGAGTCTCAAATTTCTCTTCATCATGCTTTATCAGCGCTATGTACATCTCCCATTTTGCTGGTAAAGCGTGTAAAATCTTTTCAATTTACTCCAATTCATGATACTCGACATCGTGGTTGTCTAACTCTGTCAACAAATGATAGAATCTGGTAATGGTCTCATCCAACTTTTCTTTTTTCAAAGCTTTGAAAATAGCGAACTGCTGCTTGAGCATCTCCATTCTACCTTTCCGAACCCTCGGATTACCTTCACACCTTTTCTCCAGTGCATCCCACAACTCTTTCGCTGTTCGTTGATTTTGGAATGTGTGCAGGATCTCCTGAGGTAATGCCATTCGAATTATCGAGAATGCTCAGTTCTCGGCCTCGTAAAGTTTCTTATCATCCTCCTTCATCATTTGCTATGATAAGACTCTTTGACGGCCTTCGACTTCTGTTGTAGGTGGGATACATCCTTCGTCGATACATATCCACATCCTCATATCATTGAATCGAGCAAAGTCAGCAAACCTATCCTACCACCAATAATAGTCATCCAACTTCATCAGCTTGGGTGGTGAATTTCGCTTTCCCGACATCATGGTCCATATCAAGAGATTTTTGTTGACTTGTCATTGTTTCAAAAATTTTTGAATGTTAAAACTTAATTAATTTAATGTGAAATTAATTTAAATGAACCCTTTCGAATTTTTTAAAGTTTGAATTTTGGTTAAATTTAAATGTGTTCGAAATTAAATTCGAAATTAAGTTTGAATTCAATAAAATCGAAAATATGACAGTTTCGAATTTAATTTTCGAAAATAGTGAAATTCGAACCTGGGCAAATTCGAACTAAGATAGATTCGAATCAAACCCTAAAATAAATTCGAGAGGAGCGTATTTTCTGACAAATTCGAATTTTTTGACAAAATTCGAACAAACCCTAATAGCCCCTTTATGTTCGAGCGCCGCAAGTTCGAAATACGGCCAAAAGATTGTTTTTTAACTTTTCAGTTTAAACCAAAGTTTTTAGGATCAAAAACTATGATTTCGACCAAAATGATGAACTAATATGATCTTTTCTCCGATTTGTTGCTTGTATAACTCGAAAATATATCCAAAAACGTGATTTGACCGTCCAAAAACGTCAAGAAACCACAGATGTTACGTGTGAACACGAAGAACACTACGAACACCCTTATGTCTCTGATACCACTTGTAAGGTCGCCTGTCTATAGATCCTATCTTGACGCGAAACCTGCCAACGAGTGCGGAATCCTCGTTAGCGGCTTGATCGATAGACCACGCACACGGAACATGGAGACTAACACAGTAATAGACAGACAATGGAACGTCCCTACACGTGATTCTCTCCAAGAACAAACTCTCTTATTACTTGGAACTACGAGATCGCCCTTTTGCTCTAATCTCTCTGAAATCTGCAAAAGTCACATATTTAATCGAATTAACCCTTATTTATAACATCCAGTTCGAATTGGCCCAAGGCCTTTCGAACTTGTCCTCCAACAAATTCGAATCTTAGCCTTCAAACTTATGTTTGAACTTATGTTTGAACTTATTGTAAAACATTACACCAAGTTCGAACATACATACAATTAATATCAAACGTATATAATCAAACATATAACAAACATATATCAAATACTTGTTAATGTATAATAATAGTCAAATTGACTTTTACAAAATATGTCTATACTTAGACTGCTATCGTCACACAGGGTGCACTAACAATACATCAGAGCCAAAAGAGTTCAACATAAAATGGATCAAGCAGGTTTATTAAATCAGAATAAGAAAAGTAGTAGAGGTAGAAGAATCTCCAGGCATAGGAGTAACAGGTGGTCCCGAGTGATCAACCTCAGGAGCCAGTTCCGCTATTACGTCAAATGTGATATACACACTTACATTGATGTCCTAGTATGAGTGTTGTACTCGCTATATGCCTTTGAATTACATGATATCCAATAAAAATCACTTCATCTTCTTTCTCGTTGAACTTCTCAAGATTGTTCTTATCGTTCAACATGTAGCACTTGCAACCAAAAAATCGTAAGTATTTGATGTAAGGAACTATATTTAACTATGATAGGGAGTTTTATTGAAGCGTTTATGTATGATAGAATGATTCTGTGTGTAGCAAGCAGTTAAGACGGCTTCCGGCCCACAAAAACAGTGTTACTTTCGAGTAATTTAACATGGTGTGAGCAGCCTCCAGAAGAGTATGGTTCGTCTATTAACTATTCCATTTTGTTGAGGCATTCGGGCGGTGGAATATTGATGTTGAATGCCTTTCGATCGAAGGAAGCTATCTACTATCAAGTTTTTGAATTCCGTTCCATTGTCTGATCGAATAGCTATTACTGACAACTGATGTTGGGTCTCGACACTTTTGATGAAATCGATGATTTCTTGAGCTGTCACGTACTTGGATCGCAAAAAACCTTACCTAGGTGTATCGTGACTAGTCGTCAACGATAATCAACACATATTGTTCACCATTAATACTTTGTGTGCGTATAGGACTGCAAAAGTTCATGTTAGTGCACCCTGTGTGACGATAGCAGTCTAAGTATAGACATATTTTGTAAAAGTCAAGTTGACTATTATTATACATTAACAAGTATTTGTTATATGTTTGTTATATGTTTGTTTATTTATGTTTGATATTATTTGTATATCTGTTTGAACTTGGTGTAAGGTATTACAATAAGTTCAAACATAAATTAAAAGATAAGTTCAAACATAAGTTTGAAGGCAAAGGTTCGAATTTGTTAGAGGACAAGTTCGAAAAGGCCTTGGGCCAAGTTCGAACTTGTCCTAGACAAACTCGAACTGGGTGTTATAATTAAGGGTTAATTCGATTAATTATCAGACTTTTGCAGAATTTCAGAGCGATTAGTGCAAAGGGCGATCGCGAACTTACTAGCAGTCAGAGAGTTTCGTTTGGAGAGAATCATCGTGTAGGGACGTTCCGTTGTTCGTCTATCACTGTGCTAGTCTCCGTGTTTCGGTGTGCGTGGTCTATCCGTCAAGCCGCTAACGAGGATTCCGCACTCGTTGGCAGGTGTCGTGTCAAGATAGGATCCGTAGTCAAGCGACCTTACAAGTGGTATCAGAGCCAGGTTAGGGTGTTCGTGTTGTTCTTCGTGTTCACAAGTAACATCTGTGGTTTCTTGACGTTTTTGGGCGGTCAAATCACGCTTTTGGAAAGATTTCGAGTTTTACAAGTAAGATATCGGGAAAAAGTTCATATTAGTTCAACATTTTTGGTCGAAATCAAAGTTTTTAATCCTAAAAACTTTGGTTTAATCTGAAAAGTTGAAAAAATTCGAACTTTTAGCCGTTTTTCGAACTTGCGGCACTCGAAAATCAAGGGGGTATCAGGGTTTATTCAAAATTCAAATTTATCAGAAAATACGCTGCTGTCAAAGTTTTTTAGGGTTTGATTCGATTTTAGTTGATTGATTCGAATTTGCGCATTTTTCGAATTTCATTATATTCGAATTTAAGAATTCGAATTTGTTGATACCTTTGACTTTGTCAAATATTTTGAATTTGGTTGAAGTTCAAACTTAATTTCGAATTTAATTCCAAACAAATCTAAAATTAATTAAATTCGAACTTCCACAAGTTCGAAAGTGTTAATTTAAATTAATTTCGAATTAAATTAATTAAGTTTTAAATTCAAACATTTACGAAACAATGACAAGTTTGCAAAGGTTTATTGAAATTGACCATGAAGTCGGAAAGGCAAATTCTCCACCTAAGTTGATGAAGTTGGAGGATTATTATTGGTGGAAGGATAGGTTCGCCGACTTCGCTCGATTCAACGATATGAGAATGTGGATTTGTATCGACGAGGGATACATTCCACCTATAACAGAAGTTGAGGGACGTTAACGAGTCTTATCATATCAAATGATGAAGGATGATGATAATAAATTATATGAGGCCGAGAACTGAGCATTCTCGATTATTCGAATGACTTTACCTTAGGAGATCCTGCACACATTTCGAAATCATCGAACAGCTAAAGAGTTGTGGGATGCACTGGAGAAAAGGTGTGAAGGTAATCCGAAGGTTAGGAAAGGTAGAATGGAAATGCTCAAGCGGCAGTTCGATATTTTCAAAGCTTTGAAAAACGAAAAGCTGGATGAGACCATTACCAGATTCTATCATTTGTTGACAGAGTTAGACAATCACGATGTCGAGTATCGTGAGTTAGAGAAGATTGAGAAAACTCTAGATGCTTTACCAGCCAAATGGGAGATGTATGTTGCGCTGATAAAGCATGATGAAGAGAAGTTTGAGACTCTAACTCTAGAAAAAGTCATAGGAACGCTGAGGGCCTATAACTTTGAGTTGCTAAAGAAGGAACAGGAGTATGACCAAGTACAGGATCCGGATATGTATTTTGGGAAATCCTAACCTTCAATGACAAGTGAATTAAAAACGGATACAACATTCTTTACGGGTGAAATAGCAACTCCAGTTGAAGTAGATGACTCAGGGAGCCGGGCTTTCTTAGGGTACTCTAGACCGGAAGAAAAGCCAACTCAGTCTGCATCTACGTCTAATGGATACTCAAGGATGCCGATGAGCGCAAAATCAGCTGAAGATCATTTAAATCTTTTGGCTTCATTTGTGGCCGCCTATGGCAATTGCGTTTAAGGGAAAATCAACGATACTGCTCAATGGGATGAAGACTATGATCAGGTAGATCCTGATGATTTAGAGGAGGTGGATCTACAATGGCAACTGGCCATGGTGACTCAGTGAGTCAAGAGATTCTTCAAGAGGACGGGCATAAATCTAAATGTCAGCAACAATAAGATTGGATTCGACAAATCCAAAGTTAAGTGCTACAACTGCCAAGGGTTAGGACATTTTGCTGGAGAGTGTCAAAGAACTAAAGTTGAGAACTACCAGAACCAATACCAGAATCAATCTCAGGGGAGATATCAGCCGGGTAATTCAAGTAATCAGGCAAACATAGCTGGTCTGTTAACCAATGTCACATCTGACAGACAACTTGATGGAACGTATGACTGGAGTACACATCCAGAGTCTAACACTAGAGCCTTCATGGCTGAAGTAACAGAGACTGGAAGTGTCGGAGCAGAGGAAGAAGCAGAGGACCGAAACCAGAATGATACCAGTCTTGTGCTAGTAGAGAAGTCAGAAAGTCAGACAATTCTAGAGTTCGCTGCACAAATGGCAAACGTGGAATCAGCTCACGCAAAGGTAATTCTGAACTCTTCTACTTTCCGCGATTTATGTGCTTTCTGTGCCACTACTAATGATAGACTAAAATTAGTGCTAGAAACACATACTAATCTAACTGCTCAAAATGAATCCTTAAATTTGGATAATGCTAGCCTCTTAGATATAAAAGAAGATCTTAAAAATAAGCTTAAGGCAGCTACACAAGATGTCATAGTTCTAAAGGACAAGCTACATGAGCAGTGTGTTAGAATAGAACTAATGTATGAACATGTTGAGGCATTGACCAAAGGGCTTAAGATTAAAGAGGTAGAGCTAGCTGAAGCTAAGGTTAAGGTTGCAGAGGTGATTGGTAAGCTGGAAAAGTTTAAGAACTCTTCACTGAACCTAGGGAAGATCATAGATGCACAACGTCAGTCTAAGACACCAGTAGGTTTAGGGTAAAATGTGAGTCCTCCTCCTTTCAATGATAACTATGTACCTCAGCCTCAGGATAAGACTGATAAACCAGTTGAATCAGAGGTAGCATCTGAACCTGTGTCTGAAATCGTTAAGGATAAAGAAAGTAAGGTGACTAGTAACAATGCTAAGATTAAGAAGGTCAAATTTGTGCCATCTTCTAGTGAGAAGATTGTAGGAGAGGCCAAACCTGACTTTAATAATCAGAAAGAGGAAACAGTCACTATAGTTGAGCCAAAAGAACATGACACTAGTGAGACACCTAAGTCAAAGGGCACGCATAAAAAGTTTATTGACAAAATGTCTTGTTTTAGATGTCATAAAAAGGGACATGTTGCTTCTAGTTGTCCACATACGAAGGTAGAATCTACACCTAAAAATGGAAAGCCGGAACAACATAAACCTTCTTCAAGTGTAGCAAGCACAAGTGGTTCTCAAAACACCGAGAAACTTGTGTAAGCCACACCAAAGATTGCTGTGAAACAAACATCTGTGTCAGGTAGACCGAATGAAGTGGTTAGGACTAATTCACCAAATAGAGTTCCTAATCAATCTAGGTCAGGACCACAACAAAATTATAGGAGTACTACACCTAGAAGGCTTACACTCCGGTTAGGTCACACACTCCTGCAATACATCAGACACCAGGTAGAGCCCAGGGATATCACTCGGAAATGCCATATAATCGAAATTATTCAAGGGCTCCACTGCAAATGCCTACACAAAGGCCGAGAGTGAACTTAAATCGCTATGCACCACAACGGGCTCTAAATCAAACACCCAAGTCACCTGAAAGGAGAGATGGGTATTTGAAGGAGTTCAAGTTTGTGGATGAGAATGGTATTACCAAGTCAGTCATGGCATGGGTTCCCCGTGATAACTAACCTCTTTCCTTTCATGTGCAGGAGATAACTACAGGTCTAAACAACAAGTGGTTCGTCGACAGTGGTTGCTCTAGGCACATGACTGGGGAACGAAGTCTACTCACACACTTCAAGGGAGGGAACAGGGGATTTGTATCATTCGCTGGTAACAAAGGAGGAAATATCACCGGTATCGGAGTGGTCACTAATGGGGCTATCAAACTGGATCAAGTTTACCACGTTGATAAACTGGATCACAATCTCATTAGTGTATCTCAAATCTGTGATTAGAAGAACTCAGTTATTTTCACTGATACTGAGGCGTTAGTGCTAAAACCGGGATTTAAAGTACCTGAAGAGTGGACACTGATGAGGGCCCCAAGGAAGATTGACTTGTTCATTCTAGACATGAATAAACCGGAATCTTCGATGGGAACAATATGTCTTCTATCTAAAGTTTCAGAGACCGGATCAGTTTTATGGCACAGACGCATGGCACACTTGCACCTAAGAAAAGTGAACTACATCACTAAGAATGGACTGGTGCAAGGTGGTCCAATGAAGATTTTTCAGTTTGAAGACAAGTGTGTACCGTGCAAGAAAGGAAAACAACACAAGAAGGCACACAAGTCGAAGACTCTGAACTCTATAGCTGCCGTTTTCGATTTGTTGCATACGGACCTGTTTGGACCAATCAACAAAAGGAGTACAGGTGGTAGTTGGTATTGTTTAGTTATCACTGATGGTTACTCATGATTTTCATGGGTTTTCTTTTTAGGTACAAAGGACGAGACGGCTGCCAAGCTAATCGGGTTCTTAGACCACGTAGAAAATTCCTATGGGACGCGGGTAAAACGTATCAGGAGTGATAACAGAACGGAATTTAAAAAGATAGTAATTGAGGTATATTGCCTATCAAAAGGCATAATCCATCAATTTAGTGCACCATATGAGCCACAACAAAATGGGGTGGCAGAACGGAAAAACAGGACTTTAATTGTGGCAGCAAGGAGCATGCTCTCGGATTCAAAGCTTCCTACCATGTTTTGGGGGAAGGCAGTGAATACCGCTTGTCATGTTTTAAATCGGGTCCTTACTGTCAAATCATTGAACAATACCTGTTATGAAGTTTTGAATAAAAGGCCACCAAGTTTAACTGGCTTCCAACCGTTTGGGGTACCATGTACGTTAATGAAAACAAAACATCAACCTAAGTTTGGTTAAAAGGCTGACGAAGGTTATTTCCTAGGTTATGTGCCTAACTCACCAAATAAAAGGGTTTTTAACAAATCAAATGGTACGGTAGAGATTGTTTATAACATTGATGTAACAAGTTATACACATGAACCCCAAACTGGTCCGGAATGGATTTTTGATTATGACAAACTGTTTGAATCATTTAACATTCCTTTGGATGGAAATGCAGGTACAATCGAACATGACTTATCGTCATTGAATCTGAATGACGACGGTCAAAGTTTTCTGACGACAACCTTTCCATCAACATCTGAGCCTACAACAACAGAGGATAGATCTCCAGCAAAGAATGATTCTGAGTTGCCTACAAACGAAAATCAGACAACAAATTCTAACTCTGAGGACAGTGATCATGAGGAAGAAAATGTAGCGTCTGAAGTCGTTCCCCCATTAGGTGAAATAGAATCAAATTTAGGAGATAATCTTAGGGTTGATGAGATAGAAACATCGAGGATTAATAAGGATCATCCAGTTGAGAGTATCATAGGAAATCTGAATGTTGGTGTGAGGACTAGGAGTAGTTTGAATAACAACACAGTGTTGTTGTCGATGATCAATGACTCCGAGGATTTTCACACTTGCTTGTATTGATGTTTCATCTCGCAAGTAGAGCAGAAGAATGTGCAAATGGCACTGAAAGACAACTCTTGGGTTGAAGCAATGCAAGAAGAGCTGTCACAATTCAGAAAACTTGAAGTGTGGGAGTTAGTTCCGTTACCTCGAGGAGAAATTGCAATAGGAACCAAGTGTGTTTTTAAGTGCAAGAGAGATGATCGAGGAATCATTACTCGCAACAAGGTAAGACTTGTCGTAAAAGGTTTCAACCAAGAGGAAGGAATCGATTACAATGAAGTATTTGCGCCAGTGGCAAGGCTTGAGGCAATCCGTTTGTTTCTGGCCTTTGCATCCTTCAAAGGCTTTAAAGTTTATCAACTTGACGTAAAGAGTGCTTTTCTCTATGGCAAAGTAAAGGAACTGGTGTACGTTGAACAACCGCCTGGGTTTACAGATCCAAAATATCCAGACAGAGTGTATCGACTTGATAAGGCTCTGTATGGACTACATCAAGCACCAAGGGCGTGGTATGAGACACTATCTACTCATCTTTTAGACAACGGGTTTGAAAGAGGAGAATTGATAGTACACTGTTTGTGAAGAGGAAGGGTGAACACTTTATCTTGGTACAAGTGTACGTCGATGATATCATTTTTGGGTCATCAGACGAGCAGATCTGCAAAGACTTTGAGAAGGTGATGATGTCTAAGTTTGAGAGGAGTGCTATGGGTGAGTTAAACTTCTTTCTAGGGTTACAAGTCGAACAGAGGAAGGAGGGTATGTTTATCCATCAGAGGAAGTATGTCTACGATATTCTAGAGCACTTCGGGATGGAAGGAACAAAGCTGAAGGCTCACTTTAGCACGCCGATTCAAGTGAATCACAATCTCGGACCGGGTACAGAAGGTAATGCTGATGTGGATCCGACGTTATATCGGGCCATGATCGGATCACTTATTTATTTAACTGCTTCTATACCTGACATAATGTTTGCTGTGTGTATTTGTGCTAGGTTTCAAGCCAATCCGAAGGAGATGCATATGAAAGCTGTGAAGCGGATTCTGAGATACCTCAAGTCGAAACCGAAGCTGAGACTTTGGTATCACGCGGATGGTGATCTGGAATTGGAAGCATTCACGGATTCTGATTATGGAGGTTGCAGCTTGAATCGAAAGTCAACAACTGGAGGTTGTCAATTCCTTGGAGGGAGGCTCGTATCCTGGCAATGGAAGAAACAAACTTCAGTAGCCGTGTCAACGTGCGAGGCCGAATATGTAGTTGCTGGTAATTGTTGTGCACAGGTTTTGTGGATACAACAACAATTGCATGATTACGGTTTGACTTATACTAATACTCCTATTAGGATAGATAACCAGTCTACTATTGCTATAACCAATAATCCAGTTAAACACAGTAAAACAAAGCACATAGACAAAAGACATCATTTTATACGTGATTGTGCTGAAAAGAATTTAACAAAGCTGGTAAAAGTGGCAACGAAAGATAATAATGCTGATTTATTTACTAAAGCTTTTGATAAGTGACGTTTTGAGTTGTTAGTTCAACTAAATGGCATGCGTAATCCAGAGTAACTTGACCTTAGGAGAATTTATTTCTTTTATAGCAGTAAGTTAGAAGAGTTTCCTTCTTTTTTTTAGTAAGTTTAGTAGCTAATTAGAATTTCTTTCTTTTTATAGTAGGTTAGTAGGTTGTTTTATTAGCTTATTCTTATTTATGAAAAACAAAAGAAAAAAGAGAGAAAACCATAAAAAGCTCAAAAAAAAGAAAATATTGGAAAATGAGTTAAGTCTTAGATACATAGGTTCAAAGTGACGAAAATTAGCACAGTCGATACAATCTCTAAGTGTTAAGCTTTCACACATAATGCACCTAAAACTCTAAGTGACATACATTTTCTAGTTTGATGTGTTGGTAGGCATAATATGCTAAGGGAAACTCAAAGCTAATAAAATATTCAAGAAAAAGTCATAGGTGTAACTAACTTAGATGTATGACCAAAGGGTCTTAATTTTTATGTTAGAGACATACAGACAATGATTCTAAATGAGTTATGCAAATTTTTTGGGGGATGTATAGCCACATCAGATACATCTTAAAGAAAAGAAAAGATTAGAAAAATCATGATGGTGAATTGAGAGTCAAAACAAGTAACTTTGTTGTACGTAAGTACAGACCTGTTGCCTCTGGTTTGAATCGAGTTAGCAAGATAAGTCGCTTTGTTGTACGTCAGTACAGACTTGTCACCGTTGTCTTGCTAGCTTTATAATAAACTTTAAGACAAACTAAGACACTCTGTTGTATGTAAATACAGAACTGTGTCCGACGTTTGCCTTTTAAAGAAAATTTGCAATACCGAAAAGTTATAATCATTGTGTGTATGCATTGATCATAAAAGTATGTCTAAGTATGAGACACGTAAGGTAGATTCTTGGTAAATAAAAATGCCAAGGGATATTCCAAAGTGTAACATGTTTAAAGGGAATACAATACCAACAATCACCTAGAAGTGTGTGTCACGACAAACAATCAAGGAATCAAAAATTCCTAAGTGTGAGAGTGCAATACTGAAAGTGCGTATTTAACACCGTTATCTGATTGAACCTTTCTCTGACTTTCTTGCCAAAAATATTCTGTTAGTATAGGATGTAAATTTTAAAAGTATTTTTGAGTAGCTTAAGTTTAAATTTTATTTAAAATTTTTTATTTTATCTTATTTTATTTTATTTTATTTTATTCTAAGTAGGAAAAATGTCAAAGTTACTAAGGATGCATTTTTAGTTGAATAAACAAACATTGCATGAAAATCTATCGCTTAATGTGAATAATTTTGCAAAGTTTGTTCCGTTACACGAAAAGGTTGGAAAAGTTGAAAAAGTTGAATTTTATTCAAGGATTTTCAAAATTTTCATTTAAATTCGAATTCAAGACAAATTGAATTAACATTCGAATCTGTCAGGAAATTCGAAATTAAATACAAGTTCGAATATGGTTGGTATAAATAGGTCAACTTTGACTCATACATTACAGCCTACCTTCGATTAGAACCGAATAGGACTAGTTAATACTATTTTCTAAGTCAAATGGGGTTCAAATCATGGATTTGTATTCGAAAGTGACCGACTTTGAACATGCTCTTCGTGTTCGAACTTGTCAGAAAATTCAAAATTGTCAACAAATTCGAATTCATTCAAATTTGAATATATATCTTCGAAATTGTTATTATATTCAAATGTTTTCTTACTTTTAAATTCAAACTTGTAGAAATTCGAATGTGTTGGATTTTGGACTTATGTAAGTTCAAAATAAAACAAATTCGAAATTTAACAATTTCATTTTTATCTTTTTACTAATTTTGGTTTTTGCTTTTATGTGCAGATATGGGTGATAGAGCGTTTTTCAACAAGCATAATATGGTAATGTCTCCAAGTAGGGAGCTTCCCGAAGCTCAGCCGTTCAGACAAATGTCAGAATTTTTGGCATATTCCAGGGTGTCTTATGTTGTAACACATAATGTTCAAATAGTCTTACCTTATGTAAGACAATTTTGGGAGCACTTACAAGTGGACTGCTGTTAGGCACAAAAAGGTCTCAATCAAACCTGCTGTACATCTGAGGGGGAGATTTTTAAATCAAACCTGTTGATGCACTTGAAGGTTGAATTTAAGGTCTGTTATATGCCTTATTGATACCTGAAAGTGATTTGCAATATCAGCCTAAAGCTGTTTACCATGTTGCATTCGTTGCAACAAAGGCAGTTTGTCCAAGTTGTTCTGTCTGCTGAACAGGCTGGACATAAACTATCTACGCTGCTCTATTCTGTTGACCAGCTTGGACAGTTTACAAGTGTTCTGTTCTTTGTGAACAGATGTTGTTCTTTGTGAACAGGCTAAACACTTTATGGAATATGTTTCCAAGTCCTCGTGTATTGTTTTTGGCTACAAGATCAGTTTACAAGTCGAAGACAAAGTTGAAAACAGAACTGCACAGCCTACCCACGCTGTTCTGTTACATGAAGACAAACAGATATATGAAAAGAGTGACAGACCTTTTCTTATATCAAAATGGCATTAGAAAAAGAAGAAAGATGCAAAGTTGACATTCCTCTTTTGGTTAAAGCCTTATGCAACAGTGACAAAAAGGAAAAGACAAAGATTCTGCCATGTGAAGACAAAGATACTTTATCAGAACATGCAGAAAGGTGTTTTGTCCTTTTGGAAAGACTCTCCACTATCTCTTTTGTCCAATGAAGAAACTTCACTGAGATTCTCCTTTTGAGTATAAAAGGAAGCTTCTAAGGATAAAGAAACATGAAGAGTGTGACATCAGAATGTGCATTGAAGTGTGTTATTCCATGCATGCTAGTCTGCTTATTTAAAACAATCGAGTGTGTCTAAGCTGTTCTTGTGTAAGCTGTCCTTCTGAGTCTTGTAAAAACAATGCGTGCTTCTAAGTGAGTGTATTCATTGTACCTAGTCTGAGTGAGTCTTAGATTAGTTAACCAACTGTTGTATCTGTCATCTCAGCTTGAACCTTTCCGCATTCAAGCTTGTTCGTAATTAACACTTGAAAATAATATACACAAACATTGAGAAAAAGATTGTTAAGTTTTAAATAGTTGTATTCACCCCTCTCTACAGCTTAGAACTATACACTTGGGAAACCTTTCGGGATCTACAACTGGTATTAGAGCAGATCGAGTGTGTCTAATCTGTTCTTGTGTAAGCTGTCCTTCTGAGTCTTGTAAAAACAGTGAGTGCTTCTAAGTGAGTGTATTCATTGTACCTAGTCTGAGTGAGTCTTGGATTAGTTAACCAACTGTTGTATCTGTCATCTCAGCTTGAACCTTTCCGCATTCAAGCTTGTTTGTAATTAACACTTGTTAATAATATACACAAACATTGAAAAAAAGATTGTTAAGTTTTAAATAGTTGTATTCACCCCCCCTCTACAGCTTAGAACTATACACTTGGGAAACCTTTCGGGACCTACAACTGGTATCAGAGCAGATAGAGTGTGTGTTAACTCTAGATCTCTTATTCTCCCAAATTTTCCATGGACAACTGCAAATTCCTCATCCTACTATGACAATGGATCAATGGCCAAACTCCCAAAGTTCAATCATCAGAATTTCTCTGGTTGGAAGTGCAGAATGATGCTCTATTTAGAGAATCTTGATGTACAACTACCAGAGATAGTAATGGAAGGTCCCTAGTGCCAACTTCCGTTACTACCATAACTCCTGCCGTTGAAGGAGCTGCCCCTGAAATCAGAACCTTTGAGAAGGCTAAAGCTCAATGGTCTGATGAAGACAAAAGACTGGTTGCTCTGGATGCAAAGGCCAGGAATAACCTAGTTATCTCTCTGCCTGATGATGTGTTCAAACAGGTTGAGAAGATGAAGACTGCAAAGGAGATGTGAGATACTTTGTGTACCGTCTATGATGGACCCACAATCACACTGGATAACAGGATTAACAATCTTGTTAGACAGTATGAACTCTTCTTTGCAAAACCAAAGGAGACTCTCACAGAAACCTACACAAGGTTTACTGCTCTTGTTAATGATCTCAAAGCTGTTGGGATCACAAAGGACAACCTGACCCTGGTGAATAAGTTCTTGGACATCTTACCTGAAGAGTGGAACTACTTTTCTACCATCTTGAGAAATTCAGGTACCATCAAAGGTATGGATCTTGTAAACTTATATGGATCCTTACTAAATGATGAGCAGTCAAGGCAGCAGAAGAGAAACACCTTGGAAATGTCCAAGAGAGGTGCTGCCTTAGTAGCCAACGTGAGACAACCTGTTGGGCAGGTATGTGATGTGTTCACACAACCTGATCAGCAGGCTGATGATGAAAGAGTGGAAATGTCTGATGAGGAAAACAGTGCATATCTTGCTGAGCTTGATGATGAGCAAATGATAGCCATGCTTGTCAAAAGGTTAAACAAGAAGAGGTTTGGAAGAAATATGCTGCAGGGAAACTCAAATGATGGTAAGAAGAAGGCATTTGATAAGTCTAAAGCTGAGTGCTTCAAATGTGGCAAAACTGGCCATATAGCTGCTGACTGTGTGTCAAAAGCTGTTGGACAGTCTTCCAAACCATACAAGACCAACAAGGATGATGGCTATAGGGTTAAGTACCTTATGGCCATGGCTAAGCTGAAAAAGTTGGAAAACTCAGTGGCTTCCAACAAGCAAAAGGGACTGATGGCAGAGACATGTGACTGGGAGGAGTCTGATTCATCATCAGATGAAGAAGACAACAATTGTCTGATGGCCAATACTGATGTCCCGTCAACTAGCAATTTCAAACAAGACTTGGCTGAAGCTGAAGCCTTCAGCAGCTTGGAGAACTGGAACCCTACAATGATGTACAAGGTACAAAATTTTATGGCTTACAGTTCTGATGAAAAAGTGAAAATGTTTGAATATATGTTAGTTGATTTAAAAGCTGCTGTTGAGAAGCATAATGTTTTACTATCTGAAATCTCTAACTGATCTTGAAATTAAATCTCGAAAACTGGACAGTTTCCATAAGTTGGAAACTGAACTTGATTAACTAAAACATATCAACTCCATTTTACTGGAAGAAAAGAGAGAAACAGATGTAAAACATGCAAAGCTTCAAAAGATAGTTGACTCTTGGTTCCAATCTGCACAAAAGTCAGCCATTGCATAAGTCAGCAGATCCCTGCCCAAATCCAAGCCTATCTTGGAGGGGATCATGACACAGCAGCTTCCATTGTTGAGATTAATAATCTGAAAGATGACTTATCCACTCTTGGTGAGCTTCCCAGTACTTTCATCCAGAAAATTAATGGAAAGTTGATCTCAACAAACAGGTTTGTCAGGCATCAAAATACTGACAGCTTGTGTGAAAAAGGCCCAAAAGCTGATGATGGAATGGGTTCTCCATCATCTCAGCCTGCTACATGCTATGCTGATTCACACAAGCAAAAGAAAGGAAAACATACTCAAACTGCAGCAGTGGACACTAAACCTGTTGACAAAACAGACTCTGGGTCCAAAGCTGATGGTAAGAGACATGTTAATCCTTTTGATGCTAAACATTTTGAAAATAAGTTTTCAAAAGGTAAGCAGCCTGCTTTTAACAAGGGTAAGTCTCTTGTTGAAAGTAAATCTGTTGTGGTTTCAAATAAATTTTCAAATCATAGTGGAAAACTGGTTATAAATGAAAATAAGTCGTTCAAAACCAAAAACAGTGATTATGCTAATAGGCAGCGTCAATCACATCTCAGTAAGGGCAAAGGCAAAGCCATTGCTCAGCCTGAGAAACCTGGGAATAAGTTTCCCAAACCTGTGGCCAATCAAGCTTCCGGTTTTTGACATCTGTCCTCCCAAAAAGAGGAAAGAAAAAACAGGCAAAGCTGTTGCTATTGTGCCATCCACCAAAGCTGTTGATTCATCGAAAAACAGTAATAAGTTTGCTAAACCTGCTGATAAAATCAACAGAAATAATTCAGAATGTGTTTCTGAAAGCTCTTCTTCCAAAAAGGCCAAAAAGAGAAAATGCTATAAATGTGGGAAGAAGACACACATGGCCAAAGACTGTCCTGAAACTGAGGACATGAGGCCTGTTGACTCTGCTAGTTCCATCATTGCTAAAACAAGCAGTGTTGGAAGTAACTTAGTCAATGAGAGTGGTAACCAAATGGATACCATTCAAATAGAAATATTAATGTGGAAATATCTAGCCCATCAACACATGTTGATGAAGTAGGAGAACTCATCTATGTGATGAGTTCCCCTAAAAGTAACTAATATTTTCCTATGACATTCTGCAGGACAAACAACCATCCCAGGTTTGGTACTTGGACAGTGGCTGCTCAGGGCACATGACAGGCTGCAAGGACCTGCCGAATGATCTCAAGCATGAAAAAGGGCCAAAAGTCACATTTGGTGACAATGTACAGGGATCCACTGAGGGATATGGAACTCTTAAAGCTGGTGCTGCAGTTTTCAAAAGAGTAGCCTATGTGGTTGGGCTAAAACATAACCTTGTTACCATAAGTCAACTATGTGATGCTGGCTACAAGGTTAACTTTGATGAGCAACTGGGTTACAATTTGGATCCCCAAGGCAAAGTTGTTTTGTGTGCTCAACGAAAGAAAGGTGTATATGTCGTGGACATGAAATCTGTTGATCCCACAACTGAAACCTGCTTTCTCTCAAGAACCAATGCAGACCTAAACTTGTTATGGCACAAAAGGCTGTCACACCTGAACTTCAAGAATATCAACAAACTCTGTAAGAAAGAGTTGGTAACAGGTTTGCCTTCTATGACCTTTGTTAAGGATAGACTCTGCACAGCTTGTGAGAAAGGCAAGCAGAGGAAATCATCTTTTAAATCCAAGCATAAGTTTTGTATTGATACTCCTCTCTTCTTAATCCTCATGGACTTGTTTAGACCAGTCAATGTTCCAAGTCTAGGAGGAAGAAGATACACTCTAGTAATGGTTGATGAGTTCTCCAGGTTTACTTGGGTAATCTTCTTGAAGAGAAAAGGAGAGGCTGCTAGAGAAATAATTGGATTTGTCAAAAAGATGGAAATGCTGAACTCCGCTCAAGTGAAGCAGCTTAGAAGTGATCATGGTACTGAGTTCAAAAACAATACTCTTGAAGACTTCTGTGAAGAAAAAGGGATCTCTCAAAACTTTTCAGCAGTAAGAACTCCACAGCAAAATGGAGTTGCTGAAAGAAGAAATAGAACCCTTATTGAAGCTGCTAGAACCATGCCGTGTGCATCTGGTTTACCTTCATCATTCTGCGCTGAAGCTGTCAACACTGCTTGCTTCACTCAAAATAGATCCTT
This sequence comes from Centrapalus pauciflorus, assembly GCA_020465985.1. Classification (NCBI taxonomy): domain Eukaryota; kingdom Viridiplantae; phylum Streptophyta; class Magnoliopsida; order Asterales; family Asteraceae; genus Centrapalus; species Centrapalus pauciflorus. Next base: position 113,418 of record JAANYP010008265.1, read on the forward strand.
ACTGGTGAAAAGGTTCAACAAGACTCCCTATGAGCTGCTCAAAGGGAGGAGGCCAAATATTACCTACTTCCATGTGTTTGGATGTCCCTGCTTCATTCTGAATCAAAGGGATCAACTGGCAAAGTTTGAACCAAAAGCTAATGAAGGTGTGTTTGTTGGATACTCTGCTATCTCCAAAGCCTACAGAGTGTACAACAACAAAAGAAAGGTGATATATGAATCTATCAATGTCACCTTTGAAGAGTCCAGGAATGCCTCCACCAAAGCTCTTCCTGAATCAGTTTCATGAGAATTCAACTTTGATGATCTCATGCATTCAAACAATGAAGAGGATTCAAAAGCTTCCACTACATCCAAAGTGGAGCCTGCAAACATGATGGACATGATGATGATTATGTTGATACACCCTGTGTGAATAAGTGTATTGACTTAATTACAACTACATGTCCTGAACCAATCAATGCTGATTTTCCTGGATCCTCTACTGATATGGTCAACAGTGGTCAGTCATGTTAAACAAGTGAACAGGCTCAAGACAACAGTGTGTCTGAAAATCTTGAGAGCTGTTCAACAGGATCTGCTGAAGATGCTAACAACTCAGGAGAATCCTCATTGAAGAATGATCCTAAATGGATCAGATGTCACCCCAATGATTAAATAATTGGTGACATCAACAAAGGGGTACAAACGAGATGGGACAGCTTAGGGAACTTTTGTATGTTCTCTAGTTTTGTGTCTCTCATGGAGCCAAAGAAAGTGGATGAAGCACTCAATAATGCCAATTGCATCACTGCCATGCAAGAAGAACTCAATCAGTTTGAGAGAAACAAGGTATGGAAGCTGGTCCCTGCTCCTAAAGGTAAAACTAGAATTCGCACCAAATGGGTTTACAGGAACAAGATGGATGAGCAAGGTCATGTCATTAGAAAGAAGGCAAGACTTGTTGCTCAGGGCTATAGGCAGGAGGAAGGCATTGACTACGATGAAACATTTGCTCCTGTGGCCAGGCTAGAGGCAATTCGTTTGTTTCTAGCCTACGCTGCTCATAAGAGCATGAAGGTATTTCAAATGGATGTGAAGAGTGCATTTTTAAATGGAAAGCTGCAAGAGGAAGTTTATGTCAAGCAGCCTCCAGGTTTTGAAAACGAACATCATCCAGGTTTTGTCTATAAGTTGGGCAAAGCTCTCTATGGTCTAAAACAAGCCCCTAGAGCCTGGTATGACACTCTTACTGATTTTCTTATGAGCAATGGGTATTCCAGAGGTAAAGTGGATACCACACTGTTCATAAAGAAAGTGAAGTCTGATATTATGTTTGTTCAAATCTATGTGGATGACATAATATTTGTAACTACTAATGAACAATTATGCAAGAATTTTTCATTACTAATGAAATCCAAGTATGAAATGAGTATGATGGGAGAACTTACTTTCTTTTTAGGATTACAGGTTAAACATACCTCAACTGGAATTTTTATAAAACAAAGAAAGTATACTTTAGATCTATTGAAAAAGTTTAAATTTGTTCAAAGTTCTCCTATTAAAACCCCAATGGCAACCAATGTAAAAATGCATGCAGATGCCACTGGCAAAGCTGTTTCAGTAACAGCTTACAGAGGCATGATTGGGAGCTTGATGTACTTAACTGCTAGGTTCCAAGCTGTTTATGTTTGCTACCTATTTATGTTCTAGGTTCCAAGCTGATCTAAAGGAATCACATCTAGCTGCTATGAAAAGAATCTTCAGTGACCTTAAGGGTACACCAGGTTTGGGTCTTTGGTATCCCAAAGACTCAAGCCTTGAACTAACATGTTATTCATATTCTGAGTTTGCAGGTTGCAGGCTAGACAGGAAAAGCACAACAGGTGGATGTCAACTCCTTGGTGGTAAGTTGATAAGTTGGTGTATCAAGAAGCAGAACTCAGTTTCCACTTCTACTGCTGAAGCTGAGTACATTGCTGCTGGAAGCTGCTGTGGGCAGATTCTGTGGATGCAGCATCAGCTTGAAGACTATGGACTTGTACTTAGGAAAACTCCTACTCTGTGTGACAATACAAGCGCCATAGCTATTTCCAACAATCTAATGTTTTACTCCAGAACAAAACATATCGAAGTCAGACATCACTTTATCAGAGATCACATTCAGAAAGGTAATGTGGAGGTATGTTTTATTTCCACTGATGAACAGCTTGCAGACATTTTCACCAAACCTCTTGATGAAAACAGGTTTAATTACCTTGTCAGCAAGCTGGGCATGTTAAACAAAAGTGACTAAATGCCCTTAATGTTCTAAGACTTTATATGTCTCACACTGCTCAAGTTCTTTCAGAACAGCTTAGACAGAACAGGCTATACATGTTCTATACTTAGCCATTTTCTGCAAAACTTGAACAACTTGAGCATATAACAGGATTGACAAATAACAGTTTATATGTCAAGCCTGATCTGATGATCAAACCTCCACCCTGCTCATTCTCTAAATCTGTCATACAAGACATTGTCTTGTAACCTGATCAGCTATTGAACACAACCTGTTCTTACATAGCTGAACAGGTTGACGGAACAGCTTTGAGAGTGAACAGCTTGTGATGACCCTGCTCATCACAGGTTTGACCATCAGCTTGGACTATCAGTTTAATTACCTTTCTTCACAATTAAGTTACGTAATTTTTGTTTTTATTTAACTTAATTACTGCGGATAATGTGGGTTCCGTGTGATAGTGATTAAAAAGGGCTCAAGTGGTCTGACAAACGGTCTGACATGGACAACCGTTCCGTTTTCCGTTAACGACCTTTTCAAATCAACCGCCCAAATGTTTCTCTCTCATACCCACTCACATTCAAATCCTATAAATACCCCCTACTGTTTCATCTTCGTCTTCCTCACTACTTCCATAAACCTCCTAAGAACCCTAAAAATCGACTAGGTGTCTTGTGCTTCTGCTACTCTCACTACTTCCCAAATGGCTCACAGAAACAACCCCTTTCTACAAGTATTTGTTGGTGATGATGTACAGAAACACTCATCAGTCACCACAATGCTCACACTGAAACCCACTAACTACATTGCCAACCTCACAATCCCCAAAAACTATGTGGGAAAAGGCTATGACCAAATGGTGGAGTTTTTGAAAGTTCATCCGTTGAACTACGCCATGACTGCAACTCCTGGTGTCCTATACCAGGAGATGGTGTATGAGTTCTGGTGCACCTGTGCCTACAACCCAGATACCAAAGTCATCAAGGGCACCATACTCAATGGGACTCAGACCATTGAGATCAACACTCGTCTGCACAGGGAAGTTCTTTGACTCCCTGTGGTTGAACAATATGATCAGCCACAACCTGAAGATGAATAGATGAAGAATCTGCTGCACTTCTGTGGTGAAGCAGAACCAAAAGTTGGAGCAACGCTGTTCAGAAAGGATTTGTCTCCTACTTACAGATTCTTATTCGACTCTGTGGTAATGTGCTTCAGCAGCAAAGTTTGTTCCTTTGACCAACTGAGCCGTGATGAAATTCCTGTAGTTCTACAGCTTGTGGATGGAACTACAACAGACATGGCTAAGTGGATTTTCCTAAATTTGAGGAACCTGGTGTAGCAGGAAACACGACCAGCTGCTGTTCGATATCCCAGGTTTCTGAGCCTCATCTTCAAGCATATTTGTGGTGAGCATTTTTATAACTCTCAGCCTTTACTTCATACTGCTGCATTCCTGTAATAGGGAATAGAGTTTTCTATACTCTGGTTCTCCCAAATGAGCCACCTCTATCTACTCCAACGAGGGTGAATCCTGAAACTGCTCCCAAAATAAAATCCAAAGCCAGGGCCAAGCTTGTTAAAAGGACCCTGGAAACCACTAAAGCTGGGCCTGTCCTCAAGAAGGCCAAAACAGCTCAGTCTAAGTCTGCACCCTCAGCCTCTGTGGCTGAGGGGGAGCAGGCTCCTCACCCTGGGTCATTTGTTGATCCTGAAGCCATTGTGGCTGGTGCCTCTGTGGCACCTGAGACTATGGAACAGGCCAACCCAACTGTTTCTGCCCCAGTCTCCAATCCGGTCAAATCTTAACCTCTCAGCTCTCCAAAATCACCCACCTCATCTCACATCTTATACCAATGCAAATCCCTAGCCAAAAAGAAACCAACTGCCCAAACTAGCCCCTCTGTTTCCTCTCAACAGGGTTCAGTTGAAAAAAAAGCAACCCCTGCTGCCTCTCCTATTTTGGGAGAAGGTTCAGCAATATTGGAGCCTGCTTCACTCCACCCTGTGTCAACCCCAAGTCAGCCTAGACCCTCTGGTTCCTCACAACAGGAGCGAGTTGTACAAATGGAGGCAGCCATATCAACTATTCCAGCCTCCCAACAGGCTGAGAATATTGAAAGACAAGAGTTCTCTCCACTCCATACTAAGTCCAGACTGTCCCCACCTCATTCTTATCTACATCCTGAGTCTGCACGAGGTGTCCACACTGCTGGCTTAGACCATCCAGCAGCTCAGCCTCAATTTTCTGTTCCTCATGATGCAACTGTTCTACACCAAACAGCTGCTGAAGGACCAACCACTCAAGCTGATGAACCTCAGGGAATAGAACATTCCTTTGATAAGGCTACACCCTTTATGCAAACTCCATCAGCAAGTTTCACCACGTCTGATGTTGAAATGCAACTTCCAACTCCCCATGATGAGGTACCTTTAAACCAAGGTACTGCAGAGGGAACCACCACTGGCCATAATGAAGGTACTGCAAAACAAGCAGTGTCTGAAAGGCTTCCATCCTCTACCCACTCTCCTGATGATGCAGCTACAGCCACTGCTGAAGGACCCATCGACCCCTCCAAGCTGGGCCACATTACTTTTGCCCAGGCTATGGAGCTTCTTTGTACAATACCCTCTCCCTCTACATCACATCCCCATACACCAGCCTCATCCTCTTCATCTCCATCTACCCACTCCAAACAATCCACCCATACACCTCCATCCCCTAAAGACCTGCCTTTGAAGGATCAGCTTTCCTTGCTGACCAACAAAGTTGGATCTTTAAAAACTTCAATGTCCTCTCTACCCTCTCTCATTTCAGACTCTGTGTCTGAACAGCTTAGGGGATTCTTTGATATGTTCAAGGATTCCTTCCCATCCACACCTCAAACTGACAACTCCTCACAGCTGCCTGCACTCACTGCACAGCTGCAAAATGTCTTCACATCCCTCTCCTCAATTCTTTCTCTCCAACAGGACTCTGTGTCCTCTATGACAGCCATCTCCCAACAGCTGTTATCTCTCCTCACTACTTGCAATTCTACACTTCCTGCCACTTTGGCCATCCTAAACACCTTGATAGGCTCTCTATCAAATTTTGTGTCATCAAACCTAGCTGATGTGCAGGACTCTCTTGAGTTACATCTTGCACAGCTCCAAACTTTGCTGTTCACAGCTTCTGATAGGGAAAACATTCTTAAGCTGACCTCCCTTGCTGATACCCAATCATCCTCTCTTCAAAACTGTCTTTCCTAACTAGCAGAGGTGAAGGAAAACCTGGCTTTCTTAGTGCATAGTCTGGTTGGTCCCAAACGTGCTGGCAAGCCTGCTGAATTCCTTTCTTCAGGCAGACCAAATGTTGAAGGTGGTGGTACATCTCCTTCAAAGGGGGAGAAGTTGTCTGCCTCTAAGACTAAGTCTAAGGGGGAGAAAACTTCTTCTCCTAAGGAGAAATCAGTATCCACTGGTCAACCAGCAGGAGCATCTGCAACAGCTACGGGTACAGTGGAAGGTGCTTCTCAAGCTGCTAAGCCTACTCAGGCTGAATCTCCAAACCCTGCTCAGTCTAAGGGGGAGGAATTCATTTCTGAGGACAGGCCAAGCTGCAGAAGGAGGCATCGCATTTTAGAGGACGAAGAAGAAATGGAAGATACTCCTGAAGCTGTTATGACTACAGCAGCTAAAGGAAAAGAAAAAGCAGCATCTGATCCTGAACAGCCAAAAGCAGCAGAGTTAAAGTTTCACAAAGCCAGGGCAAAGGAAATGTGTCTTCCCATGGATAAATACTTTGAGTTCAGAGATGAACAGCTTCAAGCCCTGGAAGCACTAAGAAAAGAAGAAGCCTCTGCCAAAGCTGCCAGAACTTTTGCACTTCAAGAGGCAAGCGAAATCAAAATTCCCTCTCTGGATGTGCAAAAGAAACTGATGGAAGCTGCTAAGGGGTCAGCTGGTGAGAATGAAGTTGAAAAGGAAGTGGGTGCTCAGGTCTCTGTGACCAAACCAAAGCAAGCATCCTCTACAAGGACCCAATTCCATTTTGACAACTTGGCAAGGAAAAAGTTTCAGGATGTTGCTGATAGAAGGCTTTCCAAGGAAGGAATTGTCAAAGCTGTCCCCATATCAAGAAAAGGCAAACAGTGGAAATTGCAGATAACCAGAATGGGTGCAACAAGCCCAGAACTGGAAACTTATGACTACACTGATGTTGCACAGATGGGGTATAGCGAATGGGTTGAGCTGGCAGTTGCCCTAAGCCAGTTTAAGTTAGAAACGGCTAAGACTATCAGGGCATATATTAAGAAGCTGATGGAGAGAGTGCAGGATCTTGGCTTGATCTCAAAAGAAGTAAGTGAGGGTGTCTCTGTGACATACCCCAAAATAAAGGCCAAGAGGACAAGAAAGGATTCTGAGCTGGAGCAACTCCTCATCTTAATTGAACAAGGTGATTATGATCTTCAGATGAATGGAATTGATTACAGCCTGCCCAGTGGAGTAGAGTTTGAAGAAGGCAAAATCATTGAAGAACCTTGAGTTAGGGGCATTTTTTTGTAGACCCCCTAACACAAAAGAAGTGTTTTCAGAGAGCTTCAGATCTATACAAGGTGGATCTGAGACAACTTGCAGCCTTCAGACTTGCAACTTCATTTAGGCAGTCAAGTAAATGGAGAGCAGCCATCTGGGATCAGCTCAGAGGCTGCTATGAGAGAGGAGAACTTCAAGATCGCAAGTTTATGATCATCAGAATTGAAATCCAAGATCTAGAGGAAACAAGGGATGAGCTTGAAAAGATGTTTGAAGGATCACCTCCACTGGAGTGAAGTCCATCTACCATCAGGGTAGGTGAAGAATGGAAGCTGTCCATCTGTTGGACAGGCTTGCCATTATCTGCTCCCAACATCAACAGTCCAAGTTGTTGAATTTTGTTGTACTTTCTTACATGTGTTGTAACTTTTCTCATTTACATTAGTTGTAATATACATTAGTACATTAGTTGTACTCTTGTAAAAATATGTGTTGTTTTCTGTAATCAAAATCAGTATGTATATAAACTGATCTTTTACCTTACCTGGATGTTGTAGTTTTATTTGAGCAAATGTAATGTAAAAATACGTAGTGACTATTGATTAAATCAGCCTAGACTGATTATTGCAAATAGGGGGAGATTGTTAGGCACAAAAAGGCCTCAATCAAACCTGCTGTACATCTGAGGGGGAGATTTTTGAATCAAACCTGTTAATGCACTTGAAGGTTGAATTTAAGGCCTGTTATATGCCTTATTGATACCTGAAAGTGATTTTCAATATCAGCCTAAAGCTGTTTACCATGTTGCATTCGTTGCAACAAAGGCAGTTTGTCCAAGCTGTTCTGTCTGCTGAACAGGCTGGACATAAACTATCTACGCTACTCTATTCTGTTGAGCAGCTTGGACAGTTTACAAGTGTTTTGTTCTTTGTGAACAGAACCTGTTCTTTGTGAATAGGTTAAACACTTTATGGAATATGTTTCCAAGTTCTCATGTATTGTTTTTGGCTACAAGATCAGTTTACAAGTCGAAGACAAAGTGGAAAACAGAACTGCACAGCCTGCCCACGCTGTTCTATTACATGAAGACAAACAGATATTTGAAAAGGGTGACAGACCTTTTCTTATATCAAAATGGAATTAGCAAAAGAAGAAAGATGCAAAGTTGACATTCCTCTTTAGGTTAAAGCCTTATGCAACAGTGACGAAAAGGAAAAGACAAAGATTCTGACATGTGAAGACAAAGATACTTTATCAAAACATGCAGAAAGGTGTTTTGTCCTTTGGAAAGACTCTCCACTATCTCTTTTGTCCAATGAAGAAGCTTCACTGAGATTCTCATTTGGAGTATAAAAGGAAGCTTCTAAGGATAAAGAAACATCAAGAGTGTGAAATCAGAACGTGCATTGAAGTGTGTTATTCCATGCATGCTAGTCTGCTTATATAAAACAGTCGAGTGTGTCTAAGCTGTTCTTGTGTAAGCTGTCCTTCTGAGTCTTGTAAAAACAGTGAGTGCTTCTAAGTGAGTGTATTCATTGTACCTAGTCTGAGTGAGTCTTAGATTAGTTAACCAACTGTTGTATCTGTCATCTCAGCTTGAACCTTTCCGCATTCAAGCTTGTTTGTAATTAACACTTGTTAATAATATACACAAACATTGAGAAAAAGATTGTTAAGTTTTAAATAGCTGTATTCACCCACCCTCTACAGCTTAGAACTATACACTTGGGAAACCTTTCGGGACCTACAACTGCACTGTTACCCGACAGTTTTGCGAACTAGAGTCAGTCGGCAGCCCTTAGTTTTCTCAGCTAACATGCTCCGACAGATTCTACAGCTCGGGACTGAAGATCAGGAGGCAGGGCCAATTTATTTCACATTAAATATAAGACAAGCGGCCTTCCTGCGTATGGGATATGACCTAGACATCTCTAAAGCTTCATTTATGAAAAGTGGATTGATTGGGCACTGGAGGTATTTGGCACATGTGTTCATGGAGTACTTTACACCAAAAAAGGCTGGATTTGACTATATCGTGTCCAAGATGCAATCAGCCATGATTGCTTTGGTATATAATAAGGGCTTTAGATATTCGTAAATGTTCTTTGCTGAGTTCGTGCATCAGATCACGGCTCCAGCACGTGAAAGGTTTTTGATGTATCCGCGCTTCGCGATGATGCTAATCTGACATTTTTTGCCGAATCTGCCACAACTTCCATATCTTCAGAGTGTGGCGATTATCGATAAAAGAATATTCGCTGACTGCCAGTCGCACAACGCACGACGGGCTGAGCAGGTCAGGCCTCAACTAACACCATTGTTTGGGGCGGTGATTAATCCAGATTTTTTTGCCCCAGAAGGGGATAGCTGGGCTGGAGAAGGGCCTCAGCCGCAGCCAATGCAGCAACAGCAGCAACAACCTCAACCACAACCAAGAAGGAGGCAAAGAGCTACAGCAAGTCAAACTTAGACATCCAGGCCATCATCGAGCAGAGTTCAAGAGTCAACGGCAGCAGGTCCATCTTCGGACGCTGCAGGCACTTCAACAGTAGTCCCAACAATTGATCAAACGACCCAAACACTCGAAGAGATCTGGGCTCAAGGGACTAACTCAGACCTAAACCTAACTGAACAACTGGTTCAGGACGTTTTGGATCCTCCAACTGACCTTCATGATATTTTGAGAGACGTGGACGAATATCAGGCATCAAATGATGAGAATATGGCATTGAGGTCCCGATGGTAGGAGTTGCAGAAAAAGAGATTGAGGTAGAAGGTCACGCAATGACCACCTCAGAGTCTGAGTCTGCTTTTAAAGAAGTTGAAGAAGTAGAAGTAGAGGAAGTATGAGGTAGAGCGTGTTGATCCATATGTCCGCATTGGCAGATATGGTTAAAGAATTGTGGTCAGTACGAGAGAAGAAGATACAAGAGCTGCTAGAGCTCAGATGATGATTCTGATTTTGAAGCAGAAGATCCAACTCCCCTCGTTCCTAGGCATAGGGCGAAGAGGCATCGTTTTATGCAGGGAGCTTCATCCACTTCTGTTCCAGAGCCTGAAATGCAAGCTGTTCAACCATCCATCACTCCATCACCAATTACATCCATTCCGTCTACATCATTAACTTTCACTGAGAATCAGCGATTTATAGAGCTGAGGAGCAAGGTGGATTTTCAAACAGTCCAAATCTTTCAGCTATCCATAGCAGTCAAATTCGAATTTGTCTTGAGGACAAACTCGAATGGGCCTTGGGCCTGGATTCGAGTTTGTCCATGACAAACTCGAATGGGTCTCTATAATTAGGGATTAACTCGAATGATTAGGGGACTTTTTGCAGAATTCGTGTGAGATTAAGCAAAAGGGCGATCTCGAGTTTATCAGTGTTATTAGAGTGTTTTTGGAGAGAATCATCGCATACGTTCGTTCGTTAGTGTTCGTACAACGCCGTGGTAGTCTCCATGTTCCGTGAGTGTGATATATCCGTCAAGCCGCTAACGAGGATTCCGCACTCGTTGGTGTGTGTCGCGTCTAGATAGATCAGTTAGTTCAAGACCTTACAAGTGGTATCAGAGCCTACGGGGTGTTCTTCGTGTTCATAAAGATAAATCCTAGGTTTCTTGACGCTTTTGGACGGTTAATCTCACGTGTTTTTTTGTGTTTTTCGAGATCATCAAATTGGATTCCGGGAAATACCTTGTTGTAGTTCACGTTTTTGATCGAAATCAATATTTTTACTTGTCAAAATATTGATTTAATCTGAAAAACGTGAAAAACTCGAGGTATTAGCCGTTTCTCGAATTTGTGCCGCTCGAATTTGTTAAGGAGAAATTAGGGTTTTGCTCATTTTCGAGTTTGACCAATACACGCTCCTTTCGAATTTCCTAAAAGTGGTTCCGAATTTGACCATTTCGAGTTTACTTTGGATTTCGACTTTGCACTAAAGACGAATAGAGGACTTTCGAATTTACTGGGTTTCGAATTTAGTAGGTTTCGAATTTAAATGGACTTTCGACTTTAGAATTTGCCATAAATTTCGACTTTAATTGGATTTAAGAACTTAACTAGAATTTAATCCCAAATAGGTTTAAATTTAATTAGATTCGAATTTATCTAAATTCGAAAGAATTAATTTAAATTAATTTCGAATTAAATTAATTAAGTTTCAATTCAATTATCTTTGAAACAATGACAAGTCTTCAGAGGTTTATGGAGATGGATCATGAGGTTGGAAAAGCCAATACTCCGCCAAAGTTGATGAAACTTGAAGATTGTTATTGGTGGAAGGATCGGTTTGCCGACTTCACGAGATTTAACGATATGCGCATGTGGATCTGTATCGACGAGGGATACATTCCACCTACAGCTGAGGTAGAAGGACGACAAAAGGTTGTTCCGTATTTAATGATGAAGGATGACGACAAGAAGATATATGAAGCAGAGAACCGTGCATACGCTATCATTCGGATGGCATTACCTCAGGACATACTGCACACCTTTCGTAATTAGAAGACAGCAAAAGAGCTGTGGGACGCGTTCGAGAAGAGGTGTGAGGGTAACCCGAGGGTTAGAAGGAAACGCATGGAAATGCTCAAACAGCAGTTTGCAATCTTCAAATCATTGAAGGACGAAAAGCTGGAGGAGACAATCACCCGTTTTTATCATCTGCTTACAGAGTTATACAGTCATGACATTGAGTATAGCAAAACTGAGAAGAACAACAAGCTTCTGGATGCTTTACCGGCCAAGTGGGAGATGTATGTGGCCTTAATCAAGCATGATGAAGATAAATACTATACTCTGTCTCTAGAAAATGTTGTGGGAACGCTGAGGGCATATCATTTTGAGTTGCTAAAGAAGGAGTCAGATTTTGATCAAGTTCAAGATCCTGCAATGTACTTTGGGAAATCAAAACCTTCAGTGGCAGCTGAAATGAAGACAGCTACAACCTTTTTCACGGGAGAAACGTCGTCACCGGCTGAGACTGAAGAATCACATAGTAGGGCTTTCTAAGGGTTCGCTAGACCAGAAGAAAAGTAGCAGCATCAGGCTACTCCGGCATCTACATCTCAGGGATATTCTTAGATGCCAATGAGCGCAAAATCGGCTGAAGTCCATCTGAATCTGTTGGCTTCATTCGTGGCCGCATACAGAAATTGCGTTCAAGGCAAAATCAACGATCCTGCACTCTGGGATGAGGATTACGATCAGGTAGACCCTGATGATCTTGAAGAGATGGATCTACAATGGCAACTGGCCATGGTAAATCAGAGAGTTAAGAGGTAGAGAATATGAGTAACAATAGGATTGGCTTCGATAAGTCTAAGGTTAAATGCTACAACTGTCAAGGTTTGGGACACTTCGCTCGAGAGTGTCAGAGACCGAAGGTAGAGAATTACTAGGGGCAGTATCAGAATCAGCAAGGACAGTATCAGAACCAATCACAAGGCCGACATCTTCCAAGTTCTTCAACCAGTCAAGCGAATATCGCTGCTCTGTTATCTAATGTCACATCAGACAGACAGCTAGACGACACTTATGACTGGAGTACACATCCAGAATCGAATGCTAGAGCCTTTATGGCTTAAGTAACTGAGAATGGGTGTGAAGGGGCAGAGGAAATCACTGGGGACAGCAGTCAGAATGACAGAAGTCCGATGTGGGTAGAGAAGTCAGATGATCAGACAATTCTGGAGTTTGCCGCTCAGATGGCCAACGTGGAATCCGATCATACCAAGGTAAGTCTAAACTTCTCTCTTTTTCGGGATTTATGTGTTTTATGTGCTACATCTAATGATAGGTTGAATTTAGTACTAGAATCACATCAAACTTTATCTGCTCAAAATGCATCGTTAAAATCTGATAATGCTAGCTTAGAAGTTATAAAGCAAGATCTTAGGGATAAGCTTAAGGCTGATGCACAGGATGTTATAGTTCTAAAGGACAAACTGAGCGAACAGTGTGTTAGGTTAGAACTCATGTACGAACATGTTGAGGCATTAACCAAGGAGCTGAAAACCAAAGACATAGAGCTAGCTGAGTCTAAGGTAAAGGTAGCTGAGGTCAATAGTAAACTTGAAAAGTTTAGGAACTCATCTCTTAACCTAGGGAAAATTTTAGATGCACAGCGTCAATCTAAAAAGCCTGTAGGTCTAGGAAATAATGAGAGTCCTCCACCCTTCAACGATAACTATGTACCTCAACCTCAGGAGAAAACTGAGAAATCAGTTGACTCAGAGGAATTACCTGAACCAGTGTCTGAAACTGTTAAGGAAAATGAAACTAAGGTAACTGATACTAATATCAAGATCAAGAAAGTTAAATTTGTGCCATCCTCTAGTGATAAACCAGTAGGACAACACAAAATTGAATTTAATGATCAAGATGATGAACCAGTAGCTATAGTTGAACCAAAAGAGCCAGACACTACTGAGACACCGAAATCAAAGGGCACACACAAAAAGTCAATTGATAAAATGTCTTGCTTTAGATGTCACAAAAGGGGGCATGTTGCTTCTAACTGTCCGCATAGGAAAGTAGATACTACACCTAAGCCAGGAAAGCTAGAACAATCTAAGCCTTCTACAAGTGTTGCAAGCACTAGTAGTTCTCAGAGTACCGAGAAAACTGTGCAAGTTACACCAAAAACGATTGTGAAACAAATACCGGTGAAAGGTGGACTGAAAGAAGTGATTAGGACTAATTCACCAAATCGAGTCATTAATCAATCTAGGTCTAGACCGCCACAACAATATAGGGGTACAACACCTAGCAGAGCTTACACTCCGATTAGGTCACACACTCCTGTTAGACATCAAACACCGGGTAGAGCTCAAGGATATCAGTCTGAAATGAATTATAATCGTAATTATTCAAGAGCTCCACAGCAAATGCCTACACAAAGGCAAAGAGTGAATTTAAATCACTTGGCAACACAACATACTCCAGTTCAAAGACTCAAGTCACCTGATAGGAGAGATGGATATTTGGAAGAGTTTAAGTATGTGGACGAGAATGGTATTACCAAGTCAGCTATGGCTTGGGTTCCCCGTGATAACTAACCTATTTTCTTTCATGTGCAGGAGATAACCACAGGTCTAAACAACAAATCATGACAGGGGAAAGAAGTCTTCTTACAGACTTCAAGGGAGGAAATCGGGGCTTTGTATCATTCGCTGGAAATAAAGGAGGAAACATCAAAGGTACTGGAGTGGTCACTAATGGGACGATCAAATTGGATCAAGTTTATAACGTTGATAAACTTGTCCATAATCTCATTAGTGTATCTCAAATCTGTGACAAAAAGAATTCAATGCTGTTCATTGACACTGAGGCGTTAGTGCTAAAACCGGGGTTCAAGATACCTGAAGAGTGGATTCTGATGAGGGCTCCAAGGAAGAATTACTTGTATATGCTCGACATGAACAAGCCGGAATCTTAGATGGGTCCAATTTGTCTGTTATCTAAAGCTTCAGAAACTGAGTTGGTTTTATGGCATAGACGCATGACACACTTGCACCGGAGAAAGATGAACTATATTACAAAAAATGGATTGGTGCATGGTGTGCCTATGAAGAGTTTTCAGTTCGAGGATAAGTGTCTACCATGCAAGAATGGCAAACAACACAAGAAGGCACACAAGTCCAAGACTCAGAACTCCATCACTGCCACATTCGATTTGTTGCATATGGACCTCTTCGGCCCAATCAACAAAAGGAGTATAGGTGGTAGTTGGTACTGTTTAGTTATTACGGATGATTACTCACGTTTTTCTTGGGTTTTCTTTGTAGGTACAAAGGACAAGACGGCTTCCAAGCTCATCGGGTTCTTAGACCAAGTGGAGAATTCATATGGAACAAGGGTTAAACGACTTCGTAGTGATAATGGAACAGAGTTTAAAAACACTGTAATTGGTGTATATTGCCTATCAAAGGGCATAGTGCATCAATTTAGTGCACCTTATGAGCCACAACAAAATGGGGTGGCCGAACGGAAAAACAGGACATTGATTGAGGCAGCAAGGACCATGTTATCGGATTCAAAGCTTCCTACCATGTTTTGGGGGGAGGCAGTGAATACCGCATGCCATATTTTAAACCGGGTCCTTACTGTCAAATCTTTGAACAAAACCTGTTATGAAGTTTTGAATAAACGGCCACCTAATTTAACTAGCTTCGAACCTTTTGGGGTACCATGTACTTTACTGAGAACAAAACATCAACCTAAGTTCGGTGAAAAGGCTGACGAAGGATACTTCCTAGGTTATGTCCCGAACTCACCAAACAAACGGGTTTTTAACAAAACTAATGGTACGGTAGAGATTGTGTATAACATTGAAGTCACAAGTTATACACATGAACCCCAAACAGGTCCGGAATGGATTTTTGACTATGACAAACTGTTTGAGTCATTTAACATTCCTTTGGATGAAAATGCAGGTTCAATCGAAAAGGACATGGCGTCGTTAAATCTGAATGACGAGGGTCATAGCCTTCCGAGGACCACTTTTCAACCAACAACTGAGCCTGCTTCAACTGAAGATGGATCTCCTGAAGTTACTGATTCTGAAGTGCCTACAAACGATAATCAGACTACAGTTTCTAACTCTGAGAAAAATGTCCATGAGGAAGGAAATGTGGAGTCTGAGGTTGTTCCACCGTTAGGAGAGATAGGATCTAATTTGGGAGATAATCTGAGAGTTGACGAGATAGAGACATCTAGGATCAACAAGAATCATCCTATATAGAGTGTCATAGGAAGTCCTAGTGCTGGTGTAAGGACTAGGAGTAGTTTAAATAACAACACTATGTTGTTGTCGATGATAAATGACTCCGAGGGCTTTCATACCTGCCTCTATTCATGCTTTATCTCGCAAATAGAGCTGAAAAACGTGCAAATGGCACTAAAAGATAACTCTTGGGTTAAAGAGATGCAGGAAAAGCTTTCACAATTTAGGAAACTAGAAGTGTGGGAGTTAGTTCCATTACCTCGAGGGGAAATAGCAATAGGAACCAAATGGGTTTTTAAGTGCAAAAGAGACGATCGGGGTATAGTCACTCGCAACAAAGCAAGGTTAGTTGTAAAGGGTTTCAACCAAGAGGAAGGAATCGATTACAATGAGGTGTTCGTGCCAGTGGCAAGGTTGGAAGCAATTCGTTTGTTTCTGGCTTTTGCTTCCTTCAAGGGCTTTAAAGTATATCAGTTGGATCTTAAGAGTGCTTTCCTTTATGGGAAGGTAAAGGAACTGGTGTATGTCGAACAGCCACCCGGGTTTACAGATCCAAAATATCCAGACAGAGTATATCGATTACATAAGGCTCTGTATGGATTTCATTAAGCACCGAGGGCGTGGTACGAGACTCTGTCCAACCGTCTGTTAGAAAATGGGTTTGAAAGAGGAAGGATAGACACTACGCTGTTCATAAAGAGAAAAGGGGAACACTTCATCTTTTTACAAGTGTACGTCGATGATATCATCTTTGGATCATCAGACGAGCAAATGTGCAAGGATTTTGAAAAGGTGATCAAGTCAAAATTATAGATGAGTGCAATGGGTGAGTTGAATTTCTTTCTGGGGTTGCAAGTCGATCAGAGGAAGGAAGGAATGTTTATTCATAAGACGAAGTATGTCTACGACATACTAGAGTGCTTCGGGATGGAAGGAACAAAGTTGACTGCTCATTTCAGCACGCCGATTCAAGTGAATCACAATCTCGGACCGGGTACTGAAAGTGATACCGATGTGGATCCGACGTTATATCGGGCCATGATTGGGTCACTTATGTATTTAACTGCTTCAAGACCTGACATTATGTTTGCTGTTTGCATTTGTGCTAGGTTTCAAGCTAATCCGAAAGAGATGCATATGAAAGCTGTGAAGCGGATTCTACGATACCTCAACTCGAAACCGAAGCTGGGTCTTTGGTATCAAGTGGAGGGCGATCTGGAATTGGAGGCGTTCACGGAATCAGACTACGGAGGATGCAGCTTGATGTGCAAGTCAACAACTGGAGGTTGTCAATTCCTAGGAGGGAGGCTCGTTTCCTGGCAATGCAAGAAACAGACTTCGGTAGCCGTGTCAACGTGCGAGGCCGAATATGTTGCTGCTGGTAGTTGTTGTTCACAGGTTTTGTGGATACAACAACAATTGCGGGATTACGGTTTGGCTTATACTCAAACTCCTATTAGGATAGATAACCAATCTACAATTTCTATAACTAATAATCCAGTTAAACACAGTAAAACAAAGCACATAGACATAAGACATCATTTTATACGTGATTGTGCTTAAAAGAATTTAATAAAGCTGGTAAAAGTGGCAACGGATGATAATAATGCAGATCTATTTACCAAGGCTTTTGATAAAACACGTTTTGAGTATTTTATTCAACCGAATGGAATGTGTAACCCAGAGTGAATTGACCTTAGTAGAGTTTTTATTTCTTTTTATAGCTGTAGTTTCGGTTTCTTTTTATAGTAAGTCTAGTAGCTTAGGATAGTTTCCTTTTATAGTAAGTTAGTAGATTACTTTATTTCCTTATTTTATTTATGAAAAACAAAAGAAAAAAGAGAGAAAACCATAAAAAGGTTCAAAAAAAGAGAATATCAGAAAAAGGGTTAAGTCTTAGATACATAGGTTCAAAGTGACGAAAATTAGCACAGTTGATACATTATGTTATACATTATCCTGTTATACATTATCCTGTCTGATATGTTGGTAGGCATAATACATATAGGGAGTCTCGATGCTAATAAAATATTCAATAAAAAGTCAGACGTGTCACTAACTTAGATATATGACCAATTGGTCTTAATTTTTATATTAGAGACATACAGACTTTGATTCTAAATGAGGTATGCAAACTTTCTGGGGATGTATAGCAACATCAGATACATCTGAAAGAAATGGAACGAATAGAAACATCATGATACTGAATTGAGAGTCAAAACAAGTAACTCTGTTGTACGTAAGTACAGACCTGTTGCCTCTGTTTTGATTCGAGTTAGCAAGATAAGTCGATCTGTTGTACGTCGGTACAGACCTGTCACCGCTGTCCTGCTAGCTTTAAAAATAAACCCTAAGAAAAACTAAGACACTTTGTTGTATGTAAATACAGACCTGTGTCCGATGTTTGCCTTTAAAAGAAAGTTTGCAAATACCAAAAAGTTATAATCATTGTGTGTATGCCTTGATCATAAAAGTATGTCTATGTATGAGTCACGTAAGATAATTTCATGATAAATAAAAAGGCCAAGGGATATTCCGAAATGTAACATGTTTAAAGGGAACATAATACCAACAATCGGCTAGAAATGAATGTCACGATAAACAATAAAAGGAATCAAAAATTCCTAAGTGTGAAAGTTTGAATACTGAAAGTGCGTATTTGACACCGCTATCTGATTGAACCTTTCTTTGACAATACTCGTCAAAAATATTCTAAGTGTGAAGTAGAGGTTGTAAATTTTTAAATAATATAAATTAGTCGAAGCTTAATTTTTGTTCACAATTTTAACTTTAATTTATTTGTATTTTATTCTTTACTTAATTTTTTAATTTTATTTTTACTTAGGAAAAAGGTCAAAATTACTGAGGGTGCATTCCTAGTTGAATAAAATAAACATTGCGTGAATATCATGGGCTTAGGGTAAATGATTTTGCATAGTTTATTCTGTTACTCGAAAAAGTAGAAAAAGTTGAATTTACTTCAAAAATTTTCGAAAATTTCAAAATTTCAGATTAAATTCGAGTCTAAGCAAAATTCGAATATACATTCGAATTTGGCAGGGCCTCGAGTTTGGAAGTAAACTCTAGAAAGGTCTCAAACTCGAGAGTGGTTGGTATAAATAGGTCAACAGTGATGGTCATAAATCACCTACTTTCGAAATTGCCCTTTCGAGTTTATTAACAGCAATTTCGAGTTTGTCACTTCGAGTTTGCCGTTTTTCGAGTTTCATACTATTCGTCGAGTTTTGTTCATTTGTGTTCAAGACTACTAACCAATCTAGGTATAATCAACTGTATTGTACAAGATTTAAGTGGTTTTAGACTCCATTTGAGCCAAAATTAACGGATTTTGAAGTTTTAAGGGTGGAAAGTTTGCATTTCAAAATCACAAACTTTGAACCGGTGAAACATCAAATTGACCACAAATATCTTTGATTAGAACCTATTAGGACTAATGAATGAAATTTTCTAAGTGAATGGATTAAATCTTGGATTTCTATTGTTATCCGTTCCGACACCTTCGAATTTGTTCTTAAAATCGAATTTGATGGAGGCTTCGAAGTTTGTCACTAACCTCGAAGATGCCTTTAAACTCGAATAAAGGATAGTTTCGAATGTGTCTTCGACTTTAATGTTATATTCGAATTATTTTCTTAAAATGTAAATCAAACTTGTAGAAATTCATAGATGTTAGATTTTGTACTTATACAAGTACAAAATAAAACAAATCTGAATTTAACCAAGTTTATGTCTATTTAATAATTCTAAAGTCTTATATGTTGTATTGTGCAGACATGGCAGATAGAATCTTCGTTCCTAAGCATAATATGGTCATCTCTCCGGACCATGCAATTCCAGAGGCTCAAGCCTACCGCCAGATGGTGGATTTTTTGGTGGGATCAAGGATTTCATTTGCGCTATCACATAATATTCAGATAGTCATCCCATACGTTCGCCAGTTTTGTGATCATCTACAAGTTGACTGTACTGTTACTCCAACAGTTTTGAGGACAAGGATTGCTGGCCATCCTTTATTATTTTCAGCGGACATGTTACGTCAAGTTTTGCAGCTAGGATCTCAAGAACAAGAGAATGGGCCGATTGACTTCCCGTTATCAATCAGGCAGGTGGCTTTTGTTAGAATGGGATATAGCCTGGATGTGGCTAAGTCCTCTTTCATGAAGAGTGGCCTTATAGGACAATGGCGATATTTGGCACACGTTTTTATGGTTTGTTTTGCCGCCAAGAAAGCAGGTTTTGATTACATTGTCTCAAAGATTCAGTCAGGGATGATAGCATTTGTTTATAATCAAAGGTTTAGCTTCTCAGAGATGTTCTTTACCAAGTTTGTTCAACAAATAACAGCTCCAGACAGAGAAAGATTTCTGCTTTAACCAAGATTTGTAATGATGCTGATCAGACATTTTCTATCGAACCTGCCACAGGTGAATGAAATTCAAAGTGTTGCGGTCATAGACAAACATATATTATCTGATTGTTCAGCTCATTGAGGAAGATTAGCTGTGCCAGTGGAGGCACCACTGTTTGGGCAGTAGTCAATCCAGATTTCCAAGTTGGGGAAGGTGCCAACTCGGCAGGGGATTTATAGGTTCCACAGCAACCGCAGCAACAACAGCCGCCACAACTAAGGCCTCAGCAACAGAGAAGGAGGCAAAGACCGTCTGCGAGACAACTCCAGGCTGATAGGCCTTCCACAAGTCAAGTACTGGAGCCAGTAGTAGTACAGGAGCCAGTAGAAGCTGGTACATCAGGTGCTGAAGCTAGTACTTCAGATGTCGCCCCTGGAAATGATCAACGGGCGGAAACTTTAGAAGAAATATGGGCAGCTAGGCCAAATGCAAATGAGCAGATTACTTAGAGCTCGTTGGTGAACTTTTGGAACCACCGGAAGGTGAGGTGGATATTTTTCAGCAGATCGATGACTATGTCCCAGTGCCAACTGGTTAAAACGAGTCGACGTCAGAGTCTAAATCAGAAGAAATGGAAGAAATTGAGGTTGAGAAAGAAACCGAAGATCCTTCTATTCACATACGAACTTATGGATCGAGGATAGTGGTGATAAACGAAGAAGCTACAAGGAGAAGAGCTTCAAGGGAGTCAGAAGACTCAGATTTTGAGGAAGAAGAAGTCGTTCCATTGGTGCCCAGGCAAAGGGCCAAAAGATATTGGTTCATGCAGGGAGCTTCCTCGGCCTCTGCTTTTGAGACAGAAATACCTCAACCTCAACCCGTTCAAAGAACCATTCCACCACCACCACCACCTGTTCAAACATCCATCCCCCCACCAATAATTCCAACTCCCATTCAATCAATTCCATCCACTTCATCAACCTTCACAGATAATCAAAGGTTTTCTGAGCTTCGGAGCAAGGTTGAATTCCAACAAGTCCAAATCTTTCAGTTGACAAAGGCTCTCGGCGAAATACAGAAGCATAATGCCAAAATCGACATCGTGAATGCTGAGTTGAAGAAAGTTGTGGGAAAAATTGAGGAAGAGAATTTGGAGCTTAAAACTTTTGTTGCCGATCAAGCTGCTGAGATTCGATCGATGCGATCCCTAATTGAGCAATTATTGAAAAATCTAAAGGCTCAGGGGGAGACGAGTTGTCAGGATCCGGAGGAGCAGCAAGGGGGAGATGATGAAGGCGATGATCCCAGTGCACCAAAAGAGAATGAGCCAGTAGATTTTCCTGCTGCTCTATATGCTGAAGTTCAGGGGGAGCCTAGTCAAGGTAGAACAGAAGGAGGAGTAGCAAGTTCCTCAAAGATCACAGAGAGTGAAATGCATGAAATGATTGAAGCATTAATGGATATTGAGGAAGACCCACTAGATTTTGGTTTTGATTTTGAAGATGAAATGGAAGACCTGGAAGAGGGTGAGTTTGTGCCTGAAGATATAGCTGACTGGAAATCTGATGATGAGGTCTATGTTGATGAGGACGATGAGGCGAATGATCATTGTTCAACAAAACCCTATCACAGATACATACGTGACAGAAGGAAATAATATGATTGACATAGAAGTAGTCAAAGCTGCTTTAAATGCTGAATCATCAATTAAAGAGCCTGCCAGAGAGCTTACAAATGAAGAAAAAAGGAAGCTGTGGTTCAGGGCAGAGAAAAAGGAGTTAGAACTGAAGAAAAAGATGCGCATGCCGGGTGCTGGAGAGCTATCAGGATATTTTAAGCTGGTTCTTTGATCGAGAACTGCAGCTATTCATTATCAAACGAAAGGATGACCTCCAGTATCTCAGAAGAAGACTGAAAGCTTTCAACTCCTTGCCAAAGGTTGAAATAAAGGCATAAGCATGGAAGGAGCTCATAAACATCAGCGACGACCCTTATGCTGAAATCATAGCTAAGATCATTAGAAAAGAAGGGAGGTCGAGAAAATTTGAAAGGCTCAATCCAAGGGTTGGTAAACGAGTGATGGACAATACTCGAATTGACCCTATAACTGGTAGACCGTGGATGAAAATTCAATATAAACCAGTTAGTTGTCTGAAGAAAGTTCCTCTCAAGCCAATGCCACTGAACGTTTTGAAAAATCTCAATTGGTGGTACGTGGAAAATGAAACAGGTGAAGCGGTGATGGAGGACTTTGAAGAAAAAGTAATTCTTAGAGTGTACGATCCGCTGCACCTAGTTAATCTGTCCAAAGATGACATGCAAGTGCTTTACACTCATCAAATCTCAAGTGATGCACATATGGGATATGACGCTAGAAAGTATAAGAATGTAATTAAAGTATGTGTTGAGCAGGGATTGTATGCTGGCACCAGTTTAAATAAACCAAGTACTTAAACGAAATGTAAATAGTTAGAAGCTATCGTCAAGGGGGAGTCTGTTGGTACACCCTATGTGACGATAGCAGTCTAAGTGTATTAGCATTTTGGTTCAAGTGATATTGCAAGGTATTGACTATTATCTAGTGTTTGATATATGTGATATTGTGTGTTTGATATTTATTGATTGTATGTTTAAACTTGATGTAATGTATTACAAGAAGTTCAAACATAAAGTCCAAAGATTAATTCAAACATAAGTTAAACATATAATCAAATAGAAGTTGACATGTGAAATTCAAATAGTAGTCAAATTCGAATTTGTCTTGAGGACAAACTCGAATGGGCCTTGGGCCTGGATTCGAGTTTGTCCATGACAAACTCGAATGGGTCTCTATAATGGATTAACTCGAATGATTAGGGGACTTTTGCAGAATTCGTGTGAGATTAAGCAAAAGGGCGATCTCGAGTTTATCAGTGTTATTAGAGTGTTTTTGGAGAGAATCATCGCGTAGGTTCGTTCGTTAGTGCTCGTACAACGCCGTGGTAGTCTCCGTGTTCCGTGAGTGTGATTTATCCGTCAAGCCGCTAACGAGGATTCTGCACTCGTTGGTGTGTGTCGCGTCTAGATAGATCTGTTAATTCAAGACCTTACAGAAAACAACTGTTGCTGATCAAGCTTCTGAGATTAAAACAATGAAGTCCCTCCTGGAGAAGTTACTGAAAAATCTTCATGCTTAGGGGGAGAATAGCTGTAAAGAAGCCCAAGTGATAAGAAGAGATGATGATGACAGCAATGATCCTGAGACTGGAAAAGAAAGTGAGCTAGCAGATTTTCCGACTGCTCAGCGAGCATCGATTCAGGGGGAGTCAGGTCAATCCGCAGTAGAAGAAAGGGCTGAAGGTGAAACTTCTAAAACCATTGAGAGCCAGATGATAGATGCTCTGATGGATATAGAAGAAGAAGAAATAGTGTTTGATTTTTAGGATGATGTTGAAGAATTGGAAGAAGGGGAATTTATTCCAGAAGACATAGTTGATTGGAAATCTGATGAGGAGGTCGTGGAAGATGCTGATGACAACGTAGATGAAGTAATCATTCATTCACAACCCATCACAGAACAATATATGCATAACGATCAAAATGTAATTGATATAGATGAGATTAAATTGGCCTCTGTGGAAGATTCAGAACTGGAGGAAGCTGATAAAGAACCAAGCAGAGCTGAATTGTTAAATCTTTGGTTCCGGAAGGAAGAAAAGAATGCAGAGCCAAAGATGAAGAAGAAGATGAGAGTGCCAAACTCCGAAAATCTCTCAGGAGGAATACTCAGCTAGTTCTTCGACAGAGAATTGCAGCTTTTTATACTAAAGAGAAGAGATGGACTTCAATACCTGAGGCGTACGCTCAAAGTTTTTAACACACTGCCAAAGGTTGAAGTGAAGGAGTTAGCATGTAAAGAGTTGATTAACATTGGTGACGACCCTTATGTTGAAGTAATCGCAAAGATAATCAGAAGAGAGGGTAGATCTGGAAAGTTTGAAAGACTCAAGCTGAGGACATGTAAGAGAGTTGAGGATGAGTCGAGGATAGATCCTCATACAGGAAAACCACAGGCTAAAATGGTGTACAAACCTGTCAGATGCTTGAAGAAGGTACCATTGAAATCTATGCCAGAGGACGTTCTTAGAAACATGAAATGGTGGTATATTGACAATTATACAGCTGAAGCAGTAATGGAGGATATAGAAGACAAAGTGATTTTGAGAGTATATGATCCGCTGCACCTAATCAACCTATCTAAGGATGACCTGCAAAAGCTACACAATCAGTCTATCTTCTTTCATGAAGGATGGAGATCTGAGGCTAAGAAATTCCAAAAGATAGTTAGAGTATGTATTGATATAGGATTGTATGCAGGTAGTAGCTTATATAGTTCTAGTACTTAGGCAAAATATTAATAGTTAGAAGCTATCGTCAAGGGGAAGTCTGTTAGTGCACCATGTGTGACGATAGCAGTCTAAGTATAGACATATTTTGTAAAAGTCAATTTGACTATTATTATACATTAACAAGTATTTGTTATATGTTTCTTGTATATTTGTTTATATATGTTTGATATTAATTGTATATATGTTTGAACTTGGTGTAAGGTATTACAATAAGTTCAAAGATAAGTTCAAACATAAGTTCAAACATAAGTTTGAAGGCAAAGGTTCGAATTTGTTAGAGGACAAGTTCGAAAAGGCCTTGGGCCAAGTTCGAACTTGTCCTAGACAAACTCGAACTGGGTGTTATAATTAAGGGTTAATTCGATTAATTATCAGACTTTTGCTGAATTTCAAAAAGATCAGTGCAAAGGGCGATCTCGAACTTACTAGCGTTCAGAGAGTTTCGTTTGGAGAGAATCATCGTGTAGGGGCGTTCCGTTGTTCGTTTATCACTGTGCTAGTCTCCGTGTTTCGGTGTGCGTGGTCTATCCGTCAAGCCGCTAACGAGGATTCCGCACTCGTTGGCAAGTGTCGCGTTAAGATAGGATCCAGAGTCAGGCGACCTTACAGTCCAACGTGCAGCAGCTCCAATACCCTCTTAGTAGATGGTTTGGGTTTCAGTTTGTGAGAAGATCTTTTCATCTTTCCCTTCTCACATGCTCCATATAAATGGTCCTTTTCGTAGCGCAATTCCAAGAGACCCTTGACCAGATACTTTGATGCCAGCTTGTTCACGTAATCTAAGTTCAGATGAGATAGACATTTGAACCATAGCCATGAGTCTTTTGAAGAAGCTTTTGACAACATACATATACTATCCTTAACTATCAGTTTGGCTACATTAATGGTGCAGAGGTTTGAGTTACAAAAATCGAATAGACTTTCTTTTCCGTCATCGCTCTTCACACTACAGCTCTTAGCCCTAAACGTCACTTCCAGACCCTTATCACAAAGTTGGCTTATGCTAAACAAGTTATGAGATAACCATTTAACATAATCAACATCCTTTATGACTAAGTTGTTTAGTACCAAATCGTCATATCCTTTGATTTGAGCATGATGATCATTCTCAAATCTAACAATTTCGCAGTATTGATCAACTACGTTGGTTAGTAACTCTTTTCTTCCCGTCATGTGCTTGGAGCAACCCAGATCCATGTACCAAATGGACTTCCCTGAAATTTGCATTCTGTTAGAATACTAACATAGGACATTATAATCAGTTGAAATTGTTAAAGAAACGGGTGAAACAAGTCCATAATGGTATGAAAATAAAATGACATGAAAACCGTGTTTTGAATCGATGTGTTTTGAAAATGAGTCGAGTTATGAAGGGGTCCTGAACTGAATGCACAGGATCCAAACGTATGATGTCTGGGTTCTGTACGAAGATGCACAAAAACCTTTGCATTTGAAGAACGGGTTCTAGTCCGAATTAACTAGAAGTCATTGTCATTGAGGTACGGGTTGCAATCTGAAGTGATTTGGAAACCATCTCCATTAAATTTAAGCCACTTTGGGTACCCATTGAAGCGTTGGTCTTTCTTGTTAGGAATTCCAGTTTCAGATATGATCATGATAGTTTTAGAAACGCAAATTGCAGTTAAGTTTTATCCTGAGGCAGAATCTTTTGGACTCCATTCGAATGTTGGGCCAACTGGCGTTGAAACCTTAGGCGATGAAGCTACATTTGGTTAGGTGGTTTTGTATTTGCCTTTGCTTTAACCTTAAGCTATTATACTTGCTTTATTTTTGGATGGGGCCAATGATGCATTTTCTTTTATTTTCTTTGTATGTTTTTGCTTTTCAAGATATGGAACGTATTTATTCATTTCTGGAACTTGACAACTAAAATGAGTGGGACATAAAGCAAACAACTTAGGAAATGAATATTTAACACAGGAAAGATCATTCATTACATCATGTTTAATGTTTTCACTCTCAAATACATTTAAACTTTCAAAAGAAACAAAAGATTTTGGCATAAGAGACTTCTTCACAGAGAAAGTCGAGAAATCTTGGACTGTGGTTTTTGATATCCTTCTTACTCGATCTATACGAACAAAATGAGAAGAGTCAATATATTTAGAAAATTTAGACAGAAAGAAAGTTCCTGGGTGAGTGGGTTTCTTTGAGGACTATGATTTACTCTTGGTTCATTTGGAAACCTTTGTAGTCGAAGAATTTGAGCACTCACCTTTGAAAATTTCATAGGAACTTTAGTTTTAATTTTACCTTTGTTAGATGATTTGTTTAGGACATTTACAGGACTCAAGACGTTTTGCTAAAATAGATAACTCTGACATCAAAGAACTCTTTTCCTCAGTGAATGTATCGATACAATTCTTAAGATAAATGTTGTTATCCTCAGCCATAACCTTTTCACGTAAGGAAGTTTTCACGAGATTATGTTCATCTAGCCAATTTTTCTTGAATTTTCAGAATGTTTTGATAATATTAAAATCGAATATGTAATCAAGATCTAACACAATTAATAACAGCAAGTTGAATGCTTTGAATTGAAATGAACAGTAGGTTCACACCACGGAATATTGAAATTACAATGAACAATTGTGTACTGTTACATTCATTATCCCTATTTATATACAAGCACAACTTTTGCAATATTACAAAACAAACCCCTAGACTTAATATCCATAAACAAAATATAATCCCAACAATCTTCTCCTTTTATGTATGTTAATCTACATTCCTTCTGTAGCCCAATTTCTTCTCAAACCTTCTCATAGCTTGACGACTACTTAAACGTATTTCAAATTCAGACACAAAATCTGTAGTGATCATTCTTACCATCTTTGACGTGGCATATTTAGGTCTCTTCATCATGTCTTCATCTAAAAATCCTCTCAATGACATTACTATCATTCTAAGGGTTCAATCAGAATACTTGTTCAGCTCAAACATTCTCATAGCCTTTTTCACGTGATCTTTATTCTTGTATGCAACACAAGGTACTTTATCCAACACCACGTAAAATTCTTTACACTTCTCAATTTCTTTCAAGTCCAGTCTGGGTGACGTCATGTTTATACTCTCCATGCCCCTTTCCACCCTGATTTATATATCTTGAATAGACATTACCACCATCTTCGTGTGCATGAAGTGGCATACGACCTTTATAGCAAACTGACAATTCTCTTCTCTCTTATTTCTACATAATTCATCAAATAGATCTTAAATATCTTCAATGAGGACACGAAAGAAATCTGCTTCACTGAACTTGTAGATTTTCTGATCTGTGCGGAGAACCCTGAATACAGGATCAAAGATATTGACAAGTCTGTCTTTGTCAATTCTTTTCAACTCAACTATTGTTTCCCAGACTCTTACATTTCAATTAGTTGTGCTTTGTTATGCAAAAAGCTAGCATAATTCACCAGATGCAGAATATTAGGCTTTATGACTCTAAATAGCCTCAAAAACGTCAATGGTGCTTGTTTTTCTAAAAGATCTTTCTTTCCAAGAAGTCCTCCAAAAACCATGATCGGTTCCTCTTCTTTATGCACTCAGCAGTCTGATGCTTTGAAATTTTCAGCCTCTTGTCTTTATTCAACTTCTTATTCAATTCTTCTTTATTCAAAAGACTCAGCATATTATCTATCTCTCTTCTTAACTTTCCATGTACAACAACTCTCAAACTCTGTTGTCTATCAGATTCTTCTGCTAGAACAAACTCATTCAAAAATTTATCCATCATCTCATCATCAGAAACTATAAGTTGTTGGACTGATTCGAGATCAAATTAAAGGCACATTCTCTTCTTCTTCGACTTCAATTGTAACATACTTCTTGTTAATGATGTCGTATTCCATTACAGTCTTCATTAGCTTCTTTTTTTCAGGATTTTACTGAAGACCAAACAATTGAGAAAATGTATCGTTGTACTCAGTAACCGCAGGCTTTGCAACTGTTGGTGTCTGTTTGGAATCCAACACATTGTCTTTTAAGATCTAAGCAATGAACTCCTCCTCATCCACAAATCTTTCATCTATCATAGTAGACTCATCAAATTCAAATTTTTCAGGTTCAACTTCAGATACCTTCACTTCTACTTCAACACCCTCAAGCAAAAACATATCATTCTCTTTGTTTGATTCATTGTATTCTTCAAAATTGATGTCGAATCCATATTACATACTCACTGGATCTAGAACATCTTTATAAAGAATCAAATCCAGACCTCATTGAGAAACAACTGGTTCGTTTGATTTAGATGCACCGGCTTCAGACACATTCCCCTATGTCTCCTTTGCTTCATATACCACATCTGTTTGCCCGAATCATCAAGATTCCTCCTCTTCTCCACCTCATGAGGAGCATCATCAGAGCCAGGATCCTCATGCCTTCTTTTAGACCCGGAAGCTTGTGATTCGACGTATCTTCAAGTATTGAAAATCATTCAGATAGAGCTCCCATTGCATTGACAATTGTTGCCTCTAACCCAGACACTATTTCGTTTTGATTAAGAAATTGCTCTTCACAAAAACTCGGTAGTTTAGCATTTGAATCAAATATTGCTTCTTCTGGCTCGGTTGCAGTATCTTTGCCTTTTAGTAATCGTTGCATGCTTATCATTTGACCCATCATCATTTCAAACTGAGTATTCATTTGCTGATTAATTTCTTGTATTGTTGCATCCAAGTGTTGTTGAGTGACAAAGGGCAACAGGCTAACATCTAGATCACTTAGATTACCAGTTGTCACAACAGTGGAACTTGTGTATAGAACCTCTATGTGTCCTACGTTTAGAGTTGGCAAAGTTGTGGCTCTGGTAGGACTTATACCTAATCCTTGTGACGGTGCAACGGATGCAACCGACATTAAAGGTAATCCGACGGGGACACGAAGTCCACTTGTACTTCTTGTGCTAGTACCAGTTTCATCATCTTCATCATTATCGTCACCTCCGCCTCCTCCTCTCACATCGAATAAAGTACATTCAAAAGCCTCACGTTCAACTTCCTCACCGCCCCTCTCAACATCCTCCACTCTCAACTTAGTTTCACCCAGTTCATCAACCCCATGTTATTGAACCAGCTCATGAATAGCTCCTTGGGTAGGAGGCATCAGTTTTTGAGGCACCACTGGAGCATGATCAATGTGGTATAACCTCACACTTTCAGCACTCGCATCTGCATACTTGAAAATTGATTTCGTGATAGGAAGAATGTTTGCATTTGGATCATCCCGGTTGATATATAGGCTCATCATTAAGTCATCTGGGCAATCCTGTGAGTTTGCCCGGTTTGGAATTTTTTTCATTTGGCCTCAAAATACCTCTGGTGAGTATCTGAATGAATCTTTGTAGAGGGACAAATCATCGGTCTCTATTGGTGGTCTTTGCAAGCACCACTTCTTTTAAATCCTCCCAGATACACTGGGCAAAATCGTGATGTTTGTTGAATGCAACTCCATGAAAGATTCGTAGTGCATGAATGTTGCCTTTGTCAACACCCGTATGTTTCGAGGTAATACACATGTTCAAAAGACAGAATAGTGTATACCATCCTCCGTTCAGTTTGTTACGATGAAACAATGATATCTTGTGTGGTGGCTTTGTATATCCCATACTTATAAAATCTCTGCACATCTGATTTTCTGATACAAAATCTTCAAAATTGACTAGATCAAGAAAGTTATTACTGTCTATATTCCTCGGTAGAAATAGATTGTGATGGAGTCTAGGCAGAGTGATATTGGCTTTAAATTGACCAATTGTGACCTTGAAGTGTTGGTCACCGGTATCAGGTACAAACTTGATGGTGTGCCAGAATTGGTGCAAGCAGATTAATGGAATGGAATGCTTATATTATAAAAGGTAGCCTAAAGGATGTCCTTTTAGCATCTCAACTATCACTGGGTGGCTTACTTTTTATTACAGATGAGTCCAGTCTATGGTTATTGTCTGATTGGAGTAGAAAGTGTTTAGGTTTCAAAAGGTGGGTTTGAGGAATGGGTGATGTAGGTTTGGGACCAGCGATGGATGTTGCTTTGATGGGTTTGGATGTTATGGTATGATAAGAAGAGGATTGGGAATTATAGAAGTTTTAGGTATGTGTGGGTGTCTGAAAAGCCATTTGTGACCTGTAAAAATAACAAACATATCAGAAACTATAGGTAAGTACAAATGTCAATAACAGATAAAGAAAGATAACATTTCACAAGAAATTAGAATATCAGTGTCTCATTGTTTACAGCATCGGAATTCCAGACAATACTATTAATATATTACTGTGAGGACTCCAAAGTCAACAATTAGGGGAACAATGTTGCTGAAATACATATTTGAAAATTTTAACCTATTAAATATTATTATTTTTTAAAAAAAAATGAAATTTTTACACTTAGAAATTACTTGAAATGAAATTTGAATCATGCTTAATAAATTTCGGATGAATAATGATGAATTTGAAGTATGAGCATGAATTTCGAATGAAGAGGAATGAATTTCGAGTGAAAAAGGTTCAATCTCGAAGTGTTCAGAATGAATCTCAAGGTCCTAAGAATAAATTTTGAACAAGGCTTGATAAAACTCGAATGTTATTGATGAAATTCGAATGAATGTGGATGAAATTTAGATGAGTCATGATGAAATTCGAATAAATCCAGATGAATTTCGGATGAGTCTTGCTAAAATTCGTATGGTATTGCCAAAAATTCATGTAATTAATACTAATTCTCATAGGATAAGTAATAATCTCGAATAATGTGGCATCAACTTTGAATTAAAGTTTGTAAATTTCGAATGAAGCTTTATAAATTTTGAATTAAACTAAGTGAAATTCGAATAGAACTAAGTAAAATTTAAACTTAGTCAAAATCGAATAAGATGAAATGAAATTTGAATGTTATTCATTGAATTTCGAAATACAAGTTATGAATTTCGAATAACATTGAATAAATTTCGGATTACACTTTATACAATTTGAAGTAAGAAGCCTTCGAAATCTATTTCAGAAAAACTTGCCAAAGACTAAATACACTGAAAAAAATCAAAAACGCAAAAACACATAAACACTGGACAAATTACATAACTAAACTCGAAAAACTATTCTAAACATAAACCCTTTATTGAACTAAGACTAAAAACAACTAAAATTAGCCTAAATCGCAAAATAAGAAGAAGAACTCGAACCAAAACTCAGTAAATCTCGAATTAAATCTCCTGTTTATATCATCATGTGATTCGAAATTTGAAATCCATGTTTATTTCAACATTACGCACAAAAACTTACATTCAATTTAAACGTTAAAGCATAAATGTATGATTTCAAGGATTGACCTTTGAGTATTTCAGAATATGATTACAAAACTCAAACACACAGATAAACAAATTTTCACACAAATGAAGTAAAAACTATAACGGAAACATGAAAATCTTACATATTTGCAAAGAAATCTTCGATGAAAAACTTAACAAATCTGTGTTGTTGGATAGTTGAATCAAGAGAAAGAGAGAAAGGCGGTGCATGGTAACCGAGTTTTTGAAAAAGCTCAATTTGAAATTCAAATTTCAAATATAAAGTTTTTGAAAGAAGTAACCCGACCCATTTGAAATTCAATTTCGAAGCATGAGATGCCCCATTGGTTGCATGCTCACGAATTTTAAGAACCGATTTTTCCATTCTTCGTATTCGTCGGGATAGAGAATAGGTGGTCTTTTCTCAAATCCTAAGACAATAGCTTCTCTTGAAATGATTCAAGTAGGTAATGAGTGTAGTTTAAATAAATGATCTTTATAGTGGATCCTGAAGTTCGGATGTGGGATCCGAATGGTGAACAGTCAAAGCGAGGAATGGGGTCTAGTTAAATACGATATGGGGAGATATGGGATACAGCTAATGTCGATAAGGAAGGGAGGGAAGGAGCTATTGCCTTCAACTCAGAGCAGAACGTTCCTTCCGCAACGCAAGGCCTATTTCTTTCGTAGCAGCCAAGGATGAGTTCTCCGAAGTTTGTGAGGGACACGAATTTCAGGTTGAAATTAAAGTTCTGATGGAAGTTCGGATGGAGGAGTGGTGCGAAGTTGATAATATGATGTGAAGTTTGGATATCAGTGATAAGTTCATTTGTAAAACCGAGGAAAATCAAAGTTATGACAAACAGATGATCAAAAGTTCAGATGGTTGGGTCTGAACTTCAGATTTGAGACAAGTGTGTTAAAATATGAAGAATAAGCACTAACAGACAAGACCAAATGTGATCCGAGTTCAGATGATGAGATCCGAAGTTCGGTTGATCCGAGATTGGATGCGAAGTTGATGATCTGAAGAACATGTCCGAAGTTAGACTTAAGCAGGAACAATTTTAAGAACAAAAAAAAACCAGATTTAACCTAAATCAGTGTTTTAGGCCCCAAAAAGTATACCTAAGTGATCAGAATTGAGAAATAACTTTAACAAAGTTTACCTAAAAACACCTAATGAGGGGATTTAAAGGCAAAAACGACTGAAAAATGAAGAACAACACAGTTTCTAACAAACAGATCGATGAAGCCCTAAAACTCGAATTAATCAAACGAAATATGCTCGAATTTAATGCAGTAAAGGAATCGATCACAGAATAGGCAATAAGGAAGTAAAACACAAGGATTAAAAGAGGTTTTGAGAAAAACATAGGCCTGTCACAGAAAGGGACGAACATCAGCAAAAATAGTCTCAAATCTTATACGAATCACTTAAAATTCACTCCAATGACTCTGATACCAATTGTAGTAATGATCCCAGTTGTATATTATGCACTCACAAAGATTAATTTGCAATTGTATGTATGAATTGGTGATGAACAAAGAGAATTAGCACTCAATCAATGACCTCACTATCGTACACTCACACAACCGCAATTTGCAATAATGAAATATTTGATTTATGCTAAAGTTACAAAAAACCCTAGGCATATTTTTCCGTTTATACCTAGGCCTAACTTTTAAGGGGTTTACATAAATACCTCTCAACTTTATAGTAAATAGAGAATTACAAGTAAATAGAATTAAGTACACTACATTACAAAATAAATCCATATAATTGAAATTAAAAGTCTAACATGTGTCTATATTAAATAAATCTTTAATAAACTTAAAACAAATTTTCTTTAAAGATTTAATACATTGATATCTTCTGTTTGTGGCAGGGAATCAATTCTTAAATCTGATCCATTCATGTAAACATTCAAAGTCGATTTATTCCTATATGTTTAAGTAATTTAGAACTAATTTCTTTTCACTTACTATGCTATATGATTTAGAACTTACTTTCTGGATTGTATACTCGCGCCTAGTTGTTCAACTAAGATCTTTCTGAACTTTTGACCTTTATTTGCTAAATGTTTTCATCACCACATATAAAACGTTTACAACTTCAATTTTGTGAATTTTTTTTACATATTTTCCTTTATATATAACTTGTTTTATCTTTAAATGTAGTATTTGTTTCTTAAAAACTTTTTCCTTGGTCCATCGTAACAACCGTAAGCTTGAGGTGTACAAATTGCCAATTTACAAAATTCCCAAGCTTGCCTTTTAATTTGTTCCTAAATTGTAGCTTCTTTACATTTTTATTCTAATTTTTGGAATACAAAAGTAATCCTCGTACCTATACCCAAATTTTTTAGATTAATATAGTTCCTTCCATTTATTATGGATATATCGACCTAAATCTCCTGGAAGTTTAACAAAATATTTAGCACATAGTTCGTCTTCCTTTTGCTTTACCCGTTGACATAGTATGACAGTAGTCTAGCAAAATATGTACCAAGTTCTTTAATAAATTTAGGGTAAAGGACATTTTTCGTCATTGTGATTTGATTGTTTATCCGGATTCAGTCCCTCAACCTTAATAAGGCCAAATTTCATCCTTATTTTTCTAATTTTGTCCACTTTTAGTCCCTCGTCCGTTAAACTTAACGACACAACCGTTAAATTTGTAAGAATGACATTTGTACCCTTTTCACTGTGATGCTTTTAGTCCCCATGGTTTTATAATTTACCGATTTATAGTCCAACATTTATTTTATAATACTTTATCTTTATAATTGTATTATTTAGAGATATACTTAATTCATTATAAACACACTTATTTTATTCATAAATATACTTATGTTTTAATATTTTATTTACATTTACTATTGTTCGTATTTTATTTAAAAATGAACTTTTATTATAATTAAAATTTTATATTTTTTTTACTAATTTATTTTAAGTTCATATTCGTTATTAATTTTAATTTTTATAATATTATTATTGACATTTATATATGTAATTTTTGTTAGTTGTGTTTATGTAAATATAAATCGTCGATATTTTTCCTCTTCAATGTCACTATTTCTTGAAGTATCTTCCAGCCTAATCAATCATTGACACATAACTTATATACATACGTGATATGTCTTGGATATATATATATATATATATATATAAGGTGAGGATAAAATGAGGACCGTGCTTAAAATGAGGTCAATAAGAACCAATGAAATTGTTTGAAATTGTGAATCAACCAATGAAATGCAAGGTGACAATTTTGTAATTAAATAGACCTTTGTACACCTTGGACAAGCCTTCAAGGGTAAAATTGTAATTTGTGCACCCTATCGAATTTTAACAAATATACGATTTTAATGAGGAGGGATTCAATTTTTTAAAACCAAATTGAGGATTATATAAAAATGAAGAGTGAGGTGATGCGATTCACGACGGCAGTTGATGATTCACGATGTTTGCGTCTAACGTCAGGAGTTGATTCACGGCGGCAAGATTAACAGTTCGAGTACCTCTAACAGTTGATTCATAACGTTGACGATTCACAATACTGCTGACGATTCACATCACTACCGACGATTGATAACCTTGACAATTCATTCATCTAACTGGTTAGTAATCGCATCGACGATTTACAACACCGACATAGTTAACAACACGTACTGCTATGGTTCACAAACACCGACAGCCATAATATAACATTGATTTTTCACGACATGACCATGGTTCAAAAACACCACCCACGATTCACAACTCTACCAGTATTCATGACACCACCAATAATTCGTATTTGATGCAACCTATGGTTCACGACTTACGTGTGTGATTCATGACACAAACGATTTATCGATGATTACACTATAATTCACGATTCTTCTATGATTGATTACACATTGATTCATGTAAATCATTTTATACAAATCTATACATCGTAAGACATATAAATCGATACAAAATCTAACAATCACCATACAAAATAGCATCAACAACGATGATTCACTATGAACGATTCATTACAAACCGTAAAATAAAAAACAATAATATTATTACAAGAGATGAGAGGAGAGAAAGATGGTAAATGGAATAGTCGATGATCGATCATGATGGTTGATTTACTATAGTTTGATTCACGATGGTTGAGGGTCACATAGACGATTCACGACAGTGGAGAAAGAGAGTAGATGTAGTAGTTGGTCGCCAATCACGATGGTCGCTTTCTTCGCATCCGATAGCGCTACAAAGAAGAGAGAGTGTAGGCGGAGGATCACGGCGGCCTGGCCTTTTCACCCGTCGTGAGATGTCAGAGGAAAAGTGAAGAGCCCATGAGTGTGAAGGACCATCGAAGAAGAGTACACTCCAATGAAGGTAGATATCGTCGGTCACAGTGGCCGGTTTTCTTAACCCGACGGAAATTGAGAAAGGATAAAGAAGGTTGTTTGGTAAGTTAGGTAATTATGGAATTGAAGAAATAGAATAAGAGTTGCTAAAATAGTGATGATTTGAAATGAGGGGATAATTAAAGTCCTTAACTTTTTTTAAATTAATCTTCAAACTACAAAATGTTTAAATTGCCCTTGAGGGGAAAAAATAAAATTTATGACATGTCATATTCTTATTGGTTCTTATCGTCTTCATTTTAGAGACGGTCCTCATTTGATCCACTCCCTATATATACATGTATGTATGTATGTGTGTGTGTGTATATATATATATATATATATATATATATATATATATATATATATATATATATATATATATATATATATATATATATATATATAATAATAATAATAATAATAATAATAATAATAATAATAATAAATAATTTTAGATGTGCAAAAAATCAAACCAAAACCAGAAAAACAAAATCGAAAAACCTAAACCGAAACCGAAATGGAAAAAGTCTATTGGGTTTTATAATTTAAAAAAATCAAAAAACATAAATTGAAACAATATATTCAGATATAAAATTCAGACTATACTCACTTTTAGAATTCATACACACACACATATCCAAGACATATTCACACATGTATATAATTTAGGGTTAATATTGAAAAACCCCTACGAACTTTTATGAATTTATCGATTAAGTCACTGTACTTTTTTTCCGAGTGTTTAAATCCCTAGACAATTTTTGTCTTATTCAAAACTCTATATTTGACCTGTTTAGCAGGTCACTAACCGGTAAACGGTACAGTGACCTAAACAATAAAAAAGAAAGTCCAGTTACTTAATTGTGAAAATTGGAATAGATAGTTGGTTTTTTTAACTATAAACTATTCGAGGAACTGATTGGTTTACCTGTTAAGCAGGTAGCAGGTCAAAATATATAGTTTTGAATAAGACAAACATTGTTTAGGGACTTAAATACTCCGAAAAAAAGTTTAATGACTTAATCGATAATAACATAAAAGTTCGTGAGGTTTTTTTAATATTAACCCTATAATTTATGTGTCGATGATTGATTAGGTTGGAAGATAATTGAAGAATAGTGACATTGGAGAGGAAAAATATCGACGATATTATATTTACATAAACACAATCAACAATAATTACATATATAAATGTCAAAAATAATATTATAAAAATTAAAATTAACAAGGAAGATGAAATTTAAATAACTTAGTAAAGAAAATAAAAATTTTTAATTAAAATACAAGTTAATTTTTAAATAAAATACGAACAATAGTAACATAAACAAAATATTAAAACATAAGTATATTTATAAATAAAATAAGTGTGTTTATAATGAATTAAATATATATATATATATATATATATATATATATATATATAGATATATAATATACATATATATATACGTATAAATATATATACATATATATATATAATCATAGAGATAAAATGAAATAAAATAAATGTTAGACTATAAATGGGTAAGTAATATAACCATTGGGACTAAAAGCGTCACAATGAAAAGGTTAAAAATGTCATTCTTACAAATTTAACGGTTGTGTCGTTAAGTTTAACGGACGAGGGAATAAAAGTGGACAAAATTAGCAAAATAGGGATGAAATTTGACCTTATTAAGATTGAGGGACTGAATCCGGGTAAACCATCAAACCACAATGACGGAAAATGTCTTTTACTCATAAATTTAAATAGTGAAATACTTAATTGATCAAGATTTCTAGTTGTCGTATCTTGTATAAATGTATTTTCTTTGCGTGATCTACCTCTAGTAATAAAATTCTTATTTGACTTGTGAAACTGTATGGATTATCTCCTAGTGATTTAATCATTTTGCTTTCATCAAGAGCTTGTGTCTTTTCACTTTGTCATATTCTTAAGGCTGTTGGTCCAATGTTGTTTCTAAATATGCAAACATATCAATACGAGCCTTTTTATTGGTTTCCCAACTTCTAATAATTGTTTTTTCCCACACTAAAATTTCATCGGGCCATAATTGTGGGTTTTGTTATTCAATTAATAACATATCAAGTCTATATAATTTTCCTAATGACATTCTACCTCCTATACCTTTAAAGCTAGATTTTATATCATACTAAAGGCTAGCAGCCTGCCACGGCTGTCTTCCTATATTCTCTGTACTATTTTGTCATGGCTTAGCAAATTCTAGTTTCGCCCTTTAAAAGGTATTGTCTAAAAAGACACCCAACTTACTGAAAAGACACTCCATTATAGGTATTACTTTTGACTATTTTTTTTGCTAATTTTTATGTTTACTATTTCTTTCTTTAGTTTGACTAATGTTCTTTTAGTAATTATTTTTTCTTTTTTCTTTTGTTTTACCAATTTTAATATTTTTTTTACCAACTTAAGTATGCTTGGTTTTAAAAAGATTTTTTAACATAAAAAAATTATATGATAGAAGGTAAGTGTTTAACATAAAAAGAATAAATGTTAATATGTAAACATAGAGGTAATATTTTATTCATAGTTAACTTTCATAAATTTAAAAACACAAAATTTAGTCATCCTCTAGATTTATACGAGCTCTGTTTGTAGGTCTGAGTTATTTGTAGAATTCTAAACGTTACTTATACATACGTTCCCATCCAACACGGA
The DNA here is from genome assembly GCA_020465985.1 of Centrapalus pauciflorus. NCBI lineage: Eukaryota > Viridiplantae > Streptophyta > Magnoliopsida > Asterales > Asteraceae > Centrapalus > Centrapalus pauciflorus. The sequence goes on from JAANYP010008265.1 coordinate 152,047, forward strand.
GTTTTTCTGCGGATTCATAAAGCCGAAATACTAGGCATTGGGTATTGTCCATCTAAGTGCACCATCACATAGGATTGTCACTTACATGTGCTTTAACCTATAAGTTTGTGGGCTTGGGCCATACACGAACTTAAAGGTTATATCATGAACTTATGCTTGGAAATTCAGGGCTCGTGACTTTGAGGCTCAGATGTTCAGACGAACTTGAGAGAAAAAAGTAAGACATTTGGAGAATCACGAAATCAGAGTTTGTCAGAGTGCACAGACGAACTAGAGAGTGTTTTCAGAGAATCTAGGAGTGATGCATCGTGTGGGGTCGGTATTTAATCGGCTAGCATTGTGTTTGTCAAGATCAAAATCACTACCTAAGATTAATTGGTTTGAATTAATCAGAGTATAAAACCAATAACCTTGTATTGAATCAAAGTCCAATTAAGAAGTTTGCGGAATAACACTTAACTGTTTTAAGACAAGCTTTCAAAACAAATATGTGACACCCTTGCCACATTAACCACCAATTACCATTCACCCAGGATTATTCACCAACAAACAGATATATAATGATCTGATACCTTAATTAAAGTGCGGAAGCAAGATACATAATAAAATAATACAAATGTGTCAAACACCCTATGGTGCTACATAGGTTACACATCTAAGTCTACAAATCCAAATGTATTACATCATCCCCAAAATTATTACAACATTGTTTCCATAGAACAAATACCAAGATAAACAGTGGAAATCTTCAAGTCACTTCAATAAACGTCCTAGCTAGACGGTCCCGCAGCGGATTTCCCTTTTCCTGTAAAAATTCAACAACTGAAGGGGTAAGCTAAAGCTTAGTGAATACCATATGATTTTACACATTCTACAAATCATTATGATGCCACCCAGGGTAACCGCGGTAACACATACCGTATACCCCACACGTACTCCAAGTACGCAAACCCGAGCCGCAGCTCCTTCGAGCTGACACTCGGCATAAGAACAACCAACCATCTGAGGCAGACATTACTTCGGGGATGACCTACTGTCTATCCTGACCACAGAGGTGTCAAACTCTTGGTCATATAGCACAGTAACATCAGAGTACAGATGCGACCACGCAGGTCCATCGAAAAGATGCACAACAAATGAACGGACATGCAACAAATATGAATGTGCATCAATATAAACGCATGTTAGTAGAATGCCAAACGAACATGAAACAAGATGCCTCAGCAGACAATGCAAACATAATGCAGATGCAGCAATGTTAAAATCAAAGGTACTCACAGTGGGTGCGTTATTAATCTTTTAGCAATATTATTTCTCCTCGGAATTTCAACCGGATCAACCAAGTACCCCACTGTGGGTTAAACAACACCACAAGGGACCTGTAAGTCATTTGTAACAACACATTGTGTTAATATCTTGTTTAATTCCATAAAACTTAATTTTTATAAGTTTTTACCATTTTTGATCCCAATTTCGGATCCATGTCCGAATTCGGACCCCAACCGAATTCGGACCCCCAGTTCGGTTCTCATATGAACCCTAATTCGGTCCCAATATAAGCCCTATTTCGGACCAAATGCTAGTTCGGACCATATCCGAATTCGGTCTCCAACCGAATTCGAACCCTCATCCGAATTCCAACACAGAAATATTTTCTTTTAGTTTTTATAATTCAACTTTTCAGGACACATCCGAATTCGGGCCATATCCGAATTCGGATTCCTACCGAAGTACAACACTTGTAAATTTTTCTATATTAAATATCCTGAAGTTTGAGCCTCATCCGAATTCGGACCTGATCCGAGTTCATCTCGGATCCGAATTCGGATCCCACTGTGTTCATACTTGTGCAGTTTTGTCAATTTCAGATTAAATTCCATCGTTTTTGGTACTAATTCAATACATGGAATAACTTATACCAACTAAAATACATCTATTTTCAACCCTTTTAACACTAATATTAACACTATTACATAACAAATAAAACCCATTATGCTCATTTTGTTCCATCCGTAGAACACACACACTAAAACACACACAAATCTCTAAAAATCATACTTAGAGGTTGATTCAGAAGTTAAAATTTTATATATAACATCTCAGATACTCGATTTGCATTAATCCATAACAACATTAAACATGCATTAACATCTGAATCCCCAAAATCAAATTTTTCGGTTTATATAAAAACCGAACCAAAAATGCTTAATAATCTGAATTTAAAGGATTTTTACCTCAAATCTTCAATTGCAGTGTTTATAAATCCTTCCAAGCAATCTTAATTCCAATTTTCAGACTTCAAATCCGAGTTTTGATGTTCTTCAATTCGTAGAGAGAGAGAGCCGAGAGAGAGTTCTAGAAAGAGAGAGAGTTTGATGAAAATGAAAGACAAAATTGGTCTTTCATCCTTTTTATTCCAAATTTCCAACTTTGGCACCTTTAGTCCCTCAACTTAACCGGTTCCATTAAATACTGATTTTATAAAATAAAAGAATTCTATCTTTTATTTATTATCCTTAAATTTTTAGTAATTATTTTCACTTAATAATTAAAATTTCTAAATTTTCCATAATCTGAAACCAACTTTATAAACAATCCAAATTTCGTACCAACTTTCATGATTCAACTTAAATTACATTAATTTAAACTTAATAAACTTCAATTATAGTAATTTAAAATCCGAGGATGTTACAAATAACACATAAGTATAATCAACAATCAAAAATCTTTTGTATTGCCAAACTCAATGATTACAATCACCTCTAATCTGTTTGATTAGACAAAGAACACAGATTGTTCTTAGGGTTTTACAACCTTCGAGGCTTATGAAAACTTAATCAGAAAAGCAATTACAACTGAAAAAACTTGTACGTGCAGACTTACAATAGAAAAACCTATTCTATATATATATAATGCCTTCTGATTTGTTTCCTTGAGAAACTCTAATTTCTCTGGTAGTAGATATGCTTGAATCTTCAAATATATATATTTTCCTGAATTTCAGGACGTTCTGTTTATTGAATTGTTGAGCAGCTTGAAGACTATCTGTTGAGCAGCTTGAACTTGAACACTGGCAGCTTGAACTTTTGAACTAGCAGCTCGAACTTTCTCAACTAACAACTTGAACTTTGTAATTACACAGAAAATCTACTAACAGTTTGAGAAATCTAACTAACAGCTTGACATACTTAGAATATTACCCAACAATCTCCCACTAATTTAAATTGTTTACTCTAGACTTTAAGTTTCTATACAAATAAGGAAATAAAACAAAGTAAAACTATTATCTACAAACTAAGGCATCCAAAAACTTACAGTTGTGAAAGTTTCTGCTTTATTGCCTTAAAAAATTCTATTTTCATCTCCTATTTATCACAGTATATCTGCACTGAGCTCAGTTGCACTAACCATGCCCTTGGAAGATCAAAGAATTCAAAATTGAAGAACATGCTGGATCCATTTGCAAATTTGAGTCTATATGTCTTTGATTTCACATACAGATCAACATGCGCAATCTTCATATCCTTGGCATCTTCTATATCTTTTCTGATAGATTCTGGATCAAAAATGCTTTTCAAATCCTTTATACTCTGCTTTACCCAAAGTAGTGAAGACCTGGACTTACTCACAGTTCCAATATAGTGCATTCGAGTCAGTTCATCTCTGGTCATCCCTTGAACTAGGTGCACTATACTCTTGTATTCTTCCTCAGGACCAACTTCTCTTCTGACTACAAAATGATATTTTAAATCAATGTCATCCATTGACTTAGCATACCAGTATTTAATAGGAGGCTTGGAGAAGTCATGCTGATCGAAGGTCTTTTCAATTTTCATCACTTTTTGAAGGTGATGCTCAAACAACACCCTTTTCAGCTCATCAAGCTTTGCTTGTTGAATGGCTTCTGATTGAGGATCATTAGCGACAGCTTGAACAGGAGAAGGATCACTGACACCCGCTTGATGATCACTTACACCAGCTTGAACTTGTTCTTGTTGGCTTTGGACTTGATGGGAGACTTTGGCTGCCTTTCGTTTTTCCATCTCTTTGTCATATATTTCTTGCAGCTTTTCTGTTTCCCATGACTGAGCCATTTTCTTTGGAATTCCAACTGATGAAGAGAAATTGATCAAAAATCTTCTGTGCTCTTCCTTTGAATGCCCTGTTGGCATTTTCCTTTTCTTCTGATTCTGCTTGGCCACAAACCCTCTTAGGTAATCACCTAAGGTTTCATCATCATGCATTGGAGCATGGGTTTGTTGGTCTAAGAGATCATCCTGTTCCTCTGCTAATTTTCTTGCAAATTCAGCATCATGAGCAACCTGGGCTTCTTTAGATGAAAATTTAAGCTTGGGAGATTCTATGAGTATGCCCTTGCCCTTATCTTTGGTTGCAGATGTTGTAGCTTGGACTGTACTGACAGGTGCTTGAATTCCTTCTCTGATAACAACTCTAGTTGTTCTTATAGGAGCACCTTGAGTTTCTAGGCTAACAGCTTGAGTAGCTGTTAGGACTGTTAGCCTAGAATCTGGGACTGTTGGAGCAGGAGCTGAAGCTGTTTGGACTGAACTAGGGATCTGCTGATTCTCCCCCTTTTTGGATGCATTGGTTTGGCCAAAAGGACCTACAACCTTTGCCATTAGTGTTCGAATCATCTTCTCAAGTTGAATAATCTTATTTCCACAGAGGGTGAACCCCTGATGAAAATAGTCCATCCTCTGATGTTGAGCTGCAACTGTCTGTTGGAGAGCTGTGATTTGTGCCCCATGTGTAGCAATAAGGGACTGGTAATGCTTCAATACTGCTACAACAGGTTTCAGCTGAGGATCCGTCAATATCATGAGTTGCAGACTAGCCTCAAGATCAGCAAATGAGAGTGGTACTTGTGATCTATCACTGGCAGGATTTCCAGAAGTAGAAACATCCGGGCCCCTCTATTCTTTGTACTGCGGACTTCCAGAAGGTGCTTGCACACCCTCTGTTTCCATGGGTGTGGTCTTATTGATGTTGACACTGTCCTATGCCTCTTGTGCAGAGACATCAGTAGTGTCAGCCACAGAACCCATATGGACATCCGCTGTTAGGATGGCCACCTCCAAATTCAGGATGGGAGTGTCCTCAGTGGGCGCCCTTTGGATATTCTGTGCAGAAGTGTCCTCCTGCACAGGGATATTTGGCTCTGGTATTAGGGCTGAGGAGGAAGGAGCTCCTGAAACACTTTTTCTTTTATATAGTATGAGTGGGGATGTGTGTTTGACAGAAGGAGCAGATGGAGTATTTGTATCATGAGGAGTCGGTTGGGGTCTTGGGGGTGAAGCAGTGATGGAAGGCTGAGCCTGCTCAGGACCCTCTCCTCTGTTTATTGGATGGATGCCCAGCATTGCAGAGGGCAATGGGACATCTATATTCAAAAAATTAGCACTATGTTTTAAAAGTCTTTTTATTGATGGTAAAGAGTGCCTATGGGAAACATGTATCCTTTTATGTATATTGAAATTATTACAAATTCTTGCAGTTATTTTAGCCAAAAATCGAGGATACATCAAAAATTTCCCATTCTTTTGGGCATGATGCCTTAACATACCCTGAGAAATCATATTTGAAAAATTGAACTGTTGGCCCGTTAATAAACACACTAGGGCAGTGACTATATTTGAAGAAAATTCTGACCAACCAGTTCTTTTTGGGCTTATGCACTGTTGTATAATATGTACAAGGTATTTCCACTTAGGAGCAAAATGAGCTTTAAAGAAAGTGAAAGAATCAGTACGGCCCCTATACCCTATAGCAAAAAGGCCTTCATGTAAGGCTAGGGATAGATCTGTTATACCTGCGGCATCTTGAAGATGCAAGTGTTGGCGGATGAGTTCCTCACTGATACTGACTGTGTTGCCATCGATTTTGGATGTCAAAGAAGTGACTCCATTGATGGTTTTGACAAAGGCATATTTCCAAAACTGTTCTATATGGGATATGTAGATGGTGGGATTTATAGTGAGGGCATGATGGATATGGGAACTTCAAAGGAAGTCCATCATGTCGTGGAATGGTTGAAGGTCAGTGTGTTTGAGAGAATAGGGGAGACAGTTGTGTTCTTTGACGAACTCCATTGACGATCAAACGGTGATTTAGGGTTTGGGAGAAGTGTGTGTGAATCGCTCAGTGAGAACAGGAAGGTCGTGGAAGATATTTTCGCAACTGGTAGTTGCAATTGAACGAAACTGGTACCTTTAAAGGTTTGGAGGTTTTAAAAATATCTAATCCCGCGCACACACTTATAAGAATTTACCAAATTACCCTGCACACTTTGACAGATCAAGTGAAACAACTAACAGTCCGAGTGAAATGAACTAGCATCTTGAGAAAAGACTCAAGCTGTTAGTTGGAAAGTAAACATATTCTAATGAAACAGTGTCTCCCCCTTAATCAAGCATATGAAATAAATATATTCTTCCTAAAATAAGAGAGAAAGATGAAAAACAAATTAATCCATATTAACCATGCCAATATTTGATACTAGGAAGGTGAATCTTCCTACATCAAATGGTTTTGTAAATAGATCAGCTAACTGATCATCAGTATGAATTTTGGTAACTTGGATTAATTTCTTCTCATTCCAATCTTTTATAAAATGAAATCTTATGTAAATATGCTTGGTTTTTGGAAATTTCACTAGAGTTTGTACAATGCTTATTGCACTTGAGTTGTCAATGTAGATAGGAGTGGATAAGAAGTTCATACCATAGTCTCTCAGTTGATTCTGAATCAACATCACTTGGGAACAGCAGCTTGCAGCTGCTACATATTCTGCTTCAGTAGATGAGGTGGAGACAGTTATTTGCTTTTTGCACTGCCAAGAGACCAGTCTTGCTCCTAGATATTTACATCCCCCAGTTGTAGATTTTCTGTCAATGTTGCATCCTCCATAACCACTATCAGAATAGGGTTATAGTTCAAGAGGAGAGTCTTTAGGATACCAGAGGCCCAAATGTGGTTGACCTTTGAGATATCTAAAGATTCTCTTAACAGCAAATAGGTGTGAGCCCTTTGGAGCACATTGAAACCTGGCACAAACACAAACAGCAAACATTATATCAGGTCTCGAAGATGTGAGGTATATAGGTGAACCTATCAAGGATCTGTATAGGTGAATGTCCACATTTACTCCATCTTTGCCTGCATCAAGCTGCTTGTGAGTGTCCATTGGAGTACTAGCAACTTTGGTATCTTTGTAGCCAAACTTTTCCAGAATGTCCTTAACATACTTTGATTGACTTATAAAAAGTTCTGTGGGCATCTGCTTGACCTGCAATCCTAGAAAGAAGGTGAGTTCTCCCATTGAACTCATTTGAAACTTTTTGTGCATCAGTGCCTCAAACTCTTTGCACATACAGTCATTAGTAGACCCAAAGATGATATCATCAACATAGATCTGAAAAAGCAGAATCTCAACTTTGATGGACTTTGTGAATAATGTTTTGTCCAGAGTACCTCTTTTGAATCCATTCTGTAGAAGGTATGATGACAGAGTCTCATACCATGCTCTTGGAGCTTGATGGAGTCCATAGAGGGCTTTGTCTAATTTGTAGACTTTGTCTGGATACTTGTAGTCCTCAAATCCAGGAGGTTGACACACATAGACCTCTTCTAAAATTGTACCATACAGGAAAGCAGACTTCACATCCATTTGATACACTTTAAACCCTTTGAAGCTTGCATAGGCTAGAAATAGTCTGATGGCTTCTATTCTTGTCACTAAAGCAAAGACATCATCATAATCTATTCCTTCTTCTTGAGTGTATCCTTGTGCTACCAGTCTTGCTTTGTTCTTGATTACTATCCCTCTCTCATCCTTTTTGTTTCTGAACACCCATCTTGTACTAATTGCTCTTTTTCCTTTAGGAAGATCAACTAGAGTCTATACATTATGAATCTTGAATTGCAGTAGTTCTTCCTGCATTGCCTCAATCCAAGATGGATCTTTCAAAGCCTCAGATGCCTTCATAGGTTCTAATTGTGACATGAAACATGCATGTTCTAAGGGAGCTAGACTGAATTCAGGAACTGCTGATTCAACATCAGTAGACTCTTTGTGAACCATTGTCCTTGTCTGTATAGGTGTGCGTGGATCACCCATTATCTGATTGAGAGGGTGATACTTGTGAACTCTGAGGGTTGGCTCTCTATCTGTCTGAAATGTGGTTCCTAGATTTGTATCATCTCCTTCAGGACCACTTGATGGTTCAGCTTCAGGAACAGCTTGACCAGAAGATGGGACTGTTTCCTTATGAGATGGAGCTGTTACTTCAGGACTTAGGATTGGCACTTCATAATTTGGATTTGAATCATGTTGGTCATTCAGTGCCCCTGGTGGGTCGCAAGATAGAAGTGGCAGAACAGTATACCCATTCATTGATCAGAATCTTCAACAGTCTGAAACTTTGTGCCAAAAGCTTGAACATTTGTGCTACCAGTATGAGAATTTGTGTTGGCAGCTTCAACCCTGTTTTCATTAGTTTCTGCAGTATACTCAACAAAGCTCAAAGAATTAGTTAGTGAATCTAAATCAAACAACCAATCAGGACCAGTGCCTTTGACATTTGTAGTGTTTTTATTAAATTCAACATTGGCACTTTCTTCAATGGTTTTAGACACACTGTTATATACCCTATAGGCTTTGCTTTGAGTAGAGTAACCTACAAAGAAACCTTCTTCAGCCTTACTTTCAGACTTTTCTAAGTGAGTCTTAGTGTGAAGAATGGTGCATGAACAGCCAAATGGCTTTAGAAAGGCTATTAAGGGGACTCTATGATGGAATAACTCATATGGAGTTTTCCCTTGTGATTGAACAACTTGAACCCTATTTAGAACATAACAAGCTGTATTGACTGCCTCTGCCCAAAAGGTCATTGGCAGTTTGGAATCAACTAGCATGGTTCTAGCAGCCTCAGTTAAAGTTCTGTTCTTTCTTTCAGCAACACCATTTTGTTTTGGTGTTCTTGGTGCACTATATTGTCTTGCAATACCTTTAGACTCACAGAAACTGTTTTGGATATGATTTTTAAACTTAGTTTCATTGTCTGACCTGATCACCTTAACTTTTAAGTTGGATTGGTTTTCTATCTTAAGGATAAAAGATTTAACTAGCTCAGCAGTTTCATCTTTAGTCCTAAGAAAGTATACCCATGTAAATCTAGTGAAATCATCAACAATGACTAAACAGAAAGCTCTTTTATTCAAACTCAAAACAGATGTTGGACCAAAGAGATCCATATGAATAAGATGAAGAGCAGATGAGATTGAATTTACTTCTTTGGCCTTATTAGAAGTTTTGTGTTGCTTGCCTTTAATACATGCTACACAATGATCATCACAGATAAACTCCTTTTGTGGTAAACCTCTTACCAAATTCTTTTTAACTAAAACATTCATAGATTTGAAGTTCATGTGACACATCCTTCTGAGCCAAAGAGCAGACTCATTAGATGATGCTTTGGATATCAAACACCTTAAAGTACTTGATTTGGATAAAAGATCTGTGTCCAAATAGTAGACATTGTCCTTTCTTGATGTTCTAAGTAAAACAAGATTTTCAGGTATTTTAAAATCTTTTGAAAAAACAATGCACTCAGAATCTGTGAAGACAACAATATTTTGTTTATCACAGACTTGAGACACACTTAATAAATTGTACTTCAGCTGTTCAACATACAAAACATCATTGTAAAGCATATTACCTGCTTTGACAGTACCTTTACCTGTGACCTTACCTCCCTTGGAATTTCCTCCAAATGTAACAAACCCTCCTTCAAAGCCTTTGAAATTTGACAAGCATTCAGAATTGCCTGTCATGTGCCTAGAGCATCCACTGTCCAAATGACGTCTTGTTTTATGTTGTGGCCTGTGGGTGCCCTGCACAAATAAAAGCTTAGTTAGTAGTGGAGTAAACCCAAAGCAAGTTGGTTTTGGGTTGTCCTTGTGCATTGACATAAATAAACACTGTCTGTGACTTCTTATACTTAGTGAGATCCACTGGTGGATTCTGTGAAGAATATTTAGTTATGACATGAGGTATCCAGGTGTTCTTTCCAACCTTTGTATTAACAGACTCAGATGATCCATTACCAGTTCCAGTTTTAAGCCTAGCAGTTCGAACTGGGTTTTTAGTGCTAATAGCTTCAGAGTTTGCACTACCAGTTTCAACTTTACGTCTGGCAGTTTCAACATTTGTGTCAACAGTTTGATCTGAGTTTTTGCCTTTAACACACCATATTTGTTTAAAATTTGATTTGAGTTTTGCCAAAACTTGTTTTTGGTGTGTGGACTGTTTTTATTTACTTTTAAGAACCTGGGATCAACTGTCTTCTTTGGAACTGGTGCAACAGGTGGTATGGCGTTTGAAGTTTTTGTGTTTTGAACAAATGCCTGTTTCTGAACCATAGTCTGTTTTGCAACAGAGGGTTTGTACAAGCAATGCCTGGCCAAATGGTTTTTCCTGCCACAATGGAAACATCTTTTGACTGTTTTGATTGGAGAACCAGTTTTATTGGACCATAACTGGTTCTTGTTCCTTTGATTTCCCCTTACCTGCTGTTTTGTGGGAAACTTTTGGACACCATGCTTTTGGCATGTGCAGATTGGAACAGTCTTACCCCTTATATTACCTTTTGAGGAAGATGCAGTGTTACAGTTAGAAGATACAGAAACATGTGGAGCAGCATGACATACACTCATCTTCTCTTTTCCTTTCTTACTGGGGGTAGAGGTTTCTATAGGGGCACTCATTGTTTTGTGTTCTCTCTCAACTTCTTTGCACTCACAGTCTTCATTTAGAATCAGTTCTCCTTTTGATTCAGGACTGTTTTCAAGGATAGGATCTACAGTTTTCATGGACTCATCTAATGGATCATTAACAAGCCTATCAGCAACTTCACTCATTGGATGAATGTATTTGTTATTGTATGGGGGTGGAGTGGCTCTGTATCCTATACCTTCTTTGAGATTGAGTTGAGATTTTACCCTGTCTTTAAATTGAACTTCCATTAGGTGTTCCAGCTTTTGATTTGCCAATTTGAAGTTTCCTAAATCTATATTGACAGATTCTATTTTCTTGTTAGCTTCTAACACCTTCTGTTCAGCCTCATATAATTTCTTATTTAAAGACTCTATTTTCTTATTCAGCTCCTTTTTCTCCCACTCATGATATGTTCTATCATGTCCCATTTGAATCTCATTATCTTTATAGTCATTGATCTATTTTTCAAGATCTTCTATAGCCTGCATGTAATCCAACTCTATTTCATCAAGAGTGTCTTTGGTTCTCCATTGGGTAGCATAGACTGTCCACTCTTCACCAAGAGATCTAAGGAATTTTTTGTTTACTTCATCTTGATCCAAGCTGACTTTGGCACTCTCCAATTCACCTATCAGTTTATTAAACCTGTCAAAGATTTGAGTAAGGTTTTCATTCTTGCCACCAGAAAAATTTTCATACTGCTGTTTCAGAAGATCTTTTTGATTTCTTTTGGTGCTAGCATTGCCAGCAAATCTTTTCTCTAAAGCAAACCAAAGAGAATGAGAAGTGTAAAACTTTTTAAACTGATGTTGATAAGCATTAGGAATGGCTATCTGTAAAAGTGTAAGAGCTTTCACTTCATTCATTCTAGCATTTCTTTCTAGTTCAGTTTTTGGAGGACTTTTTATGGGTTTGACCTCAGCATCAAGTTCAGGGTCAACTACAGGAGGAAATTCAACAGCTTCCCATATGGCATAATCAATAAATTGAATGTGCTGTTGAATCCTGAGTTTCCACATCTCGAACTCAGTGGGTTTGAGCATAGGCATTTTGAGTCCTTGCCCAGATCCACTACTGCTATTATCAAATTCCATTGCAGACTAAAAAATTTTAAAAGAAAGCTTCTGACTTTGAAAACAAAGAATAGACCTGTGGCTCTGATATCACTTGTCAAGATCAAAATCACTACCTAAGATTAACTAGTTTGAAATAATCAGAGTATAAAACCAATAACCTTGTATTGAATCAAAGTACAATTAAAAAGTTTGCGGAATAACACTTAACTGTTTTAAGACAAGCTTTCAAAACAAATAACACATAAGTATAATCAACAATCAAAAATTTTTTGTATTGCCAAACTCAATGATTACAATCACCTCTAATCTGTTTGATTAGAAGAAGAACACAGATTGTTCTTAGGGTTTTACAACCTTAGAGGCTTATGAAGACATAATCAGAAAAGCAATTACAACTGAAATAAACTTGTACGTGCAGACTTACAATAGAAAAACCTATTCTATGTATATATAATTCCTTCTGATTTGTTTTCTTGAGAAACTCTGATTTCTCTTGTAGTAAATATGCTTGAATCTTCAAATATATATCTTTTCTTGAATTTCAGCACGTTCTGTTTATTGAGCTGCTGAGCAGCTTGAAGACTATCTGTTGAGCAGCTTCAACTTGAACACTGGCAGCTTGAACTTTTGAACTAGCAGCTCGAACTTTCTCAACTAACAAATTTAACTTTGTAATTACACAGAAAATCTACTAACAGTTTGAGAAATCTAACTAACAGCTTGACATACTTAGAATATTACCCAACAATCTCCCACTAACTTAAATTGTTTACTCTAGACTTTAAGTTTCTATACAAATAAGGAAATAAAACAAAGTAAAACTGTTATCTACAAACTAGGGTTAAGAAGGGGAGAACGGAGTTATTGAAGCAGCAATTTGCGATCTTCAAGGGGCTGAAGAATGAAACCTTGGATGAGATAATCACAAGGTTCTATCATCTGCTGACCGAACTTGATAATCACAGGGTTGAGTATCAAGAATCAGAAAAGATCGAAAAACTTCTAGATGCATTACCAGCAAAGTGGGAGATGGACTGCGTTGATAAAGCATGATGAAGAAAAGTTGGAAACTCTCACTCTGGAAGAAGTTATCGGGACACTGAGAGCCTATAACTCTAAAATGCAGAAGAAGGAGAGCGAATACGATCAGGTACAAGGTCCCGAAATGTACTTCGGCAAAGCTAAGCCATCTACTTCTAGTATACCTAAGTCTGAAGCTACAGCGTTCTATTCTGAAGAACGAGTGGGCATACCAAGAGAAGCAGAAGAATCTTATTGTAGAGCCTTTCTGGGTTTTTCAAATCTGGATGATCAGCCACAGGCATCTACTTCAGGATCATCATCTCAAGGATACACAAAAATGCCAATGAGTGCTAAAAATGCAGAGGAGCAACTAAAGCTTCTAGCATCGTTTGTAGCAGCTTACGGGAATTGTGTTCAAGGGAAAATAAATGATCCAGCTCTATGGGAAGAAGATTATGATCAGGTAGATCTGGATGATTTAGAGCAAATGGACCTACAATGGCAACTGACCATGGTCACACAGAGACTTAAAAGGTTCATGAAAAGAACTGGAAGAAATCTAAGTGTGAACAATGTAGGATTCGATAAGTCAAAAGTCAAGTGTTATAAATGTCAGGGGTTGGGACACTTTGCGAGAGAGTGTCAAAGACCCAAGATGGATAGTAATTAGAACTCGGGATGTCAGTATTCAACCTGTTAAGGGAATCAGAGATCAGGGAATCAGGGTTCAGTGGTTGGTTTACTTACTAATGTGGCGTCTAACAAACTGTTAGATGGCCCATATGATTGGAATACACTTCTAGAGGCGAACAATAGGGCTTTCATGGTCGAAGTGACAGAACCTGATGGTGGAGCAGATGAGGAAAAGAAGAAGGATACCAAGCAGTCTGATTCAAATCCTTTGGTGCTAGAGATTACTAAGGAGCTGACTACTTTGGAGTTTGCAGCTCAAATTGCCAACATCGAATGTGATCGGAAAAAGGTAACTCTGAACTTTTCTACTTTTCATGATTTATGTGTCTTATGTACTACTTTGAATGATAAATTGAATTTAGTGATAGAAACATATTTATCTATGACTGCTCAAATTCAATCCTTATAATCAAATAATGCTAGTTTATTAGACATTAAGGAGGATCTTAAGGCTAAACTGAAAGCTAATGCTCAAGATATAATAGTTCTGAATGACAAATTAATTAGACAGAGTGTCAGGAATGAACTAACTTATGAGCATGTAGAGTCTCTGACCAAAGAGATCTCTCTTAAAGATATGGAATTAGCTGAGTCTTGGGCTAAGGTTGTTGAGGCAAATAGCTACTATGTACCTACTCCTCAGGATGAGACCAAGGAAACGGTTAAATCAAAGGAAGTCAAGGTAACTAAGTCTACTAAAGTATCATCAGCTACTCCTCAGGTTAGGAAAACGGTACAGTTTGTGCAGTTTAGTTGTAAGCCAAAAGTAGAAGAAGCTAAGACTGTAATTAATAACAACAAAGAGGAGTTGAACGCAACTGTTGATACAAACAAACAGGACATTAGTGAGACATCTAAGTCAAAGAGTACCTATAAGAAGTCTATTGACAAGATGTCTTGCTTTAAGTGTCATGAGAAAGGAGATGTTGCTTCAGGTTGTCCCTATAAGAAGCCAAAGTCTTCACCAAACATAGGGAAACAAGAACAGTAAACCTTAAAAGCAATGCCTAGTGATACGAGCAGGAGTAGTTCTCAAATTTCTGAGAAGAACTCTAGTGTGCTGTCACGATTAGGTAGTCGACAACCACCGGTGTCTCTCAAACAAAATGAAGGACTTAGGAATAATTCACCAAATAGATTTTGAAGTCAATCATGGTCTGGCCCTCAATCCATCATTAGGAATAATACACCTAAAATGAGTCACACTCCAGTTAGGTCTCATAATCCTAATAGACATCAGACACCAGGTATAGCCCTGAATTATAACACTGAGATGTACTATAACAGTGATTATCGTAAGGCTGAACTGCAAAGGCCAAAAGTGGAAGTTAATCACTCAAATTCACAAACGGTTCTTGATCAAAAGCCCAAGTCACCTGAAAGGAGAGATGGGTATTTGAAAGAATTCACGTTTGTGGATGAGAATATTATTACCAAGTCAGTCATGACTTAGGTTCCCCGTCAAAACTAACTTGTCTTGTTTAGTGTGCAGGAGTTATCTACATGTCCTAATAACAAATGGTTTATGGATAGTGGTGGCTCTTGACACAGGATAGGGGTACAATGGACGAAACAGCAGGCATGCTGATTAGGTCCTTAGACCAAGTTGAGAATTCTTACGGCAAAAGGGTAAAGTGTGTGAGTTGGTAATAGACAGCTATGCGGATCTGTTCACAAAAGCAGTTGATAGATCACGCTTTGAGTTCTTAGTCCCACTAAATGGAATGCGTAATCCAGAGTAACCTGGCCTTAGTAGACTTTTTCTTTTAAATAATCTTAAGTTATAAGTTTGTCTTATTAGTTACTTTACTTAAAACAAAAAGAGAAAAAGAAAAGAAAAAAGAGAGAAAACCATTAAAAAATTTAAAAAATAAAGAAAAAAATGAAAAATAAAGAGAAAAATGAAAATAAAACGTGACGAAAATTAGCACAGTCTAACAAACTCTAAGTGCTAAACTTTCACACATAATGCACTATAAATCAAAGTGATATACATATTTTTACAGTCTGATATGTTGGTAGGCATAAAACATGAAGGCTTTCCTAAAAGCTAATAAAACAATCAAGAAATTGTCATATGGTTCAGTAACTTAGACGTACGACCAATATGTGTTAATGTCTGTGTTAGAGGCTCACATAAAATAATTATGTATGAGGTATGTAAATCAGTCTAGAGGATGTATGACTTCATCAAAATGCGTCTTAAAAAAGAGCAAGTATGAGACGTTAAAAGAGTCAAGACATGTCGCTTTGTTGTATGTAAGTACAGACCTGTCACCGCTGTTTTGACTCAATATAACAAGATATGTCGATTTGTTGTACGAAAGTATAGACTTGTCACCGTTGTCTTGCTAAAAATAAAGAAGTATGCTCTACCCTAAGACAAACTAAGACACTCTGTTGTATGTAAATACAGAACTGTGTCTGAAATTTGCCTTTTAAAGATGATTTGCAAATACCGAAAAGTCATAATCATTTAATGTCTGTTTTGATCATAGAAGTATGTCTAAGTGTGTGACACGTAAGGAAATTTCTTGATAAATAAAAAGTGATATTCTTGTATAATCAATCAAACATTCAATTCAAACAATAATAAAGATCAGAAATACTAACCAACTGATTATATTGCACCAAATGTGGATTACAATGACATTGGAAAATACGAATACTGTAGCCCTAGACTTGTGAATTTCCGTGCAAAATATATCCGTACAAAAAGCAGAATGTCAGACCTCTCTCATTTACAAAAGACAAAATCTATTTATACCTAAAAGTCAACTTTACAGTAATTACAAAATAAACCCTAAACTTATTTAATTCATCAATCTAAACTAGATTCTAACATTCTCCCCCTTTGATGAATTAAACTAAGTCTTCAGTTTGAAAGTCCCAGTTTCATTTCAAAGCGCCTGATGCTTTTTCTGTTTGACAGCCTCTGATTAATCTTTGAGATAAATTCAACCATGAGCTTTCTTTCATTTACACTCAATGCTCCCTTCTTCGTCTTTCTTTTCTTGTTAGCTGCCAATTTCCCTTTCAATCCAGTTATCACCTTTTTGAAGTGTTCCATCACAATATTTATTCAGTTCAATGCTTCGCATAGCTCTCAACTTTCTATCTTTGTCTTTATACATTACTGCAGGATGCTTTACCATAACGACTTGATATTATTTCAAATCTTCTGAGAACTTGATAAAACGAATTGGAGCAGTAATATTTATCTTTCTCATTCCTCTTTCAACTCCAATCTGTAGATCTTGCATAGACATCAGCACCAATTTGGTGTGCATGAAGTGAAAAAGTGTCTTTAATGCAAATCTACAGTGCTCATTCCTCTTGTTTCTACATAGTTCATCAAATAAATCTTCAATGTCGACCAGATGCATTCCAAACATGTCAGCCTCGGTGAATGTATAAGTATTTCCATTAGCCCTGGTCACGGTGAAGGTAGGATAGAAGATCTTAACAAAACAATCCTTTTCAATCTTAACCAAACCAACTATCCTAAACTCAAATCGGACCTTATCCACCGATTGAGCTTTATTCTGCAAGAATCTCGCATAATTCACTAAGTTTGGCATATTCGGCTCCAGAACTCTAAATAGCTTCAAAAAACGTACACGGAGCTTGTTTCTTACAGAAGATTTTCTTCTCCAAGTGATCTTCAAGATATGGAAGTTTTTTCCTCTTTCTGATATTTTCGGAAGTTTGCTTTGCAGATAATTCCAACACTTTAATTTTCTTCTTATTGATCTCATCTTCATTGAGTAGTGTCAGTATATCTCTGATTTCTGTCTCAACAATCTGCTGAGCTTCAAATCTTAATCGATGTTGTTTTTGTGATTCGTCAGCTAAGATATATTCATTGAAGAATCTGTCCATTACTTCAACTTCATTCAACTCCGTAACCACTTGTGGCATAACATTCTCCACAGGAAATGTATCTACAACCTATTCTTTAACATTAATCGTAACCTCAGGCTTTTCAACCATTGGTGTTGGTATATCATCTTTCATTATCTGCTGAACCAGATCCTCTTCTTCTTCAATTCTATCAGCTCTCACAGATATATCAGTCAAATCAATCATATTGTCATCATCAGACAGTTCAATTTTTACTTCTTTCTCTGCACCTTCAATCAATAAAGTTTGTCCTTAAGCTTCATCGTCAGAATCATTATACTCATCAAAATTATAAATTTCTGATTGAATACTTAAAGGAACTGGAACATCTTTATGAAGAATCAATTTCAGCTCACTTTGAGCATCAACAGGTTTATCTTTGGAGCTCCCTGCTTCACCAACTTCTTTTCCTTTCGACTCTCTTTCTTTCTCTGGATAGGTTATCATTAAAAGACCAGAACTTTGCCCACCGAGCTTCCTCTTCTTCTCCCCCTCATGAGGAGCATCATCGGAGTCATCATCGTGCTGATCATGCTTTCTCTTCGGAGCAGAAGCTTGAGCCTTACACGTCTGTTCTACTGCGGAGATCCTTTCAGACATATCGACTAATGCTGTTATCACTGTCCTCTCTAGTCCAATCATCCTTTCACGCATCTTATCAAATTGATCGTGTACAAACTCTCTTAACTCGTCAATCGCTTGATTTGGATCTTTTTTTCTCCTCTTCAGCCACATTCTTGCCCTTCAAAAGTTTATGAATATTAGCCATCTGATCCATCATTTCATAGAATTGACTTGTCATTTAATTGGAGACCAGGAACTACGACATTCAAAGCTTCATCCTGTTTGGCTTCAGTAACAAATGGGGAAAGACTAACTATTGGGTCACTCAGACTTCCAGTTGTCTTAACAATCGAACTTGTGAAAAGAACGTCTGTGTGGCCAGTGCTCAGAGTTGGCAATGTCGTGGCTCTGACTGGACTTCTAACCTCTTCAAGTGACGGAGCAACAAATGCTTCCGACACTAAGGTTGTTCCGGCAGAACACTCAGTTCAACTGCACTCACTACTACATATGAAGTTGACTCAAGTGACCTAGTGTGTATAGGTTCTATATCATGTGCAAGTACACCCGGGCAGTTGTGTACTATATTCAATATCCATAAAATCCAAAGGATTTAAGGATAGATTTCGTATGTCATCTCGGTGAGAAAGTGAAACATCTTCCTGTTGATAGGAAAATGACTGGCTAGGAGGGTATGCAGTCGTCAGTGGGATACTGACTAATTCAATGCTAACTCCCATTTGGGAGCCAACAACATATGTGGCTTGATCCCAGCTGTTTGGGCTTGGAATCTCCCTCACACTCTCCCTAGGTATTTCAAGAACATCAATCTCCGAAAGTCTCTCAGCTATAGATACTTCAACCATTCCAGCACCACCTTCGTATGCATCATTTCCATCATCATCATCATCATCATCATCATTCCCTTCCACAGCTCCTTCAACAATATTGGATAATGTTCTTTCAGAATCGGAGTTGCTCTCACCTCCCCTAACTTGCTCCAGTACACCCTCACTCTCAGGTTGGCTGCCCTGAACATCAGCCCCGTGCTGATGTTCCTGCTCACCTATAGCTCCCTGGTTAAGAAAACCCGGTTCTTGGGTTTCTATAGGAGCGTGATCTATTCTGTATAACTTTACATGCTCACTCTCTTGATCCGCATACGTTATTAGAGCCTCTGGAATAAACATCACATTTGCATTCAGCGCATCCTGTACCCCATGTAGACTCATCATAACATAATCTGGGCAACTCTGAGCATTTGATCGTTTTGGAATTTGTTCATTGACCCTTAAGATTCCCCTTATCAAGATTTGAATGAATCGTTGTAATGGAACAAATTTCCTTGCTCTATTCGTTGTCTTTGCCAACACCACTTCCTTTAAGTCCTCCCAAATACACTGAGCATAGTCGTAATGTTTATTGAAGGCAATCCCGTGAAAAATTCTCAGGCAATGTATGCTGCATCTATCAATGCCGGTATGCTTAGACGTCATGCATCTGTTTACAATGCCAAACAACATATACCACTCTCCATTAAGACCATTTCTATGAAACTTGGAGCTCTTCGGTAGAGGTTTGGGTATCCTAAGCATATCAAATCATGAACGAGCTCTTCGTCGGATACAATGTCTTCAA
The DNA here is from genome assembly GCA_020465985.1 of Centrapalus pauciflorus. Lineage (NCBI taxonomy): Eukaryota > Viridiplantae > Streptophyta > Magnoliopsida > Asterales > Asteraceae > Centrapalus > Centrapalus pauciflorus. The sequence continues at coordinate 171,739 of JAANYP010008265.1, forward strand.
AGTCTGCTAGCTCTGGAAAGTTCACGGTATCAATTCGGCGCGGTAGAAATAGGTTATGTCGGAGCCTGGACAGTGTAATCTTTGTCTTGAATTGATCAATGGTAACTTTGAAGTGATGATTACCATCAGCCAGTACGAACTTGATGGTATGCCAGAATTGTTGTAAGTACACTTGGGGGATAGAAGGTTTATATTGGAGTAGTTAGCCCAAAGGATGTCCTTGAAGGATATCTACAATTATAGGGTGGCTGACTTTTATGATTTTTGATCAAGACGGTGGTTGTTGTCACGAAAGGGTAGGCAATATTTGGTTTTGACTAGGTGAGTATCTGGTATGGGTGATGAAGGTGAAGGTCGGGTGACAAAGGCTGATTTCACTGGTTTGGATACCAGTGTATGGTTTGAGGATGAATGGGAATCAGATGAATTTGATTGTTGGGATTGAGCTTGGTAAGCCATTTGAAACCTGTGAAAAATAATAGACATGTTAGAAACAGCAGATAATCAAATGAAATCCTGCAAATAGAAAAATAAAACATTTTACTAGAAATTAGAAAAATATGTGTTTTACTGTTTAAAGCATCAGGATTCTAGACAATAATATTAGAATATTATTCTTAGGATTCCAAAGTCAATCGTTAAGAGATCAATGTTAGAAAAACACAGATTTTAAAAATTTCTTGAAAAATGTAAAATTTTTCTGAAAAAATAAAAATCCTCAACACTTGTGAAAATTTTGGAAATTTTGAGGTTGAAACTCGAATGACACATGAAGAGTCTCGGAGGACACATGAATCAACTTGAATTGAATAAGAGATTTCTCGAATGAATAAGCAAACAACTCGAATTAATAATCAGTCAACTCGATTGAAACATTAGTCAACTCAAATCAAATGAGTGACCAACTCGAATAATATTGACCATTTCTCAAATTTCTCATGAACCCAACTCGAATAAAAGATTGATTTTCTCGAATGCCATAAACTATGAAATAAATCTAAGGCCTGTTCTAGGCAACTCGAATAATGAATAAAGTTCCTCGAACAAGCCCTGAAACCAACTCGAATGAAACTAGAATATACTCGAATCCATATATGTTAACGAGACTGGTTTTAAAATTTTGTAAGTTCTTCAAAGCAACCAACTCGAATAACAAATACAAGTTTCTCGTATCATGAAGTATCCAACTCGAATGAAACAAAAGGTTTCTTGAATGGAACTTCATGCAACTCGATCAAAATAGAATATTTGTCGAATGAAGAGTTGATCGAGAAAACAAGTTCAAAAATTTTCAAAGTCCAGAATGTCGCTGAAATTTTTTCAAAAAGTATTTTATGGACATTTTTGACTACTCATTTATATATTCCTACTCAAAAATGGATTTAAAACATTATTTGTTTACTAAACATTGTCCAGAAACAACCATTTCTTTCCAAAAAATCCAATTTTCAGTTGCAGGAACTCGAAATTTTTAACAATGAAAAATCAAAAATAATGTTTGTGTGTTTGGAAATGAGACTTGAAATTTAATATTCAAGTTCATATGAGTAATCCGCATACCAACACACAATCAATTTCATATTATAACCAACAAATCAACAAATCCCATGAACACACATTGGACTTTTTACGAACACACATACATAGTATTATATATGTATAAAACTCGAACATAAAAAAACTGAAACTAAACAAATATTATGAAAAACATTAAAACCACTTACAATATTAATCACTAATAATGAAAATCAGTAGAAGAAATGGGTTTCTTCGTGAGTAAGAAAGGTGAGTTTGTGTATTTGGAGAAGAAATGGGAACAGTTTCCGAGAATTTGAAAAAGTGTGTTTGAATTTCAAAATTCAACTTTTTAGGTTCAATTTGAAATTTGGAATTTTGAAAAACCCGGCCCACTACCCAATCTTTATTTTCAACACATGAAGCCCATTAACGTATAAAAGATTTTCACACACACAAAAACAAAAAAATAAACCTAAAAAAAATAACAACTAACATAAAAAATAGAAATAAAGAATGTTAACTAACTAAAAAAATAAAATTTGAACCAAAAAAATTTTAACTAACCAAAAAAATAAAGGATAAAAATTTTTGCTCCTCCTTGATTTTTGCAGTTTAGCTCCCCCTCAGATGAGTATCTTTTTAATTGACAGCTCCCCCCACAAAAAATCAGATAAAAATTTATCAGATTTAAAAATCAGATAAATTTTATGTCTACTCCCCCTGCACATGACAATCCGAAGCTGTTAAACTCTGAAAAATTAAACTTTTAAAAGCACAGGAGATTAGCAACATATTTAATCAAATAAAAAATTGTAATTTTCAAATTATATTTGGTAACTACTGAACGTTTAAATCTAACAATTCAACATACGCAATTTGTATACCAAAAAGTTAAATCTTTTCTCATCAAATGCTTTGGTAAACAAATCAACTAATTGATATTCAGTAGGTATAAAGTATAATTCTATATTACCATTTTCTGCATGATCTTTTATAAAATGATACCGGATGTCAATATGTTTGGTTTTTGAATGTTGCACCGGATTTGAAGCTATGACTATTGCACTTTGAGAATCACAATAAATGGGAATCTTTTGTGGTGTAAACCCGTAGTCTCTGAGTTGGCTCTTCATCCACAACACTTGTGAACAGCACGACGATACGACGACGTATTCAGCTTTGGCTGTTGACAAGGATACACAATGTTGTTTCTTGGATGACCAACAGACGGGTTTGTCACCTAGGAATTTTACTGCTCCTGATGTGCTTTTCCGATCCATTTTGTCACCTGTGTGATCAGCATCAGAGAACGCAGTCAATGTAAATGAGGATTCCCCGGGATACCACAAACCTAAGTTTGGAGTTCCCTTCAGATATCTTAAAATACGTTTGGCAGCAGCCAAATGTGATTCTTTAGGATGTGCCTGATATCTATCACAAACACATGTAGCAAACATAATATCTGGTCTAGTTGCAGTTAAATACATTAATGACCCAATTATGCCTCGATAATGAGTTACATCTACAGGTTTCCCTGAAATGTCCTCATCGAGTTTTGATTTGGAATCCGGGGCCATGGGAGTTTTCATGGGAGTACTATTTACCATGTTAAATTACTTTAACATGTCTTGAATATATTTAGACTGATTGATAAAAATACCATCAGTCAGTTGTTTCACTTGTAAACCCAAAAGAAAATTGATTTCTCCCATCATGCTCATTTCAAATTTTTGGGACATTAAGAATGCAAATTTCTTGCAAAACTCTGGATTTGTAGACCCAAATATTATATCATCTACATATATTTGAATAACTATGATATCTAAACCCTGACATTTTATAAACAGGGTTGTATCCACTACACCTTTGTTGAATCCACATTTGAAAAGATAATTTGAAAGTGCATCATACCAAGCACGAGGTGCTTGTTTAACGCTATACAGTGATTTGTCCAAAATATATGCATGGTCAGGCTTCGAAGGATTGGTAAACCCTTCGGGCTGATATGTATATACTTCGTCAGTCAATTCCCCATTTAAAAACACAGTTTTTACATCCATTTGATATACAATGAAGTTTTTGTGTGCTGCAAACGCTAAAAACATTCGAATAGCTTCAATCCTAGCAACTGGAGCAAATGTTTCGTCTTAATCAATTCCCTCTTGCTTGCTATATCCTTTGGCAACGAGTCGAGCCTTGTTTCAAATGATGACACCGTGTTCATCTTTCTTATTCTTAAAGATCCACTTCGTGCCAATGATGGATTTGTCTTTTGGTCGCTCCACCAATCTCCAGACCTTCAACCTTGTAAATTGATTTAGCTCTTCTTGCATAGCCACTATCCAGTCAGCATCCAATAGAGCTTCTTTCACATTCTTGGTTCAATTTTACTCAAAAAGTTTGAGAATAAACACACGTTTATGGTAGTTCTTCTGGTTTTAACTGAAGCTGAAGGATCACCTATTATGTTTTCAGGTGCGTGATTCCTTGTCCATTAATATGTATGTGGATAAGGTTGAAGTTGGTCTTAATTGGGGTTCAAGTCCAGATAGGGAATTCATGGATGTACTTCCGAATTTGATGAAATTCAACGGAGATCAGGGTTTCTGAATGTTCAGAAGGCAAGGAGGTTTCAAAAGATTCTGGAGCTTGGATAGGTTGTACACTGTCAATGGGTAAGTGTACGTCTATCGTTGAAACTTCTCCAGTATCTTCTGGAATTGGTTGGTAAGAATGATCTGAGAGTACAACTGGATCTTCAGTAATCCTGTCAGGAATCAAATTTAAAACGTTAGGTTTGGTCTTTTCAAAGTAGTCCTCATAAACATTCTCGAACAGTTTATTTAAATCATTATTTTCTGCACTCTGTACAGAGGACTTCATAGAAGTCGACTGTTTAAGTCCTGAACTGGTGTGTTCAGAAGCCATGACAACGCCTTCATCAAATTTAACATTGATGCTCTCGTTAACAGTCGTTGTTCTTTTGTTGTAGACTCGGAAGGCTACAGACTCTTTAGAATAGCCAATGAAGATGCCTTCATCTGTTTTCTGACTAAACTTTCCCAAATTGTCTTTGTTGTTTAGGATAAAGCACCTACATCCAGAGACATGAAAAAATTTCACATTATTATTTATCAGTTGATACAGAGTCTTTCTGAATCTCTTGTTAATTATAGATCTGTTCTGAGTAAAACAAGCTGTTGCTACAACTTCAGCCCAAAGGAGTAATGGAAGGTTTGAATACGCAAGCATCGTCCTAGCAAATTCCACAAGTGTGCGATTTCGACGTTCGACTACACCGTTTCGACTACACTGTTTAAGTCCTGAACTGGTTTGAATACTACACCGTTTCGACTACACCATTTTGTTGTGGACTACACGTTCGACTACCAGTTGCAAAATATCTTCCACACCCTTTCTTCGATTCTCTGAGCAATTCCCACGCACATCACTGAAACCCTAATTCATCGATCATCAATGGAGTTCGTCAAAGAACACAATTGCCTACCCTACTCTGTCAAAGATGCTGATCTTGAACCGTTCCATGACATGATGGACTTCCTTCGAAGTTCCCATATCCATCATGCCCTTATTATCAATCCTACTATCTACATCTCTCATATTGAACAATTCTGGAAACATGCCTCCCTCAAAACCGTTAATGGAGTCAAATCTTTGACATCCAAAATTGATGGCAACACTGTTTCTATCACTGAGGAGATCATACGCCAACACCTGCATCTTCAGGATGCCTCAGGTATAACAGACCTGTCCCTTACTGACTTACATAATGGTCTTCATGCTATTGGATATAGGAGTCATGCTGATTCGTATACTTTCTTTAAAACAAATTTTGCCCCTAAATGGAAGTATCTTGTATATATTATTCAGCAATGTATAAGTCCAAAAAGAACTGGTTGGTCAGAATTTTCATCAAATATAGCCACTGCCTTAGTATGTTTATCAACGGGCCAACAGTTCAATTTTTCGAATATGATTTTTCAGGGTATGCTAAGGCATGATGCCCTAAAACAATGGAAATTTTTGATGTATCCTAGATTTTTGGCTGAAATTATTGCAAGAACTTGCAGTAATTTCAATATTCATAAAAGGATTCATGTTTCCCATAGGCACTCTTTACCTTTAATAAAACGTCTTCTCAAAACAAGTGCCAATGTTTTGACTGTTGATGTCCCATTGCCTTCTGCAATGTTGGGCATCATTCCAAGAAACAGAGGAGAGGAACCTGAGCAGGCTCAGCCTAACATTACTGCTTCACCCCCAGGACCCCAACACCACTCCTCATGATACTCAAATGCCTTCTATTCCTATTGTTAAGCCCACATCCCCACTCATATTATACAAAAGAAAAAGACGTTAAGGAGCTCCTTCCTCCTCAGCCCTCTTACAAGAGCCACATATCCCTGTGCAGGAGGACACTTCTGCACAGAATATCCAAAGGGAACCCACTAAGGTCACTCCCAACCTCAACCTGGAGGTGGACATCTCAACAGAGGTTGTCCATATGGGCTCTGTGGCTGACACTACTGTTGCTTCTGCACAAGAGGCACAGGATAGTGCCAACATCAATAAGACCACATCCATGGAAACAGAAGGTGTGCAAGCACCATCTGGAAGTCCCCAGTACCAAGAACAGAGGGGCCTAGAGGTTTCTACTTCTGGTATTTCTGCCAGTGATAGATCACAAGCACCACATTCGTTTGCTAATCTAGAGGCTAGTCTACAACTTATGCTATTGACAGATCCTAAACTGCAACCTGTTGTAGCAATGTTGGAATACCATCAGTCCATTATTGCTACACAGGGAGCACAAATCATTTCTCTCAGACAGACAGAAGCTGCCCAAAATCAGAGAATGGATTATCTCCATAAGAGGTTCACCCCTTGTGGAAATAAGATCATTAAATTAGAGCAACTGATTCGAACCCACTTGGCAACGATTGTAGGTCCTCCTGACCAAACCAATGCTTCCAAAAAGGGGGAGAATCAGGAGTTTCCGCCATCAGTCCAAATAGTTCAAGCAGCTCCTTCTCCAACAGTCCAAGATTCTAGGCTAGCAGTCCCAACAGCTGCTCAAGCTGTTAGCCCAGAAACTCAAGCTGCTCTTACAAGAACGACTAGAGTTGTTATCAAAGAGGGAATTCAAGCTCCCATCAGTATAGTCCAGGCTACATCTTCTGCAACCAATGATGAGGGCACAGGTATTCTCATTGAGTCTCCAAAGCACAATTTTCTTCTAGAGAAGCCCAGATTGTCTATGATGCTGAAATTGCAAGAAAGATAGCAGAAGAACAAGATCAGGCTTTAGACCAGCAAACCCAAGTCCCAATGCAAGATAATGAAACCTTAGGTGATTACCTAAGAGGGTTTGTGGTCATGCAGAATGAGAAAAAGAGGAAAATTCCAACAGGGCATTCAAAGGCTGAGCATAGAAGGTTCTTGATCAATTTTGCCTTTTCAGCTGGCATTCCAAAGAAGATGGCTCAGTCCATGAGCACAGAGAGGCTGCAAGACATCCATGACAAAGAGATGGAAAAACGTAAGGTAGCCAAAGTCTCCCAAGAAGTCCAAAGCTCACAAGAACTAGTTCAAGCTGGCATAAGTGATGTTCAAGCTGGTGTGAGTGATCCTACTCCTTCTGTTCAAGCTGCTTCGTCTATTCCTCTATCAAATACACTTTCACAGGCAAAGCTTGATCAGGTTAAAAGGATACTATTTGAGCCTCAGCTTCAGAAGGTGATGAATATTGAGAAATCCTTAGACCAGCATGACTTCACAAAGCCTCTTATAAACTACTGGTATGCTAAGCCAATGGACAACATTGACTTAAGATATCAATTTATAGTAAGAAGAGAGTCTGGTCCTGAGGAAGAGTATAAGAGCTTAATGCATATAGTCCAAGGGATGACCAGAGATGAGCTCACAAGGATGCATCATGTTGGGTCTGTAACCCAAGTCAGATCTTCTCTTCCACAAGTAAAGCAAGCTATCAAAGATCTGAAGAGCATTTTTGATACTGAGTCAATAAAGAAAGATATAGAAGATGCCAAGGAGATGAAGATTGCACAAGTTGATCTGTATGTCAAATCAAAGACTTACAGACTCAAATTTGCAAATGGATCCGGTATGTACTTCAATTTTGAATTTTATGATCTTCCAAAGGCTTTGTTACTTCAGATGAGATCAGTAAGAATATATTGTGATAAATAAGATCTGAAGAAATAATTTTTGAAGGCAGTCAATCAGAAACTTGCACAGCTGTAAGTTTTTGAAAGCCTTGGTTTGTAAATAACAATTTTGCTTGGTTTTATTTCCTTATTTGTATAGAACTTAAAGTCTTATATAAAGAATTTAAGTTAGGGGGAGATTGTTGGGAAATATTCTAAGTAGTTCAAGCTGTTAGTTAGATTTCTCATACTGTTAGTAGATTTTCTGTGTAAGTACAAAGTTCATGCTGTTAGTTGAAGAAGTCGAGCTGCTAGTGTAAAAGTTCAAGCTGCCAGAGGAAAATCACTCAAGCTGCTCTATTCAAGCTGCTCAACAGTTTCATAAACAGAAAGTGCTGATATTCAGGAACAGATATTTACACGAAGATTCCAGCATATCTACTATCAGAGAAGTCAGAGTCCTTCAAGGAAACAAATCAGAAAGCATTATAAATACATAGAATAGGTTTTTCTATTGTATTAAGTTTCTGCACGTTCAAGTTTGTAATTGCTTTTTGTTTAAGTTTTCATAGAGCCTCTAAGGTTGTAAAACCCTAAGAACAATTTGTGTTCTTCGTCTAATCAAACAGATTAGAGGTGATTGTAATCATTGAGTTCAGCAATACAAGCAATTTTGTTTACTCAATTATATTTATATGTTATTGATTCTGAAAGCTTTTCTTAAAACAATTAAGTGTTATTCTGCAAACTTCTTAATTGGACTTTGATTCAATACAAGATTATTGATTTATACTCTGATCAATTTAAATCAGTTAATCTTAAGTAGTTAAATATTTGATTCCTGACAGAAACTCAAGCTGCTCCTATAAGAACAACTGGAGTTGTTATCCGAGAAGGCAGTCAAGCTCCTGTCAGTACAGTCCAAGCTACAACATTTGCAACTTCCAAAGATAAGGGCAAGGTCATTTTCATAGAACCTCGAAAGCTTAAATTTTCATCTACAGATGCCAAAGTTGCTCAAGCTGCTCAACAGCTCAATAAACAGAAAGTGCTGATTTTCAGGAAAAGATATATTCGAAGATTCAAGCATATCTACTATCAGAGAAATCAGAGTTTCTCAAGGAAACAAATCAGAAGACATTATATATACATAAAATAGGTTTTCTATTGTAAGGCTTCACGTACAAGTTTATTCTCTAGTTGTAATTGCTTTTCTGATTAAGTTTTCATAAGCCTCTAAGGTTGTAAAACCCTAAAAACAATCTGTGTTCTTCGTCTGATCAAACAGATTAGAGGTGATTGTAATCATTGAGTTTTTGCTATACAAGTGATCTTTGATTATTGAGTATATTTACATGTTATTTGTTTTGAAAGTTTTTCTTAAAACAGTTAAGTGTTATTTCGCAAACTTCTTAATTGGACTTTGATTTAATACAAGGTAATTGGTTTATACTCTGATTAATTCAAACCATTTAATCTTAGGTAGTAATTTTTGATCTTGACAAAAATCTTGTTTAGAATTAATGGAATCAGGTTGAATTAAAATCTTCTGATCTGGTTGAGATTTGGTTTCAAGCTGATTTTGCAGTTTTGATTTCAAAGTTTTAATTTCAGCCCTAAGATTATCATTTTCAGACTCAAAAGTTTTGATTTTCAATTCAAGATCTGAATTTATCTTCTCAAGAATTGAATTTGGTATATACGACATTTGAGAAAGAGTACTATTTTTAGATAAATCCCTTTCAGAATACGTCTGAATATACTCCTCAGAAATGCAAGAATTTTGATAACTCTCATTTAATCTGTTATAATCTACAGTATCGAAAGACCCGAGATTTCTCAAAGGTCTTAAGTCTAGGCCCCAGTAGCAATGCAATATCAATCAGGAAACTAGGAAAATAATTAACAGTGCGGAATTAAAGTTAATTACAATCAGAGACAATTTTAAGTAATGGGGTACAGACTTCAAGACTATTACATCAAAGCACAAATATGAACTAGCCCCGAACCCCAAAGCTCTATCATCAGCCAAGTACCAAGGTGTTGAAACAGGTTCTAAAGCACTTCAAGCTCTTTCAGAGACCTATGAACTAGGTCCGGTCAATCCTTTGCCTTTACCTGAAAAATAATGCAACAACGGGGTAAGCTTATTTGCTTAGTGAGAATGTAGAATTTCACATTTAACATGCAATTATGAACGCGGAAAGCTCATGCACTGCACTCGGCTCATGCACAACCCAGCTCTATTGCTCATGCACTGCACTAGGCTCATGCACAGCTCAAATCTCGAAGGGACTTTGGCCAATTAAATGCTCTTTGATGCGCGTCTTTGCTCAGCTCCCAGTTATAAAACTGTTGTTGCTCTTGAGAGTTTTAGACAAATTCATAAGGAATGCTCGGATAATGATAACACCATACGCATGCATCATTAGTGGGGATCAGCCACGTACTGGGCTAGCTACCAGTAATTGCTGTATAGGTATCATCAGAATGCTCAGCTCTAGCTACCCTCTATGCTTTCATCATGTAAATCAGCACATCATAAGCCTAACATTAACCAAACACCGAGCAATAGTGTTGGTGTTAAGCTTAACAATCAAATGACTCGTCAATGAATAGAAGCTAGAAGAAGAAATGCTTAGCTCAACAAATCATAGTAAACATACTATGATAATATATATCCATATGCTCAGTATCAGAATGTCAATAAAATCAGAATAAAGCAACAAAAGTCTCAATTCACATAATTTGCAGTTAAAGTAAAATCTACAACTCATTGTTACTAGTTATTTTGCACTCTCTGGCTCTGGCTCTGTTGCTCACAATCTGCAGTGGGTTAGAACCACTATCTGACTTATATCAGCCTTACCGACGGCTTGCCACTTTGCTATAGCCTTCAATGGTGCTCTTAGTATATCTTCTAGCATCTCTTGTTGCTAAATCTGTTATTCATATTATTTCTGATATTTATTAGATTTTATCATCTGTATAGCATATTCAGTATTCATTCGTTGATCTTTAAATTCAAAGTCTTATATTTGACTATATTGAGATGAATAGGGCCAACAATTCCCTCAGATCATTTCATTCCATCATTTATCATGTGATATTAGACTCTGTTAAATCATCATTCAACTCAGAACTTGTATTTGACATTATTTAGATAACTTATAAGGCTTTATATCCTTTTTCATGGACCTATATATCTTTTAAGTCATTTTAAGCTTTCATTGCACATTTGAATTCTCAAGGTAAGTGTTATCAATTATAAGTCTTGCATTCTAATAATTAATCATTCATTCACATATATATTTTGATCACACATATGCACATGTTGCATTATTATTTAATTCAATACTCATATGTTTCTTCACTTTAATTGATGCCATGCCAATGAACTTTGTGTTTATTAAATATAAACATATGTTTTGCTATTAATCATTCATATAAATTTCTAAGTCTTTATTGCTTATTAGATGATTACGCTTATGTGCTCTTTATATGTTATTTTAATGCTATTTTATGAATTTATGTGAGTTAATTGCTGCACATTAAGGAATTCTGTTGGACACACTTCAACACACACAAATGCACCTTTAGAGTATATATATGTATATAACTTAATGATGCCCCCCTAATGTTTATGAATTATACATACAAACACATATAGGAGACTTCCCTTTACTTGTTTTATATGGTAGAAAAGGCTGCTGTCCTGTTTCTATTTGGACAGATTCATACATGTTTCCGTCACACCCTCTGCACACACTATGCATCGCACACACACACATATTGCTGTTGTCCTACTTTACACACACTGCACACCTACGACAATACATATTTATATACATGCTGGACACACACTCCATAATTCTGCACACACACATACTCTTTACATGTCAAGAAAAAGGAATTGAAAGCTGTCTTTTTGGACAGCATACTTTAATACACATACATACATCTACCGATATGTGTGTGTGTGTGTATATATATATATCTATATATATATATATGTATATATATATATATCTATATATATATATATATATATATATATATATATATACTGCTGCTTCTTTCACTTTCCCAGCACACACACAAAATAGGAAAATGGTTGGTTGCTGGATCTGTTTCTATCGAGAACACAGAACACACTACGTATACATATATAATTAGGTAATGGTATTGATCTCTTTCTGTTTTCACAACCCACAGATCACACAAAAAGGGAAAATGATGTTTCTGTTTCGGTATTGAAGGGGATTACCGAAACCTATTGAGGTTTCGGTATTAGTTTTTGGGTCTCGGTAAAGGTTCTGGACATCATTTCCGTATGTTTTAAAACGTCTCAGCATGCATCCATGGTGGTTTCGGTAGTGAGTATACCGAAACCTTATGGTTTCGGTACCCCCCCCCCCCCTTGTGGTTTCGGTACATGTCTGTACTTCTAATATATATGGTTTTTGGTGGTGGGTTTCCAGCATGGTTTCGGTATTCTTGTATGGTCTCGATATCACCATTACCGAAACCTTTATGGTTTCGGTATCCATGCAAAAATGCACACTCACACACTGCGTGTTCTTTTCCATTCTGTTTTTTTTTTTTCTCAATATTTCCATAACATAAATGGAAGATTGAAGGGTGTTGGTTGCTTCTATTTGATGAACAAAACACATGAAAGTTGCATGCATGAGTGCTAATTCATTCTTGTAACAATAAACTTTTCTTATTTTCATGATTTTGAAGCTGAAATTGTGTTCATAGACTTCAAAGAAACCGTGGGTTTCAAATGAATCAAACAAAACAATGTAATCATAAAATTACCTTTGAATCTTGTAGCTCTTGTGCTCTTGATCACAAATTTACAATTTTCTTGATGAATTGATGAGATTTCCTTCTTGATTTCTAGAGAGAAGTTGAGTTGTGGACAAAGTGTGTGAAACCGTTGGTACGTTTAGGAGAAAAAGAGCAGAAAAGGGCTTTTAATTTCTTCATTTAAATGAAAATTAGGAGAAGATGCTAAATTTTGGCATATATATATATATATATATATATATATATATATATATATATATATATATATATATATATATATATATATATATATATATTATTTCAAGTTCTTACTTTCACACTTTGGACACAAAGCTTTATTTTATGTCATTCTTTTAAATTTTGGTAACTTATAGCTAATTCATAACATATAATTAGCTAAAATATTTATTTTCTCATTACTTTATGAATGAAATAAAATTCATATAACAAACTTATAATCTAACCCTTTTTAATTAATTATGACTTTTATTGCTTACATTAAAATTATATTTTAAATCACTAGATTAAATTTCATTTAACTTGTTAATTAACGTTAAGCTTTTTTAATTGTCGTTGATTAAAGTCTAGGTCGTTACAAATATTCTGCATTTTATATGTTCTCAACAGTCTTCACCTGATTCTACTTCATCCGAAGCTTTCGTGAAAACCATTTGTAATCCTAAATTCATATATCTGACATCATATATAGTTGGTGAACTTGAAATTGCTTTTGTCAGATATTTAGGATTAGTCCAACCTATACCTGATTTTGAATTATAAAATTCGGTATCTTTTGGTTGATTCAGATATATAGTTTGATCTGTTTGACTTGGTTTTAAAAACTCATCTTCCAAAGATTTTATTTTCTCGTAAAGTTTTGTTCTTTCATCAAATAGAGCATGATATTTCACAGAATACATGATGCTTCTAATTCAGCTAAATTCAGTTTTTCTGTTAGGTCAGTTATATTGCTATTCAGTTTCTGAATTTGACTTTGAAGTTCATTTGATTTATCTTGTAAATCTGATACAGCTCTTAAAGCTAATGCCTTATCCTTGGAAAAATGTAAAACTCAAGCATACAAGAGTTATCATCATCAGAATCAGAGTTAGTTTGTACCTCTGGTATCTCTAAACTTTCTGAGAAATCTGAATCTGATTCATCATCATCTTTTTCCTTGCTGCATCCAGCATCTTCTGTTGCCATCAGACAGATGTGTGCATCTTCATCTAGAATATCTTCATATTCAGATAATTGGAGCTAGTGATCATCTTCAGCCATCAAATCTTTACTGGCCTCTTTTTCCTTTGCCAGCAGTGCCTTGCGAGTGTAGTATTCTGAACTACAGGCAATCTGCATTCTCTGGCATAATGGCCTGGCTTGCCACAGTTATAGCATTTTTGCTCAGAATCCTTCTTGGCAGGCTTATCAGATTTTTCATATTTGTCAGCTTTCTTGCCACTACTCTCTCCTGATTTATCATATCTATCCTTCTTTTCAAACTTTTGTGAGCCTATTTTGTACCTCATCTTATTGTTGGTTGGTTTCCAGTAAAACTTCTTCTGAAATGCCTTCGTCAGCAAGGTCATTTGGTTTTTCATCTCTTCATTTTCAGAACCAGTTGAGGAATCCGACGAGTCTGACTCTGATGAACTGCTGCTCACTACTACCCGTTTCTCCTTCTTTAGCTTGTATTTATATTTCTTGTCTGCCAACAGAGCTAAAGGATCAACGGTTTCCTTTTCAGCCTTCTTCTTTCCTGACATCTTCCTTAGAACAACTTCTTGGTAGTTGTTAAGGTTTTCAAATACCATGTGAAAGTCCATGTCTTCAATCTCTTTGGTTTGCTGAATTATCATAGCGTACTTATCCCACTCCGGATTCAGTACGTTCAGGAATTTTACATATATGTTTAAATTTGACTTTGTCGCACCATTCCTCTTCATTTCACTGACCAGATTGACAAACCTCAGATACGTATTCTCCAGCAGTTCCCCTTCTCTTGCTCTGAAGTTTTCAAACGTCATTAAACTATTTTGGGCTCTGTTTGTTGCTGCTCTGTCTGAATCCCTCATCAATTTACAGACCTCATCCCAAATGGATTGGGCTATTTTTGTATTGGTTAGACAGGTATATAAATCATTGGGAATAGAAATGAACAAGAGCTTTCTAGCAGTCTTATCACCCAGTTTTCTGTGTTTTTGTGCTTCAGTAAGGTTTGTGACCTCTACTGTTCATTCGGGGATAGCAGGATTGCCATTTGGTACTGCAGGTATTGTTTTAAGGAAAACAATTGGTCCGTCATTGAGTGATTTCAGCATTTCATCAGACAGATCATGGAAACTGATTAATTCAAGGAATCTCTCCCTTTATTGTACGTATTCACCTCTGTATAGAATTGGAGGTTTTGTTTCCGATCCCATGGCTAGTGCGTGTTTGGGCATTTTGACTGATTAACAGGATTCTTCCAAGATATTTTAAATGAAAATTGATTGAAATTGAAAAATTGATCAAACTTGATGATAAGTTGATCAAACTCGAATGAATATGGAATGAAACTCGAAATGAATGGGATCAAACTCGATCAAAGAATGATAAAACACGAACACTGAGGGGAATCAACTCGAATTGTAAAGCATAAAACTCGAATCTAGAAGGAATCAATCAACAGATTAGTAATGCAACTTGAATGCAAATAATATAAAACTCGAATGATGCTTCTGTAAAACTCGGATGAAATGAAAAGGAACTCGAATGAATATGAAGTATGATTGATTAAACTCGAATCAAACTTAATATCACTTGATAGTTGTTTTATAAAACTTGAATAGAAGTTCCTTTCAACTCGAATGAAATAGAATTCAACTCGATTGAAATAGAGTTCAACTCGATTGATTTGCAATGAGTATTACAACTCGATTAAATCACTTGTTCAACTCGAATTAATCCGTTTGCAACTCGATTGAAATAAGTGTCCAACTAAATTGGAACTTCTTTCAACTTCATAAAACTTCCTTTTCAACTCGATCAATAAAGTAATCAACTCCATTTAACTGTGTTTCAACTCGATAAACATATGAACTAATCTATATTCGAGTTTTATGATTTTTATGAAAAATCAAGTCCAGAATTCAATATTTTCACTTAAAATTCAAAAAATGATCCCAAATTGAAGTCGAAGGTTAGGTTTTCACTTACAAACACTTTTTCTGATAACACTTTTGTTAAATGCAGATCAAACACCTTGTTTTTCACAAGAACAGTGAAGAACAATGGGTTTTCAAAAACATTAGAAAAATCGATCAATCTGCTTGAGTGTTTTGAATTACAGATTGATATTATAATCAATCTGATGGTTTTTCAATCCTTTTCCTTCGATCCAAAATTCAAAAACATTAACCCACTGAATCAAAAACCCTAGGGGTTTTTTTGATTTTTCAAAACTTTCAATAAAACGGTGAAATATTATAGTGAAATATTTTCAAAACTTCAATCAAAAAATCATTTTCAATTCTTTGATACCAATTGATATTCTTGTATAATTATTTAAACATTCAATTCAAACAATAATTAAGATCAGAAACACTAACCAAATGATTATATTGCACCAAATGTGGATTACAATGAGATTTGAAAATACGAATACTGTAGCCCTAGACTTGTGAATTTCCGTGCAAAATATATTCGTACAAAAAGCAGAATGTCAGATCTCTTTCATTTACAAAAGACAAAATCTATTTATACCTAAAAGTCAACTTTACAGTAATTACAAAATAAACCCTAAACTTATTTGATTCATCAATCTAAACTAGATTCTGACAAAGAGGCTAAAGGAAAATTCTAAGTGTTGAGTGTTTAAGTGGACAAACATACCGACAATCGACTTGGTGTTTATGTTATAACAAACAATAACAGGAATCAAAAACTCCAAAGGTGTGAAAGTGCAACACCGAAAGTGCGTTGGCAAAGCTATCTGATTCAACCTTCTATGACTCTCTCGCAAAAACATTTGGGTTATGTTATTTTCTTTTTAAATTCTTGCAACTTAGTTTTAGTTATTTTCTTTTACATTATTTTTACTTTATAGTTTATTAGGTAAATTTTGAATAAACAGGATCGAGGTCAGTTACTAAGATTTGTCCTAGTTGGAAAAACAACAGATGCGTGATAATCAATTGTTCAAAGTGAAGTGTTCCGCAAAAAGTTGAAAAAGTTGAAAATTTTATAAAGTTTTTTTTTCAATATATCAACTTAAGGCGCTGTTTCTCTATTAACTTAATTCTAGTGCTTTTGGCTTACCTTCTAAACAATCAAAGAAAGTAAGTAAGGAGAGTTTCAATGCATGTTTATAAATCTTTTGAGTTTAGATTTCCGAAAAACAAAGTGTTTTGTAAACTCTAGGTTTTAGGATATAAAACTTAAAATGGAAACTTAATAAACCCGATTTGAACCTATTAGGACTTGTTTCACCTGTTGATTAAGTCTAAGCAGTGTTAGATTTTAAGGTTTAACAGGCAGTACAGATTCTTCAGCTGTCAAAGGTGATTGATGAACTTGAACATCATAATTTCTAGTTGGATCAGATAGTGGCTGATTAGCAGCAACAGAGTTCAAATCTGAAGGCTATATTGGAGAAATTGTTGAATGATCGTCCATCTCAGGGGTAGAATTGTAGCGATGATGACTTGAGCCTTGAGGCATATTCGTAGAAAAGGCGAAAAAGTTGACTCAAATGCTCAAAAAGACAATGAGTTGGCAGATCTTTCAAGACAACAACCTGCTCAGCTTGCTGATCTTCACGGGGAGTCTGGCTCATCAGACACTAACAATGGAAAAGACAAGGCTTCAGAGACGACAGAACTAGTTGAAATAGATCTGATCGGAAACTTGTCAGGGTTGGATAAAGAAGAATTGAGGTGCGACTTCGAAGTTGACTTAGAATAGGAGGATCTTGAGGAAGGAGCATTTATTCCTGGAGACATAACTGATTGAAAGTCATTCGATGAAGGAGCGGTGAATGAAGATCGAAATGTGATAGATATAGATGTGCTGAAATCTGCACTAAATGATAAATCAGATTCTAAAATACCTGACTAGGAAGGTCCTTATCAACCTTAGAGTCGACTCCTATGCTGAAGTTTTTGCATAAATTATCAGAAGAGAGGGTCATTCTAGAAGGTCTAAAAAGGTTAATCCAAGAGTTGGTAGAAGAACAATGGACGAAACAAGAATAGATCCTCTGACTGGTAGACCATAGACGAAGATAGTCTATAAACCGGTAAGATGCTTGAAGAAGGTTTCATTGAGGACAACGCCACAGATGGTTCTAATAAACATGAAGTGGTGGTATGTCATCAACGAAATAGCTGAAGCTACTATGGAGGATAGGGTCTGTTGTAGTTATTTTGAAGACATATGATCCCTTGCACCTGGTGAATCTATATCAAGGTGATCTGCAGAAGCTTCACAAATAGTCGATTGTCTTTCATCAAGGTCGGAAATCTGAAGGAAGAGAATACCAGAGAGTCATCAGGGTATGCTTTGAACATGCTTTATATTCAGGATGCAATCTGATCAGGCCCAATCTTGTAGATCAATAAGAAGCTACTAGAAGCTATCGTCAAGGGGGAGTCTGTTGGTACACCCGGTGAGACGATAGTAGTCTAGTGCATAGTTGATAGTCAATTATAATAGCAAGGGTCTTTGAATGAGTCATGAACTAGAAGCTATCGTCAAGGGGGAGTCTGTTGGTACACCCGGGGTGACGAAAGCAGTCTAGTTCATGTTAAGTTCATTATTGTTAGATAAGTTCATAAGGTATGAACTTATGAAAATTAGTTCATGAGGCTATGATCTTATGGTGATAAGTTGATGAGGTATGAACTTATGAGAATAAGTTCATGAGTCTAAGGCTACGAACTTAAGGGACTTAAGTTTGTACGAACTTAGCCATGATAAGTTTGTATGAACTTATCCGCATGGGCTTTAAGCTATAAGTTCGTGGGCTTGGGCCATACACGAACTTAAGGGTTATATCATGAACTTATGCTTGGGAATTCAGGGCTCGTGACCTTGAGGCTCAGAAGTTCAGACGAACTTGAGAGCAAAAACTAAGACTTTTGGAGAATCACGGAATCGGAGTTTGTCAGAGTGCACAAACGAACTATAGAATGTTTTCAGAGAGTCTAAGAGTGATACATCGTGTGGGGTCGGTATTCTATTGGCTAGCATTGTGTTCGGCTCCGTGTTTCGCGCATGATCGATCCGTGAAGCATCTAACGAGGATTTCGTACTCATTGGACGACGTCGCGCCTTGATTCGATCCGTAGGCGGTAGACCTTACATGTTGGGAGCAGATAATGGTAAGCCTGACCAACTGATGATCAACTTCCATTCTTCATCTACACATCACTTGAAGATGGGCCTTGTTCTTTCTCAATTCTCTTTTCTAAATCATTAGCAGCTTTGAGAAGCTTTTCTTGTTCCAAACCAGACATCATCTCTTTTCTGATTTCCACAGCTTCCACCTCTTCTATGAGGTAGAAAAATTCTTGGCCGGCCATCTCTCCTCTTTCATGACAGGCTGCTAATTGATTCCATATTGCCACTCTCCATCTGGAGTGTTTGGTAAAAAGGCATACATGAACCTGAAGGCTATAATCTCTTTGACACCAGCTTTGGGAAGATCTGAGGCTCTTTGAAAACACATTCTTGGATAGTGGGTCAACAAAGAACAGTCCAACCTCAGGATCTTCAATAAATTTTCCTTCAACATTCTACACCCTTAGGTAGGCTGTAATCCATACCTTTGATCTGAGTGATTAGAAACCTTGTTCAATCAGTTTAATTATCTCCTCAAGCTCTGAATCCTTCTTTTGTCTTCTGGGCTTGATCTTAGGTTCCAACTGAAAGTACCTTTGATCATATCCTCTGGAATCAAGCCCAACCCTTTTACCTTTTCCATCAGCTTCTTTACAAATGCCCTAACTGTTTTAGTAGTTTCAAATTTTGAACTGCGCAGGGCAACTGCAAGCTCAACGCATTCCCTATACCCAAATCTGGCTATATCAGCAGCTTTATATGCTTCCTGTTCAGGGCCATCAGCACCATGTCTTGTAATTTGAAGCTTCCAGAGCTGATTTTTTCCATGAGATGGGAACAGCTTTGACAATGGTTTCCTTGGCAATTTTTCATTCTGCAACGTCAAAGAACTTCTTTCTTGCAAGGTTGTCAAAGTGCAATTGAGTTCTAACAGATGAAAGAGTAGAAGACACGGATTTTCCCTTGGTCACTGAGACTTTAGAGCTTTTCTCTTTCTCACTTTCCTTCCCACCGTCGGACCCGTTGATTGCCTCCTCCAAATTTTTTTGAACTACTAAGGATGACATTTTAACTTTCTTTGCCTCCTTGGCAGCCAAAACTTGAGCAGCTTTCACAGAGCCTGCTATCTCTTTTTGTCTCTCCAATAGCTCAGTCTGCTATTGTTTCCACTTATAATAGATTTCAAGTGGAATTTTCATTACTTTTGCATGAGCCTTATCATATTTAAGTTGGAGCAGTCCTTCAGCCTCTATATCCACAACAGCTTTGCCTTTTCCTTTGGTTGCTGTGGATAAGGCCATCTCTCTTTCTTCCTCTTCCTCTGATGATTCTAAGACAAGCTGTCTTCTTTTGCTAGGCCTGTCCTCAGGAATAGGTTCCTCCTCCTTAGATGGTGCATGGCATGGAGACCTAACCTGAGTAGGCTCAGCTGTCCTAGAAACATTGATGTACCTGCAGCATCACCAATTATTATA
Organism: Centrapalus pauciflorus; assembly: GCA_020465985.1. NCBI lineage: Eukaryota > Viridiplantae > Streptophyta > Magnoliopsida > Asterales > Asteraceae > Centrapalus > Centrapalus pauciflorus. Next base: position 192,056 of record JAANYP010008265.1, read on the forward strand.
TGACCTGCGGCTTGGCCAACTAAAGCTGACTTCTCCTAAAAGGGAGATAAAGATTCCTCCCCCTTAGACTAAGTCTTTGAGGCAGATTTGTTCTCCCCCTTTGAAGGAGATGGCACGAAGCCTTCAACATCAGTGATGCGCAAAGGAACGGATCCAACAGGCTTGGCAGCAACAGTTTTGGTAACAGGTTTATAACCTACCAGGCTATACACTAGGAAAGTTAGGTTGTCCTAAACCTTAGCTAACTGGGTAAGGCAGGTTACAAGGGAGGATGATTGCGAAGTGGCTGTGGCTAATAGAAGGAAAATAGCAGCTCTGTCTGTGTCACCGAACATCAGACTCTTAAGATGTGCAAGAGTAATACTGATAGATTTTTGCACATCTTCAAAGCTTGATGCCACAGAGTTGGACAGAGATACAACTAAGGTATTCAAAGAGGCTAAAGTTTAGGACAAATACATAGAACAGGTTTCAGCTATACTTGACAATTGTTGGGAAATAGCTGCTAAGCTGGACATAGAGTCTTGTTGATTGGAAAGGAGAGAGGAAAGTGAAGTAGAGAGTTGTTGCAGCTATCCAGTGAGTGCAAGCAGCTGATAGTAATAGTCAGGTTGTGGAGATGGGAATGCAAAGGATGTCTTAAATGAATCAAGAAACCCTGCAAGTTGTGCAGACACGGAGTCTGCAATAGTCGAAGAAAGGGTGGTCATGGAATTTTCTAAAGAGCTAACCTTGTTGGACAACACAGTAAGTTGTTCCTTTAAGGAAAAATCTTTTGGTGATAGAGGAGTGTGGGTGGATTGTTTTGATTGAGTTGATGGGGATGAAGATGAAGATGGAGGAGTGGTAGGTTCACTTGGTGATGGTAAGGGCACAGTGAAAAGAAGTTCCATGGCCTGTGCAAAGGGCAAGTGACCTAATTTAGAGGGATCAAGGGTACCTTTAGCAGTGGATAAACAGGCATCATGAGGTGAGGTGATAGGAGATGTTGACCTTTCAAGAACCATTGCGATTGTGACTCCTTCAACAAGGACATGAGTGGTACCCTCAGTGGTGCTTTGGTTTTGAGGCACCTCTTCATAGGGTGAAGTGGCGTGCATTTCAACATCTTCAGTGGTGAAAAGTGGTGATGAAATTTGCATCTTGGGAAACCTTCACCAGAGGGTTGTTCTGCACCTTGAGGCTCATCAGGCTGAGATGTTGGTCCTTGAGCATCTGTTGGGGATTGAGTAGCTGCATCATGAGGAACTGAATATGAAGGCTGATCAGTTGGTGGGCTTGATCCAACTGTTTTGGCACCTTGTGCAGACTCAAGGGGTGTAGGAGAAACATAAGTGGGGGACAATGTGGACTTAGTGTGGAGTGAAGAGAACTCTTGTCTTTCAATATCCTCACCCTATTGAGAGGGAGGGATAGTTGATGTGGTAGCCTCCATGTGTACAACTGGTTCCTGTTGATAGGAACCAGAGGGTTCAGGTTGACTCTGGGTGGACTCAAGCTGGAGTGAAGCAGACTCCATAGAGGGTGCACCTTCTCCCAAGATAGGAGAAGAGGATGCATCAGGGGTTGCTTCTTTTGCAAATAATTCTTGTTGAGAGGGGTCAGAGGGGCTGTGATGAGTGGGTAGGTTGGTTTTCGTTTTGGCTAAGGATTTCTTCCTAAGCCTGGAGTAGGTGTTGGGAGAAGTGGAAGGTTGTTGTGTTTAGACTTGAGAGGAGACTGGGCTAGAAACAGGTAGTGGAACCTGTTCCATGGTCTCAGATGGCACAGAACTACCAGCCACAAAGGCCTCTGGTTTAACAAATGAACCTGGGAGATCAGCCTGCTCCACCTCAGGCACAGAGACTAAGGGTGCAGACTTTGCTTTTCTGGCCTTCTTGGTGACAGGCCCAGCTTAACCAAACTTCAGGACACTTTTTGCCTTTTTAGTTAGTGATTTTGATTTTGCTGTGGGAGCAGCTGTTGGATCCACCTCCTATGTAGAAGGTCCTTACACCAAACCAAGAAGCCTCCTCATTAGGGTTGAGAGAGGAGGATCTTCAGTAGACACCAGAGCATGAAATACTTTGTTTCCAATTATAGGAAACACCATTGACTTCTAGAACGGTTGGGAGTTGTACAGATTGTCACCACAGACATGCTTGAATGTGAGACTTAAGAATCTAGGGGTACCTTAAAGAGGGGAACGCTGGTCTTGTTCCACAAACGCCGTCAGATTGCCTAAGATCCAGTTGGTCATATTCAGTGTAGTCCCATCCAAAAACTGGTAGGCTATTTTTACTTCATCTAGACTAAGCTTGTCAAATGAACAAACCTTGCAGCTTAGACTCATCACCACAGAGGCAAAAGAGAAAATTGTAAGTTGGTGCTAGCTCTTTCCTGGACAGAGTAGCTTCGACCCTCAGTGCAGATACACCACAGCATCGTAGCAAGTTAGCCATTTGTTGATTTTCAGGCTGTGGTTTATCATATTTCTCAACCACGGGAAGATGAAGTACCTCCTGAAGAAGACCAACAGTTATCTCAACAATTTGAATGTTGTTGAGAATGGTTCCTCGAATGGTCTTAGTAGCATAGTCATAAGAAAAAGTGTACCATAACTCACAGACCATATCTTACTACATGACACCAGGGGTGGCTGTCATGGCATAGTTCAGAGGGTGAGCTTTCAGGAATTCAACCATCGGTTCATAGCCTTTTCCAACATAGTTCTTAGGAATGGTCAGGTTTGCCACATAGTTTGTGGATTTGATGGTTAGTATGGTAGTGACAGATGCGTGTTTTATAACATCCTCACCCAAGAATGCAGGAACAAGGGGAGTGCTGGAGGCCATTATTGAAATAAATGAGAATGCACAAGTCTCAGACACAAAGTCTTTTATAGGTAGTTAGGGTTTCTCAGAGACTATGGATATATATGGTCGCAGTAGGAAGAAGAAGATGAGACAGTGATAGTAGGTATGTATAGGATTTGAATGTGAGATAGTGGGAGAGAGAAAAGGGCAGTTGATTTGAAATATGATGACTAACGGAACGGAATGGTTACCACGTCACCACATTTGTCAGACCAACTTGATGCTTTCCTTCACTTAAACAAGTAACACACATTATTCGCAGGTAATAAAGATAAATAAATACACGATTTATATAACTTAAATGTGAAGTAATGTTAATTAAAAGTGGATGTTCACAGTTGTTGTTCAAACCTGTGAGGAAAGATTTTATCCAAAAACTGATCAGTCTATAACGTATTTATGAAACCTGTGCAGTCATTTAAGAGCAGGTTTCAATTTGAAACATGTTCAATAACTGAACAGATTACAAGGCTTAACTAGTATGACAGAATACAGAGCGAGCAGGTTTCAGGTAGACAACAGAGCAGTTTTAAAAGAAAAACTTAGTTTTGAAAGACTTGTTATTTTGTCAAACGTGTCCAAATCTTAAAGGCTGGCTATGTACAGAACTGATAAAATTTGTCCTGCCAATGCTGTTGTTTGAGATTTTGACAGTTTTGCTTTAAGTATCCTTTGAACATCAATGTCACTTAGTCACTTTTATTTAACAATCCCATCTTGCACACAAGAGAATTAAACCTATTTTCATCAATGGGTTTTGTGAAAATATCTGCAAGTTGTTCTTCTATAGGAACGAAAGTTACCTCAACATTACCTTTCTGGATGTGATCCCTTATAAAGTGATGTCTGACCTCTATATGCTTGCTTCTTGAGTGGAAAACAGGGTTGTTGGAGATAGCTATGGCACTTGTATTATCACATAGAATAGGAATTTTGTTGGGAACAAATATAAATAGAGATGAAAACAATATAATTGTAAAAGTTCAGTGTTTATTTTGTAATTTCTCAATTCTCATTTTATGTATAAATAGAAAGTAGAATACGGTTGAGAAAATAATACAGATTTTCAATATTGGAGTGTTAGCACGTCAAAGAGGAACAAAATGTAAAATCCTCTCAACTTTTAAATCATTTAATGATCTGATCTTGTGTTCTTAATTATTTAATTGATGAATTTCATTGGTGATATTGAAATATCAATTGGCATCAGAGCCTAATATGGCAAATTTTTGTGATTTTTGAATCTGAAAGTGAGTTTTTTGAACACTGTTTCATCGAGGATTTTGAAAATCAGAAAAACCCATAGGGTTTTTGATTTAGTGGATTAATTGAAGTGAGTATTGGATCGAAGGATCGTTTCTTAAAGACGATTTGAATGAGATAAGTCTCATATTCTATCTCCAAACACACAGAAATTAAGCTGGAATTTACTGATTTTTTTGAAAAAGTGTGTTCTTCACGTTTTTTTTTTGTCTATTTTTGGGGTTTTAATATGAAATTAGACAATGTTTTCTCTCAAAAGTTGTTTCTGAGTGAAAACCAAACCTTCGAAATTAATTTGAGCTCAATTCGTGAATTTTTTGTTGAAAATAGTGAATTTAAACTTGGTTTTATCAGTTTCTGTTCAAACTCGGGCAAAACTAAAATTTCTAGTTTTGAACGACTTTTATAAAGAAGTGATCGAGTTTGAACTCAACTTTAATCGAGTTTAAACATGCATTGATCGAGTTTCATCATGCATTGATCGAGTTTGATACCTCATCATTCGAGTTTGATCCTTTATCATTCGAGTTTGATCCTATATCATTCGAGTTTGATACTTCATTGTTCGAGTTTGATTCTTCATTGATCAAGTTTGAATATTTTTCATTCGAGTTTGTTAATTCCTTAATTGAGTTTGGTCATTCAATATTCAAGTTTCATTCTTAATCATCCGAGTTTGATACTTATTCATTCGAGTTTCATCATTAATCATTCAAGTTTCATTCTTACTTTTGACTGTATGACCTTTGCTGCTTAAATTGGCCATAACTTTTGACTGGAACATCGTTAGAATGTCTACCATACGCCAAAACGAAGCTTGAACCGAGATCTACGATTTCTTAAGTGAGCGAAGATGGATCGGGCAATTTTCGAGGCCTAATTCGACTCCAGTAAAAAGTTACAAGCATTTTTCTACAGAAAAGCTGAAATTTCAACGTCAAAAAATTAATTCAGATATGATTTTCAACAACTTATCATTCACAGATTCATCTTTCAGAGCTTCAGTCAGTAAATCACTTATTTTCCAATAAAAGATCTTGGAAGTTCAATATCAACAATTCAAAATGGCAAATGATCATAATCAATTTTTGAATCTTAGAAAGTCTTAGGTGATTGTCAAACTTACTGAATCTGAACAGATTCGTAAGTGCAATTATGATATTCTTGTTCAATTAAATACAGATAAAGCTTTTGCTTTACATGATGTCAAAAGATTGAAAAAACAAGTTTTAAATTTTGAAGAAAACTAGAAAGTATTGAATTCTGAGATTTCTATGCTTAAATTGAGAATATCTGAATTATCAAAAGAACTTGATGATTCTAAACAAGAGAATTTTCAGAATGCAACTCAACTGAAATATCTTTTGCATGAACGATCTGATCTTTACAAGAAAGTTAAAGATCTTGAAGCAACACTTTCAAAGACAAATAACTTTGATCAAAATTATGTTTCAAACAATTCTGAAAAAAATTTTGCTCTTGAAAAGGAGTTTTCGTTAACTAAAGATTTATTTGAGAAGGAAAAAAGTGAGTTCTTAATTAAAGAAAAAGATTTTGAAGCGAAACTTAAATTTTTTGAAGATGAAAGAATTCATATTTGGTCAAAATTTAAGGATTAGAAGATCAAATCGTTCATCTTTCAAAATAATTTACTGTTTCCCCTTCATCAAATAAATTAGAGTTTAAGGCTTCTTCAGATTGTTTATAACATAAAGTTGGTCATCCTGATTTATCTTCAGAAAGTGTTAAGAATCTAGCTAAACCTCTTAAGCTTGATTTAACTTCAGATCTTAAACTCAAGTATCTTTTAAAGATACACAAAGGCAAAGATAAAATAATTAAAAGACTTCCGGTCAAGATTTACCCTGATGAATCTTCGAAATCAAAATTTTCATAAGTTTCTGAATATACTGGTTATTCTTATCAGAAAACATCTTTACAGAAAAATACTAAGTATTATCGGAAACAGGCTAGCACCAAACAGTTTTTCAGAAAGAAGAATTTGCAAAATTCTCATCATTCAAATTCAAGTTTCTTTTGTAGATCAGATTTTCATTTTCATCATATAAAAAGAAATTTGCTTTCTGAGTTTGAGAGAGAAGATAAGAAATATAATCTGCAATGGGTACCTAAACCTGTACTGAAATGGTTACCAAAACCCGTTTTGATATGGGTACCCAAAATTGCTAACAACTCTAGATCCAAATCGGTTTGGATACCAAAGACATTGATTTTTACATATAAGAGGCTTCTACTTACAACATAGTAGAACCCGGATTTCAACGGAAATGGTTTCTGCACACATCAGTGCAGAACCCGATCTTAAATTCAAATGGTTTTTAGTTATTTCAGACTGAACCCCGAGCTTCCGCAACAAAGGCTTCTAATCATTTCTGATTTGAACCCGATTCTGAAAGACAAATCTTTCTAAAATTCCAGCCCTGAATTCAACTCTGAAGCTGAATTGACAAAGAGGGAGTTATATTTTATAATTTTTTGCTCCTGATTTAGTTTCCATGAGTTGACTAACTTTGTGTGCTTATTTCCAGGGGGAATTTCAGACGCACTCTGACGATGATTTTTTTTTTTTACAAAACTGAGTGTATTTTTCACGAAAATATTTTGTGCACACATAAAAAGACTTTTTAGCTGAGGATAATAGTTTTTAAGAATCTTAATTTCTCATTCTCTGAGTATATCATTGAGGTTAATTGATCTAATCTCTTTGATTTTTCGTAATCTCATTGCTTCTGAGATTCTCTTTATTATAATTCTTCCAATTCATTTATTCTAAATTCTCCCATGATCTCCCATGAGCTAATTCTTTCATAAAAATCTGATTCATTTCATATATTGGATCAGATTTTACATTTCATTCTGATACCTTCGAACTAATCATTCCCTAAATTCATTCTGAATTTCATCTCCTAATTCATCTGATCTGAAACTCCTAATCATTCTTTGTGTGATTTCCCATGAGCTGAAATGTTAAACATTATTTCTACTGACTCCGATTATGCACCAAATTGTGTGATAGGCATAAACATCACTCCTATGGTCTAACCAGAACCGGAAGACCTACCCAAGGAGCAAACCATCTATAGTTTGTGGGGGTGAGGGTTCTTTAGGTCTATTAGTTGAGAAGTGTCAGTTATCACTGAATACTAACAGAGTCGAGTAGAGGTAAAATGTAAATGAGAGGGTTATATTGACAGAAGATGGTGGTACATCAGATCATGCTTTTGCTATAAAGCTGATTAAATTTATTTCTGAATAGTGAGCAGGAGGGAGCTTAGTTGAAAATTGATGAGAACTGAGAGTTGAGAAAGGATTTGAACAAAAGATAATCATACATACATTGTGTCGGATGGGTAATCCACATAATCTATCAAGCCCTAGGTCACTTGATATTGAAAAAGACATCATGGACCCAGTGACACATGCACTTAACCTCACCAACCACTCAGTTATCTCTCAAAAGATTTCTTTTTCAATAATCACGGAGATATAGCACATTTCTATCGAAATATCATTTGGATATTATTGATATTGAAACAAGGAAGACATTTGCTCTGGAATCCGACTTCAATTCTATGCACATTATGTCTAGAGCTGATTATATTCACTTTTAGGACAAATCGAGTTTAACAGTCTGCGTGACTATAAATTGCTAGTCCAGAGTGACTAAGCCGGAACAAATAAGAGTGATTCTTTCATGTTAAAGGATTTCACGATGACTATTTGGAAATCCTACCAGTGTTAACATCACGCCAGCGCTAAAAGTAGGTCACATAGATTATGTCTATTGTTCAAATAGGAATCCTATGTGGATTTGGACTTTGTTCCTTATAAATGAATTTGTTTTATTTTTTACAAAGTTGCAAAGCTTTGTTAGTTTTGAAAGGAAAATCTATAAATTTGAGGGGGAGTATTATATCTGTTCAGTATAGGGGAGAGGATATCATCTTGAAGGGGAGAGACACAATTTGTAATATATCTGAATTATAATTGTCATTGTAATTGTTGTTGTATTTCTGCTACTGTAAATTCACTGTATCTATGTCTCTGAAGATTTTGCATGATGTTCATAATTTTTTATGATCATCATGAGGGGAGAAAATATATAGTTAAGAGACAACTGTTGCGTAGTTTGAAGAGATTGGCAACAATTGCTCAAGACAATTATGGTCACTTATGACAACTACAGAAGGTTTAAAGATAAAAGATGACAAGTTGTCTACGATTATTTAAGGGAGAGAATCAAAAGTTATTCATAATTCAAGGGGGAGAGTTTTGCTCAAAAGAAAAGAGAAGATCAGAGAAGAAGAGATATGAAGATCAGAGAGAGACAAAGAAGTTGAGAGATCGAAGAGTAGATAACAGAAAAGTGTTGAAGTTTTCGCTTTGAACTTTAAATTGAAAATTGCTTTCATCTCTAAAGGGGAGATTGTTGGGAACAAATATAAATAGAGATGAAAACAATATAATTGTAAAGGTTCAGGGTTTATTTTGTAATTTCTCAATTCTCATTTTATGTATAAATAGAAAGTAGAATACAGTTGAGAAAATAATACAGATTGTCAAGATTGGAGTGCTAGCAAGTCAAAGAGGAACCAAATGTAAACTACTCTCAACTCAATTTAACCATTTAATATATTGTGATCTGATCTTGTGTTCTTAATTGTTTAATTGATGAATGACATTGTTGATATTGAAATATCAAATTTTCCTATATACAAGACCATAATCTTCAAGCTGATGTTGCTTCTATAGGATCTGCCCACAACAGCTTCCAGCAACAATGTATTTAGCTTCAGCAGTAGAAGTGGAAACCGAGATTTGCTTCTTGCTGCACCAACTAATCAACTTTACCCCAAGGATTTGACACCCACCTGCTGTGCTTTTTCTATCTAGCCTGCAACCTACAAAATCAAAATCTTTGTAGCCAATTAAATCAAGGCTAGAGTTCTTGGGATACCAAAGACCCATAGCTGGTGTACCCTTTAGGTATCTGAAGATTCTTTTTACAGCAGCTAGATGTGATTCCTTTGGATCACCTTGAAACCTACCACATAAACAGGTAGCAAACATTACATCTAATCTACTAGCAGTTAGATATAGCAAGCTCCCAATCATACCTCTGTAAGCTGTTACAGAAGCAGGCTAGCCACAAGTATCAGCATCTAATTTAACATTGGTAGCCATTGGGGTTTTGATGGGAGAACATTAATCAAATTTTAACTTTTTCAAAAGATCTAATATGTACTTTCTTCGATTGATAAAAATTCCATTTCAGGTTTGTTTAACCTGTAATCCTAGAAGGGTTATATGTCAAAAATAGCAACAACTTTTTGTAGTTTTACCGTTTATACCCACATTATTTATTTTTTACCATTAATAGCAATAACTTTTGTATTTTTTTTTACCGATTATACCAACTTTTGACCTGGAAACCTGCTATAGCAGGTTACCATCCATTAATACCAACAACTTTTATATTTTTACCAATAATAGCAACAACGTTTAATATTTTACCAATAATAGCAACGGCTTTTAACTTTTTACCAATAATAAAAACATATCAAATTAAATTTTCCTTTATCTTGAACTAATCTTTACTTTTAAACATGTTGATTTTATGTATCCATATATATGTTTATTCCTATATCTATATGTGTGTGTGTGTGTTTTTTTTCTGCGTGTGTGTGTGTGATTTTAGAAAGAAAGACTTGAAATTGAAAACCATGACAAAGAAAAACCGAAACCAAAATGAAACCAAATAATCAAATCGTTTAAAATCCAAACCGAACGGTTTCTTGAGTATAGAAACTGAAGTTTTGGTTTGGTTTTTGGTTTTCGCCAAAAACTGATTCATACTCACCCCTAATCAAAATAATCTACATTTCTAATATCTTTAGAAAACATATTTTTTATACTTTTATAGGCACACAATGCATTTGATTTATCTCTCACAAAATTTAAACAAAAAAATGGATTATGAACTTATTTGATTGTGTATCGATTTTCATAAACTTAGTTTCTTTAAAATAATGATTAGTTAATGTGAAAAATAGTTTCTACCAATTCAATCAACTAGATGCAATTAATAAGAACACAGAATTTAATCAATACTAACCAAATGATTCGATTGATACTCTTGATGATTACAAAAATGATATCTGGAATATTCTTCTTCGTACAGAGCAGCTTTTCAGAATTGAGTGCGTACAAAATAATCTTCTAACCGATTCTTCCTATTTGGAAAGTCAACATGACTATTTATACAAATTTACAAACTCTAAGGAAATTACACAATCAGTCCCTAGACTTTGATATTTCATCAATCAAAAACATATTCTAACAATCTCCCCCTTTGATGAAAGTAGCAAAGTCTTCAAGTTGACAAGCCCAGCTTCTGTTCAAATCTTCTAATACTTTTCCGATCCGACAGCCTCCATTCAATTTTAGAAATAAACTCGACAATGAGTTTTCGATCGTTAACTGATAAAGCTCCTTTCTTTGTCTTCCTCTTTTGATCTGCAGCCAGCTTGCCTTTCAGACCATTCAACACCTTAATCAACGTTCCATCAGAAAACTTGTTCAGCTCAACACTTCTCATAGCTCTCAACCTTTTATTTCTATCTTTGTACATGACAGCTGGATGCTTCACCATTATAACTTGAAACTCTTTAAGCTCACCAGCAAATTTAATATCTCTGTGAGGTGCAGTCATGTTTTTCTTCCTCATGCCTCTCTCAACTCCAATCTGTAGATCTTGCACTGACATTAATACCAGTTTGGTATGCATGAAATGAAACAATGTCTTCAGCGCAAATCTACAATGTTCATTCCTTTTATTCCTGCACAGTTTGTCAAAAAGATCTTCAATATCGACCAAGTGCATGTTGAACATGTCAGCTTCAGTGAATATATACGTATTTCCATCAGACCTGGTTACAGTAAACTTCGGATAAAAAACCTTAACAAATCTTTCCTTTTCAATCAGCACCAGATCCACTATTCTGAAATCGCTCTTCACCTTCTCAACCTCTTGAGTCTTATTCCTCAGGAAACTAGCATAGTTAACCAGATTGGGCATATTCGGCTCTAAAACTTGGAATAGCTTGTGAAAGGAGCAAGGAGCTTGCTTTTTACAAAAGATCCGTTTTTCTAAAATGTCTTCAATGAACGGCATCTTGTTTCTTTTCCTTATGAACTCAGCAGACCTGTTCTCTGGTAGTTCAAGCTTTTTCACCTTTTTCTTACTTATCTCATCCTTGTTTAACAAAGTCAACATATCTTGAATCTCTCTCTGCACTACTTGTTGTGCCTGAAACCTTAATCTGTGTTGTTTCTTTGATTCATCAGCCAGAACAAATTCATTAAAAAATCTATCCATTACTTCCACTTCATTTAAAACAACTGTTTCTTGAGCGACACTGCTCTCAACAGGGAACTCCTCAAACTCTTCCTTAATCTGTACAACTACCTCAGGCTTTTCAACCGTTGGTGTTGATTCAACATCTTTCATGATTTCTTCAACTAACACCTCCTCTTCTTCTATCCTTTCAGCCCTAAAATCTATATCTGTCAATGCAATTATGTCATCATCTTCCGACAATTCAATGTACTCCTCTCTTCCTTCTCCAGTCTCTTGAATACTCTGCTCTATCTCTTTCTCTTGAACATCTTCCTCTGAATCAATATATTCAATGAACTGATAAATATCAGGCTGAGTGTTCAAAGGAACTGGAACATCTTCATAAAGAATCAATCCCAGTTCTCTCTGTTCACCAGCTGTCTTTTTAGATCCTTCGGCTTCTGTCCCTTGAGCTTCTGGTTCCTTCTCCGGATATGTTATCATTAAAACTCCAGGAATCGGCTCATCAAGCTTTCTCCTCTTCTCCCCCTCATGAGGAGCATCATCGGAGTCGTCGTCGTGCTCATCATGTTTCCTTTTCGACGAGGAAGCTTGAGCTTTGCAGGTCTCTTCCACTGCCGCCACTCGTTCAGAGAGATTATCTAACGCCGTTACAACTGTATTCTCCAAGCTTATCATACGCTCCCTCATTTCATCAAACTGTTCAAATACAAAATCTTTTAATTCCTCCTTCAACTCTTCAATTTGTTGTTTTGACTCATTTTTCTTAACAGATTCCTCCGCAACATCCTTTCCTTTCAAAAACTTCTGAATATTTGACATTTGAGCCATGACCTCAGCCAGTTGATTTGAAACATGCTTGTTTACTCCAGAAACAACTTCATTCAAAGCTGTTGACAAAGTTGATTCGGTCACAAACGGGGATAAACTCACTACTGGGTCACGAAGACTTCCAGTTGACACAACAGTCGAACTTGTATAAAGAACTTCTGTGTGGCCAGTGCTCAGAGTTGATATTGGCATTTCTCTGACTGGACTTCCACCCTCTTCAAGTGACGGAGCAACAAATGCTTCCGTTACTAAGGATGTTCCAGTGGGAACACTCAGTTCAACCACACTAACTTCAACAGATGAAGTAGACTCAAGTGTCCTAAAGTGTATCGGAGCTAGACTCAGTGATTCAAACGAAGTCGTACACACGGGCTCTTGTGCACTTATCTCAATATCCATCAAGTCCAAATGACTTTCGAATAGAGTATGTGTTTCATCCCTGTGTTCAAGTGAAACAGTCTCCTGTTGAGAGGAGACTGAGTGGATAGGAGGTTGTGCAATCGTCAGTGGGATGCTGTCTTGTTCAATGCTAACTCTCATAGGAGAGCTAACAGTGGATGTAGCTAAATCCCGGCTTTCTGGGCTTAGGGTCTCCCTCACATTCTCTACATCTATTTGCATAACATCAATCATCATTCCCCCTCCTTCATGATGATCACCACCATCATCACCATCATCATCATTATCATCACCCTCTCCCTCTTCTTCTTGAATATCAGATAATGTTCTCTCAGAATCAGATTTTTCTTGTTCTTTCTCACCACCCCTCACACTTCCTTCTCCCTCACTCTCAGAACGGGCAACCTGAACTTCAGCCCCTTGCTGAGGTTCTTCTATTCCTAAAGCTCCTGGGCTAAGAGATCCCGGTTCCTGGGTCTCTATCGGAGCATGATCTATTCTATACAATTTCACATGTTCACTTTCTTGATCAGCATATTTGAGTAATGACTCTGGAATTGGCATTATGTTGGCATTCGGGGAGTCCGGCACTTCATGCAAACTCATCATGACGTAGTCTGGGCATCTCTGAGAATTGGCTCTCTTCGGAATATTTTCATTAGCCCTTAATATCCCTCGGATAAGAATCTGGATAAACCTTTGAAGTGGAACAAACTTCCTTGCTCTATTTGTAGTCTTAGCCAGTACTATCTCCTTTAGATCCTCCCAGATACACAGAGCAAAATCATAATGTTTGTTGAATGCGATCCCATGAAATATCCTCAGGCAATGGATGCTGCATCGGTCAATTCCAGTATGCTTTGAAGTCATGCAACGATTAATGATACCAAACAGTGTGTACCATTCGCCATTTAAACCATTTCTGTGAAATTTAGAGCTTTTCGGAAGTGGCTTTGAGTAGCCTAGACAAATCAAATCATGGACAAGCTCTTCGTCTGAAACAAAATCTTCAAAATCTGCTAACTCTGGAAAGTTCACAGTGTCTATTCGTCGTGGAAGAAATAAATTGTGACGTAGCCTTGCAAGAGTGATCTTCGTCTTGAATTGATCAATCGTCACTTTGAAATGGTGATTACCGTCCGCAGGAACAAATTTGACAGTGTGCCAAAATTGTTGTAAGTATACTTGTGGAATAGACGGTTTATACTAAAGCAGATAACCAAGTGGATGACCTTTTAGAATGTCCACAATAATAGGATGGCTTACTTTAATGACTTTGGAATCTAAACGGTGGTTATTGTCCCGGAAAGGAAGGCAATATTTTGGTTTGACAAGTTGATTGTCTGGGATAATATGTGTTTGTGAAGAACGGGCCACTGAGGTTGATTTTACTGGGGTAGATAGAAGGGTATGATTTGACGATGAATGGGAATCAGAGGAATTTGAATTTTGGGATTGCACTGGGGATGCCATTTGAACATCTGTAAAAAATTAAAAATCATGTTAGGCTTACCAAGTACACAAATGACAACCTTCAAAATGTAGAAAAACTTGTAACATTTTATCAGAAATTGCAAACACTTGTGATTTTCTGTTTAAAGCATCGGGATTCCTGACAATAATTGAAAATTATTGAGAGGACTCCAAAGTCAATCGTTTAGAGACCAATGTTAGAAAAACATAAATTTATAACAATTTCTTAAAAAATGTGACATTTTTCTTAAAACATAAAAATCCCACACTTAGAAAAATTTTCTGTTGTTACTCGAATAACACTTTAACTTTCTCGAAACATACTTGAAGTATGTCGGATGGCACATGTGACAACTCGAATGAGCCTAGATACAACTCGAATGATAAGCATATGAAACTCGAATGTCTCAGAAAAACACGAATGATGTCTATGAAACTCGAATATGTCTATATGAAACTCGAATGAAGTTTGACTCAACTCGAATAAGACATGAAGTTTATCGAATGAAGACATGTAAAACTCGAATAAGCCGTAAGTACTTGTTGAAATTATTCTAAATGTTACACACTTGTCAACTCGCATAAAGCACAACCTTTTCTCGAATGTAATGTGTATTAAACTCGATTCTCTGAGTTTAATATACATCAACTCGAATGAGTCATCATAAAACTCGAATAACTCTCAAATGCAACTCGAATTACTCTTAAGTCAACTCGAATGAAACTTCCATGCAACTCGAATGATTCTATAAGGCAACTCGAATGGAACTATAATACAACTCGAATGGAACTATAAGGCAACTCGAACATTTCTTATGTCCAACTCGATCAATGCATATGGTCAACTCGAATTAACCACAACTTTTCTCGATTGAAGTATCAATCAACTCGATTGACACTTAGCCATTTCTCGATTATGCTTTCAATCGAGACATTATTTTGAAATTATTTACAAGTCCTTATACACTGATTTTTCAAAGATTGATTCCAAGGACTTCTAACTGATTAAAAACTTGTATCCCACTCGAAAAACAATTTTAATCAACTTTGTTTTACTGAACTTTGATTAAAAACAACATCAAAGTTGTCAAAAATCCAAATTTCAGAAAAACATGAACTCGAAGCTTTTTGAAATAGAATTTCAAATTTCTGTGTGTGTGATTGGATTTGAACCATAAAATTTCAGATTCATGTTCAGATTCATAAAGCCTAAAACACCACAAATTTAATTTCAGTTTAAGGAACAGAAATGTTGATTCACCATGAACACTCAAATACGAATATACGAACAATTTTACATATACAACAGAAACTGAAATTAACTACATAAAAACAAGAAAAACAAAAAGAATCACTCACAATATGATGATACTTTCTTGAAACAATCGAAGATATTGAGATATTGAGGTTTCTTAATGGTGAAGAAAAGGTTCGAAGAAGACGATGGGATTTTCAGAAAAGTTGAATTTGAAATTCAAAATTCAATTCATAGTTGAAAATACCCGGCCCATATTTGAATTTTAATTTTGACAAAACCGGCCCACATTCACCAAATAGAAACCCATGTATTTAAAACCCAATATCTTTTAACAAACAAAAACAAGAAAAATTGTAACTAAAAAAATTTTTACAGATAAAACAAAACTAAACACAAAACAAACAAAAAACAAAAATTAAAACAGACTGAAACAAAAACAAAAAAAATTTGAAAATACACACAAACAAAACAACAAAAAAAATTTTAACTAGAAATATTAAAAATGCACCCCCTTGAATTTTAGAATGCTGCTCCCCCTCAGATGTATCATATTTCTCAAATCAGCTCCCCCTACAAAATATCAGATATATTTTATCAGATTTTCTCAAAATCAGATAAAATCATTTTCTGCTCCCCCTGCACATGACAATCCAGATCTGTTAAATTCCAAAAAATTTGAACTTTTAAAATTCAAGAATTTAACATTAGATTAGAATCAATAAAAATGTAAATTTAAAATTATAAATTGAAACTACTGAATTATTAAATCTAACGATTCAACATACCCAATTTGTATACCAAAAAATTAAACCGCTTTTCATCTAACGCTTTGGTAAACAAATCAGCTAGTTGATATTCAGTAGGTACAAAATATAATTCTATATTTCCATTTTCTACATGATCTTTTATGAAATGATACCGAATGTCGATGTGTTTCGTTTTGGAATGTTGCACCGGATTTGATGCAATGGCTATTGCGCTCTGAGAATCACAGTATATTGGAATTTTCTTTGGTGTAAACCCGTAATCACGCAGTTGGCTCTTCATCCACAACACTTGAGAGCAGCAGGAAGATACAGCAACGTACTCTGCCTCAGCTGTAGACAATGAAACACAATGTTGTTTCTTGGATGACCAACATACGGGTTTGTCACCTAAGAATTGTACTGCTCCTGACGTACTCTTTCTGTCCATCTTATCACCTGCGTGATCAGCGTCAGAAAAAGCAGTCAGATTAAATGAAGACTCTCTAGGATACCACAAACCAAGATTTGGAGTTCCTTTGAGATATCTTAAAATTCGTTTTGCAGCTGTTAAGTGTGATTCTTTTGGATTTGCCTGATATCTAGCACAGACACATGTAGCAAACATAATATCTGGTCTACTGGCTGTTAAGTACATTAATGACCCAATTATACCTCGATAATGGGTTACATCTACAGGTTTTCCTGAGATGTCCGCATCGAGTTTTGATTTTGAATCCGGAGCCATGGGAGTTTTCATAGGAGTACTATTGACCATGTTAAATTTCTTTAACATGTCTTGTATATATTTTGACTGATTGATAAAAATACCATCAGTCAATTGTTTTACTTGTAATCCTAAGAAAAAATTTATTTCCCCCATCATGCTCATTTCGAATTTCTGGGACATTAAAAATGCGAATTTCTTACAAAATTCTGGATTTGTAGACCCAAATATTATATCATCTACATATATCTGTAATACTATGATATCTGACCCCTGACGTTTTATAAACAGGGTTGTGTCAACTGCACCTTTTGTAAATCCACATTTCAACAGATATGTTGAAAGTGCATCATACCAAGCACGAGGTGCTTGTTTAAGGCCATACAGTGACTTATCCAAAATATATACATGATCAGGTTTCGAAGGATCAGTAAACCCTTCGGGCTGATATGTATATACTTCATCTGTTAGCTCCCCGTTTAAAAACGCAGTTTTGACATCCATTTGATATACTGTAAAATTTTTATGTGCGGCAAAAGCTAAAAACATCCTTATAGCTTCAATGCGTGCAACTGGTGCGAATGTTTCATCATAATCAATCCCTTCTTGTTGACTGTATCCTTTGGCCACGAGACGAGCTTTATTCCGAATAATGACACCGTGTTCATCTTTCTTGTTCTTGAAGATCCATTTCGTGCCAATTATGGATTTGTCTTTTGGGCGCTCAACAAGTCTCCAGACCTTTAACCGTTCGAACTGGTTGAGTTCCTCTTGCATCGCCACAATCCAATCAGCATCCAGAAGGGCTTCTTTTACATTTTTAGGCTCAATCTTACTCAAAAAATTTGAAAATAAGCATTCATTTATTGTAGCCCTTCTGGTTTGGACTGATGAAGATGGATCACCAATGATATTCTCTATTGGGTGATTTCTTGTCCACTTAACTGTATGTGGAAACGGTTCTATTGGGTCTTGGTTGGGATTGGAATCGAAATATGGTTCGGGAGTTGCTGCAGATGTTGTAGGTGGAACATCTGAGGTAGGAGCTTCTGACTGTTTAGAAGTAATAGGGGTTTCAGAAGTATGTGGAGGTTCAATTGGTTGTACAATCTCAGTAGTTGACTGCACATTTGCTGTTGAAGCTTCTCCAGTTTCTTCTGAACTATGTTGTTGAGAAAGATCTGAAACTGCGACTGGATCTTCAGTGATCCTGTCAGGCACCAAATTTTGAACATTAGATTTGGGAGTTTCAAAATAATCATCATAAAAGTTCTCAAACAACTTATTTAATTCATTTTGTTCAGCATTTTGTCTATTTGACTCCAATGAAGTCTGCATGTTAGGTCCGGGTCCTGAACTGGTGTGTTCAGAAGCCATTACCACTCCTTCGTCAAATTTAACATTTACGCTCTCGTTGACTATCTTGGTTCTCTTGTTGTACACTCGGAAAGCAACCGACTCCTTTGAATACCCGATGAAGATTCCTTCATCCGCCTTTTGATTAAACTTTCCCAGATTGTCTTATCATTCAATATAAAGCATCTGCAACCAAAGACATGGAAAAACTTAATATTAGGTATTCTTTTATTAATCAGTTCATATGGAGTCTTTCCGAATCTTTTATTTATTATTGAACGGTTTTGTGTGAAACAAGCTGTTGCAACCGCTTCTGCCCACAAGAACAATGGTAAATTGGAGTAGGCGAACATCGTCCTAGCTGATTCCACTAGTGTCCGATTTCTTCTTTCAACGACAACGTTTTGTTGTGGAGTTCGAGCAGCTGAGAACTGATGTGTAATTCCTACTGAATTCAAGAACGAGTCCAGTGATTTATTCTTGAACTCTGTTCCATTGTCTGAGCGGATTGTCTGAATTGTGAGTTGCAATTTTACTTGTATTTTCCGTATGAAGTCAATGATGATTTCAGTTGCATCTGATTTGGCTCTTAGGAAAAACACCCATGTGTATCGTGTATAGTCATCAACTATCACCAATACATATCGTTTCTTATTTATGCTTTGTACTCTCATTGGTCCACACAAATCCATATGTAATAACTCTAGTGCTCTCGTGGATGAGTGTTCTGTTTTGGATTTGTGTGTGGCTCTTGTCATCTTTCCTTTTTCACATGCCGCACATAATTGCTCTTTTTGGAATTTGAGCGCCGGCAGTCCTTTAACTAACCCTCCTTTTGCTAGGTTGGTCAGCTCATTGAAATTCAGATGTGAAAGGCGACGATGCCACAGCCATGCTGTTTTAGATGTTGCTTTTGACAATAAGCAGACATCTTTCTTCAGATTAATCGAGGCTAAATCAATGGAGTACAGATTTGTTTTCCTGTTTCCTGCTAGAATTTCTTTTCCTTCTGCTGATCTGATGCTGCACCGATTGGCTTTGAAGTTGACTTCTAACCGCTTATCACACAGTTGTCCAATACTGAATAGATTATGATCAAGACCGTCAACATAAAAGACCTTTTGGATTGTGATTTTGTCATACTTTAGACTTCCGTATCCCTTGATCGGACAAAACTGATCGTTTCCAAATCTTACCGTCCCACAGAACTTTTCTACAAAGTCCGTGAGTGTGTCTCGTTGCCCGGTCATATGTTTGGAGCATCCCGAATCAAGGTACCAGACATGGTTTACCTATAAAACGTAATAGCACATGAGGTACCCACTTGTAGTTGGGTACTTTAGTTTTAGGTAAAACATGCATAGTATCATTTGTTTTTCTAACTGATATGACTTTAGGCTTATCGTTTGAATTTATTTTAGGTACCCATTTTTGAACTGTTCTTTTGGGTATCCACTTTTGTACAATTCGCGGTGGAATTGTTTTTGAAATTTTTATCTGTGGATCCTTTTTCTGTTCATACAATGGGTCCTTTTTCTTTGGTTGCCATACAAGCTTATTATTTTTCACAGTTTCAGGCTTACAAACATAAGAATTCAAAGCAATTAATTTCGTATTTGAAAATTTAATACAAGAATTATTAACAAGTTTATCCTTATTACAGACAGAATGTTCAATTTTGCTGTTTCTATCTGTAACAATTTTTTCTTTCACGCGCCATTCTTGTTTTATAATCTTGTTTTTCTCTTCTCTTTTCTTCTTTTGCCACACTTGTTTTCTCGACCCGTTCACAACGTTATCTGACATAAAAGAAGTTTGAGAATTAGAAGATTTAGATGCTTGTTTTTTCTGTAACCTTTTCATTCCTGTTGAAGATTTGACTTTACGTGCAAAAGAGTCCGTTGATGAGGATGATTCACCCTTTTCAAAACTAGGAGACTTAACAAACAGTTTTGTTTTCTCCTTCTTTTGTTGCACTGATGGTGAATTTTCAGATGGTTTTAAAGAGTCTGTAGTCATTCTTTGCAGAATTTTAACAGATTCTTTATTACCAGTTGATAGTTTGTTAGTCAAAGGTTTGATAAATTCACCAATTTTACCAAATCTTTGATCTAATGAATTAACATCAGAGTGCATGAACAGATCAAATTCTTTTTCTGAATTTATAGAATCCAGAGAAGTAGATGAATGTGGATCAGACACATTTATGTTTTTAGACTTATCTTGCAACATTTGTTCTATTTTTAGTAATTCAGACTTGAGTGTTCCATTCTCTGTCTCAAAACTTTTAATTTTCAATTCTAAATCAGAATTTATCTGTTCTAAAATTGAATTTGGTAAATATAGTTTTTGAGACTGAGTTGGTAATTCAGACAAATCCTTTTCAGAATAAGTTTGAATGTACTCTTCTTTAGTATCAACAATGTTGCTGATTTCATTTATCTTGGTATAGTCAACATAATTTTGCATTTTGTCTGATCTTGACCTTTTGATTTCTTCACTGGATTCTACTTCTTCAGATGCTTTCAAGAATGTCATTTTTAATCCTAAATTCATGTATCTGACATCATATAATGTTGGTGAATTTGATATAGCTTTTGTCAGATACTTAGGATTTTCCCAACCAATACCAGATTTAGAGTTATAAAACTCTGTATCTTTTGGTTGATTTAAATATATTGTTTGATCTGTTTGCCCTCTTTTAATAAATTCATCCTCCATCTTTTTTATTTTCTCATAAAGTTTAGTTCTTTCTTCAAATATGGCATGATATTTTACAGAAAAGTTTGAGGCTTCTAATTCAGCTATTCGCAGACTTTCTTGTAAATCAGATATTTTGTGATTCAGATTGAGTATATTGCTTTGAAGTTCTTTTTCCTTATCTTGTAAGTCTGAGACAGCTCGTAAAGCTAAGGCTTTATCTTTGGAAAAATCTAGGACTAAATTGTGTTCATTTAGAAGTTTGTTTTCCAAAGAATGAACCTTTTTCTTTTCTGCTTTTAAGGATTTTTCAAACTTTTTAAGCATGAAAGCCATATTAGTTAGTTTTTCTTCTAATATGCATGAGTCGTCAATATCAGAATCTGAAATAGAATTTACCTCCTGTCCTTCTGAATCCTCTGAGTTATCAGACTCTGAATCCTCCTCATTTTCAGCTTTATTTTGGCCAGATGCCATTAATGCAACTTCTTCTTTTTCTTCCTCTTCATCAGAATCAGATTCTCTCCTCTCTTCATCCTCTTCATCCGTCAGTCCAACCCACACCTCATCTTCAGCTATCATAGCTGATTCACTCAGTTCAGATTCATTGAAGATTTCTGACTTTAGACAGATATGGGCATCTTCATCTAAAATGTCATCATCTTCTGATAACTGTAACCAATGATCATCCTCCGCCATAAGAGCTTTGCCTGACTCTTTCTCTTTGGCTAAGAGGGCCTTTCTTGTATAGTAGTCTGAATTTTTGACTACTGGAGATCTGCATTCCCGGGCATAGTGACCTGGTTTTCCACAGTTATAGCATTTCTGTTCAGATTCCTTCTTGGTTGATTTATCTGACTTCTCATATTTGTCAGACTTTCGTGCACTACTTTCTCCAGCCTTCTCATACTTATCCTTTTTCTCAACTTTCCTTGAGCCTGTTTTGTAGCGCATTTTGTTGTTTGTTGGCTTCCTGTAAAATTTCTTCTGAAATGCCTTTGTAAGCAGTGCCATCTGTTTTTTCATCTCTTCAATCTCTGAATCTGCAGATGAATCTGATGATTCTGATTCTGATGATGTACTGCTGATTACAGCTCTTTTCTCCTTTTTGAGCTTGTATTTATACTTTTTCTCCGCCAGTAGAGCTAGTGGATCAGCAGTTTCTTTTTCCGCTTTCTTCTTTCCAGATATTTTCCTCAAAACAACTTCTTGGTAGTTGTTGAGGTTTTCAAATAGCATATGAAAATCCATCTCCTCTATATCTTTCGTTTGTTGGATGATCATAGCATATTTTTCCCATTCTGGATTTAGCACATTTAAAAATTTGACATTGATGTCCAAGTTGGACTTTGTCACTCCGTTTCTTTTTACTTCACTTACCAGATTCACAAATCTGAGGTAAGTGTTTTCCAAAAGCTCACCTTCACGAGCTCTGAAGTTCTCAAACGTCATCAGACTATTCCTAGCCCTATTAGTAGCAGCTCTGTCTGATCCCCTCATGATTTTGCAAACTTCATCCCAGATGGACTTAGCAGTCTTTGTATTTGTCAGACAAGTGTATATATCATTGGGGATTGAAATCAACAATAGTTTTCTGGCAGTCTTGTCCCCTAACTTTCTCTTTTTCTGGGCCTCTGTTAAGTTTGTGACCTCAACAGTTCTCGGTGGTATTGGGGGATTGCCAGTTGGTACTCCTGGGATCGTTTCCATAAAAATTGCTGGTCCGTCATTTAATGATTTCAGCATTTCTTCAGACAAATCATGGAAACTTATAAATTCAAGAAACCGCTCCCGCCATTGGACATATTCTCCCCTGTATAAGATTGGGGGTTTGGTTTTTGATCCCATAGCAAGTGCATCTTTAGACATGTTGATTGATCGTTGGGAAACTTTGACCAAGATCAAATGAACTCCGAATGAGATTGAAAAATTTGATCACAACTTGAAACACAGATTAGTACTGAAATCTACAACACAATGACTTGTTAGTAGCAATAAGCAGTTTAATTCAAGCAGTGAATTGTGTTTGGATTAATGTGTGTGACAAACTTGAATGATTCTTGTGTTATGAGTGAAACTTGAATGAATGTAGTGTGAAACTCGATTGTGTCTTTTACCAAACTCGATTGATTCTTTGATCAAACTCGAATGTGTGTTTGATCAAACTCAAATGTGTGTTTGATCAAACTCGAATGTGTCTTTGACCAAACTCGAATGTGTGTTTGATCAAACTCGAATCAAGTATATGAAATTCACACTCTCGAATGAGTATTCTGTAAAACTCGAATCAATGTTATACAAAACTCGACTGTGTCTGTTACAAAACTCGAGTGAATCTTGCACAACTCGAATGATTCTTATATAAAACACGAATGGGTCTTATATAAAACTCGAATGGGTCTTATATAAAACTCGAATGTGTCTTATATAAAACTCGAGTGAGTCTTGTATAAAACTCGAATGTGTCTTATATAAAACTCGAGTGAGTCTTATATAAAACTCGAATGTGTCTTGTATAAAACACGAATGGGTTTTATACAAAACTCGAATAAGTCGTATATAAAACTCGAATGGTGTTCTGAAATTCAAGTCAGATTGTTGTCAACTCGAATATTACAGTTTGACAACTCGAGTAATAGTAAGGCACAACTCGAATAACTAAGATAACCAACTCGATTAACTCAGATACCCGACTCGATTAACTGTTATACTCAACTCGATTTACACACAGGATGTGTATGATTCGAGTTTCTTAGTATTTTCAGCTTTTTCAAGTCTGAAATTCAGATTAAATTCAAATTTTACCCAATTTCATTCAAATTGTAATCGAAGGTAAGGTTTTTGAATGCAAACATTTTTTGTAAAGCACTTTTATGCAAAAATGGATCTAAACCAGACTTTTTCAATGAAACAGTACCGGTTTTTGAACTTTTCAAAATTTCAGAAAATTGCTTAGATCTTTTTCTGTGTTTTGAAAATCAAAACAAGTTTATATTCAATTGATTCGTCTTTGAAACCTGAACCTTCGATCCAATTAACTCTGAGAATGATCAACAGAATCAAAACCCCTAGTGATTTTAGGGTTTTTCTGAAAAATACTCAAGAACACGAAATACAAATTCAATCTCAATCAGAATGATTCATCCCTAAGTCTCTGATACCAATTGTGAAAAATAGTTTCTACCAATTCAATCAACTAGATGCAATTAATAAGAACACAGAATTTAATCAATACTAACCAAATGATTCGATTGATACTCTTGATGATTACAAAAATGATATCTGGAATATTCTTCTTCGTACAGAGCAGCTTTTCAGAATTGAGTGCGTACAAAATAATCTTCTAACCGATTCTTCCTATTTGGACAACATGACTATTTATACAAATTTACAAACTATAAGGAAATTACACAATCAGTCCCTAGACTTTGATATTTCATCAATCAAAAACATATTCTAACAGTTAAAGATAAAGAAAAATTTAATTTGATATGTTTTTATTATTGGTAAAAAGTTAAAAGTCGCAGCTATTATTGGTAAAATATAAAACGTTGTTGGTATTATTGGTAAAAATATAAAAGTTGATGGTATTAATGGATGGTAACCTGCTATTGCAGGTTTCCAGGTCAAAAGTTGGTATAATCGATAAAAAAATGCAAAAGATGTTGATATTAATGATAAAAAAATAAATAACGTGGGTATAAACGGTAAAACTACAAAAAGTTGTTGCTATTTTTGACATATAACTCATCCTAGAAAGAAAGTTAGTTCACTAATCATTCTCATTTCATACTTAGATTTCATTAGTAGTGAGAAATTCTTGCATAGTTGTTCATTAGTAGAACCAAATATAATGTCATCCACATAGATTTGAACAAGCATAATATCATACTTCACTTTCTTTATGAACAATGTAGTATCCAATTTACCTCTGGAATATCCATTTCTCATAAGGAAATCAGTAAGAGTGTCATACCACGCTTTTGGGGCTTGTTTCAATCCACAGAGTGCTTTGTCCAACTTATAGAGAAAGCCTGGATGATGTTCACTTTCAAAACCTGGAGGCTTCTTAACATATACCTCTTCTTGCATCTTACCATTCAAAAATGCACTTTTTACATCCATTTAAAATACCTTCATGCTCTTGTGAGCAGCATATCCCAAAAACAAATGAATTGCTTCTAGTCTGGCCACTGGAGCAAATGTTTCATCATAGTCAATACCTTCTTCTTCCCTATACCCTTGAGCAACCAGTCTTGCCTTATTTCTAATGACATGACCTTGATAATCTATTTTGTATCTGAAAACCCATTTTGTGCCAATTATTATTTTTCCTTTAGGCATGGGGACCAGCTTCCATACTTTGTTTCTCTCAAACTGATTGAGTTCCTCCTGCATGGCAGTGATCCAATTGGCATCTTTCAGTGCGTCGTCAACTTTCTTTGGCTTCATCAGGGACACAAAACTTGAGAACATATAGAAGTTTCCAAAACTGTCCCATCTTGTCTGCAAACCTTATTTATGTAACCAATTATTTGATCATTTGGGTGACACCTGATCCACTTAGGATCATGTTTCAATGATGATTATTTTGTTTCTTGAGCATCAGTTTCATTTACAACAGGTCTTGTAGAAAAGTTTTCATGATTGTTAGACACATTGATATCTTGAGTTTGTTCATCTGTTGAGGAAGAAACAATGTTGTTGAACACATCAATAGAGGATTCAAGGAAATCAACATTGATTGGTTCTGGACATGGTACATCAACTATATCAGTGCACTTATTCACACAGGTGAACCAATATAGTCATCATCACGTCCATAATGGTTAACAGGTTCCACACGAGATGATGTAGAAGCTTTAGAGTCGTTTTCTTCAGCTTTGGAATGCATAAGATCATCAAAGCTAAAGTCACCTGAAACTAATTTAGAATCAGGTTTGATTGAAGGATTTACAAACTCTTCAAAGGTGACATTGATGGATTCATCTACCACATTTCTTTAGGGGTTGTATACTTTGTAGGCTTTTGAAACAGCTGAGTATCCAACAAACACTCCTTCATCAGCTTTGGGTTCAATTCTAGCGAGCTAATTCCTTTGATTAAGAATGAAACAAGGGCATCCAAACACATGGAAATAGCTTATATTTGGCTTTCTCCCTTTGCGTAGCTCATAAGGAGTTTTATTGAACCTTTTCACCACTAGGATCTAATTTGAGTGAGGCAAGCAGTGTTGACAGCTTCAGCCCAAAATGATGAAGGGAGATCTGATGCACACAACATTATTCTAGCAGCTTCTATAAGTGTCCTGTTTCTCCTTTCAGCAACTGCATTTTGTTGTGGGGTTCTTACGGCTGAAAAGTTTTGAGAAATTCCTCTTTCTTCACTGAAGTCCTTGAGAGTACTGTTTTTGAATTCAATACCATGATCACTTCTAAGCTGCATGACTTGGGCAGAGTTCAGAACTTCCATATTTTTGATAAATCCAATAATTTCTTTTGCAGCCTCTCCATTGGTCTTTAGGAAGATCACCCATGTATACCTGTAGAACTCATCAATCATTACTAAGGTGTATCTTCTACCTCCTAGACTTGAGACATTAACAGGTCCAAACAAGTCTACATGGATTAAGAAGAGAGGTGTATCAATAGAGAATTTATGTTTAGACTTAAAAGATGTTTTTCTTTGTTTACCCTTTTCACAAGCTGAGCAGAGTTTATTATTAACAAAGGTTATAGAAGGCAAACCTGTTACTAACTATTTCTTACAGAGTTTGTTGATATTCTTGAAGTTCAGGTCTGAGAGCCTTTTGTGCCATAACCAGTTGAGGTCTGCATTGCTCCTTGAGATGAAACAGGTCTTAGTTGTTTGATTAGCAGATTTCATGTCTACAATGTATTACCCTTTCAAACTTTGTGCACACAGCGTAACTGTCCATTAAGGATCCACTATGTACCCTAGGTGCTCATCAAAGTTAACCTTGTAGCCAGGATCACACAGTTGACTAATTCTTACAAGATTATGTTTTAGCCCAGACACATAGCCTACTCTGTTGAAGATTGCAGCACCTGCAAAAAGGGTTCCATATCCTTTTGTGGACCCTTAGACATTGTCAACAAAGGTGACTTTTTGGGCCTTTTTCAGGCTTGAGGTCACTCAACAGATCCTTGCAACCTATCATGTGGCTAGAGCAGCCACTGTCAATTACCAAACATGGCTTGGTCGTTTAACATGCAGAGTAACAAGAGGAAACATTAGTTCATAGGGTAACTCATCACGGGGATGAGTTCTCCTTCCTCATTAACATTTGTTGATGGACCACTTAGATCAACACTAATATTTCCAATTTAGATTGTATCCGCTGAGATACTTTCCTCAATGACAATGTTACTTCCAACACTGCTTGATCTAGCAATGTTAGTACTAACAGTATCAACATTATGTCCTCAGTTTCAGGACAGTCCTTCGCCATGTGAGTTTTCTTACCACATTTATAGCATTTTCTCTTTTGGGATTTTTTGAAAGAAGAACTCTCAGAAACACATTCTGAATTTTCTCTATTGGCCTTATCAACACGTTTTGTAAATGTTTCACTTGTTTTAGGTAAACCAACAGGTTTTACAGGAAGTTCTATTACAACAGCTTTGTCGAGGACAGAGATCAAAGATAGGCAGTTTAACTGTCTTATGTCCTTCCATAGGTTTGGAAAACTTATTCCCAATTCTCTCAGATTAAGCAATGACTTTGCCTTTGCCTTTTCTGAGTTCAGATGACTTTTGCAGACTTTTGGTAGCATGGTCATCATGTTTGGTTTTAACAAAATATTTTCTTTCATTTATCACCAGTTTACCACTATGATTTGAAAACTTGTTTGAAACCATAGCAGTTTTACTTCCAACATGAGACTTACCCATGTTGGATGTAAGCTTCTTTCCTTTTGAAAATTTCTTTTCAAAGTATTCAGCATTGAATGGAGGTACAGGTTTCCTACCTTTCGTCTTGATTCCAGAACTTGTCTTGTTGACAGGTTTAGGATTCGGGATTGCAGATTTAACACCTTTTCCATTCAGTTGTTCATGTGAACCTGTTGGGCACTTAGCAGGGTCGTTTAATGGTAAAGATATTCCATCACCAGACTACACAACCTTGTCACATGAACTGCCAGTATTTTGAGGACTGACAAACCTGTTTGTTGAAATTAACTTTCCATTTACATTTTGAATAAATGTATTGGGAAGTTCACCAAGAATAGACAGATCCGTTTCTAGATTCTTGATTTCAACAATTGAAGTTGTTGTATCAAGGTCTCATCCTAGATATGCATGGATTTGAGCAGGAATTTACTCATTGATACATTGATTGACTCTTTTAGCTGAGTGGCACCAGGAGTCAACAATCTTTTGAAGCTTTGAATGCTTTAGGTCTGTTTCTCTCTTTTCTTCTAAGAAAATTGTGTTGATGTGTTTAACCTCATCAAGTTTAGTTTTAAACTTATGAAAACTGTCAAGTTCATTAGATTTTAGTTCAATATTAGTTTTTTGTTTTAAGATCTCAGACTTTAAGGCATCCTGCTTTTCAATAGCAGCTTTTAAATCCACAAGTAAGTAATCAAACATTTTATCTTTTCCTATACAATTGTAATCTTTAAAATTTTATACCTTGTACATCATTGTAGAATTCCATCTTTACAAAGAGCTAAGAGCTCAGCTTCTGCCAGATCTTGTTTGAAGTTACTTGTAGAAGGAACATCAGTGTTGGCCACCAGACAGTTGTTATCCTCTTCATCAGATGATGAGTTAGAGTCTTCCCAGTCACAAGTTTCAGCCATTAGTCCCTTCTGTTTATTAGAAGCCATAGAGTCTTCTAACTTTTTCAGCTTGGCCATGACCATAAGGTACTTAACCCTGTCACCATAATCTCTTTTTGTCTTGTAAGGTTTGGAAGATGAACCAACAGGTTTTGACACACAGTCTGCGGCTATATGACCAGTCTTTCCACATTTAAAGCACACAGCCTTAGATTAATCAAATGCTTTCTTTTTTAAAGCACCTGATTATCTCTGTGACATTTTATTTCCAAACCTTTTCTTGTTGAATTTTCTGACAAGCATGGGAATCATTTGCTCATCATCAAGTTCAGCAAGATCTTCACATTCCTCTTCTTCTTCTAAGGTTACCTCCAAGATATCATCAACCTATTGATCAGCTTGTGTGAACACATCACACACCTAATTTACAAATTGTCTCACATTAGCCATTATGGCTACACCTCTCCTGGATATTTCCAAGGCATTTCTCTTTTGTAGCCTTGAATTTTCATCATTCAGCAAGGATCCATATGGATTAACTAGATCCATGCTTCTGATAGTACCTAAGTTTCTGAGAGTATTTAAATAGTAGTTCCATTCCTCAGGTAAGATGTCCAAGAACTTGTTCACCAGGGTTAAACTATCCTTAGTGATCCCAACAGCTTTAAGATCATTGATTAGAGCAGTAAACCTGGTGTAGGTTTCAATGAGACTCTCCTTGGGCTTTAAAAAGAATAGTTCCTATTGTCTAACAAGATTGTTGATCTTGTTATCCAATGTGATAGTGGGACCATCATAGACAGTACACAAAGTATCCCACATTTCTTTTGCAGTTTTCATCTTCTCAACCTATTTGAACACATCATCAGGAAGATAGATGACAAGGTTGTTCCTGGCTTTTGCATCAAGGGCCACCAGTGTTTTATCTTCATCAGTCCATTGAGCTTTTTGCTTTCTCAATTGTCCCGACCTCAGGAATAGCACCTTCAACAGCAGGAGGAATGGTAGTGCAGAGGTAGGCACATATGGACCTTCCATCACATTCTCTGGGAGTTGCACATCTAGATTCTCTAAATAGAGCATCATTCTGCATTTCCATCTAGAGAAGTTTTGATGATTAAACTTTGGAGACTTGGCCATAGACCCGTTGTCATAGTAGGAAGAGGAGTTTGAAACACTGGTTCCATGGTGGGAAATGGGAAGTTATGAGGAGATCTAGAGTTAACACACACTCTAAACTGCTCTGATACCAGTTGTAGGTCCCAAAGGGTTTCCCAACTATGTTACTAGAAGCTGTAGAGGGGGGGGGGGGGGTGAATACAACTAAATCTTTATAACACACTTTTTCTCAATGTTTGTGTGTATATATTTACAGTTGTTAACTTTTTTTTTATGTATATATTTACAGTTGTTAAATGAATTTACTCACTAAAGTTCACTCACTATTTATACAAGAGACACACAGACAACTTTGAGATGGAACAGCTTGGACACACTTAGCTTACTCTAAGTTGAAAGCGGAAGTTGCATGCATGAAAAACACACTTTCCTTTGCAAATGCACGTCCTAGACTTGTGTATGTCTCTCTTGATATCTCCAATTCCTTGGAAGCATCTTTTATACTCACTCAGTGAATCTCAGTGAAGCTTCTTCATTGGTTGTAGAGAAAGTGAGAATGTCTTGCAAAAAGACAAGGATGCTTTTCTTGTCAAGACCACCCCTTACGGGGGAGTCTTAACGACTAAGTCCCAAGGAGCAAGACAACATCAATCAAGACTAAGATAGAATTAATAAAATGCGGAATTAAATCATTACATAAATTAGGATTATGTTACAATAAGTTTAAAAGAAAACTTCAAAAGGGCACAAGGACACTAATCTAGTACATAACCACAATACATGTCACTGCTTCTACCCAAACCACCACCATAATCATCCTTATTCAATACCAATTGCAGATTCAGTAGTGGTCTAATGACTTCAAAATTGGGCTTGCAGTACTTAAAGACTTGTTTCGGCTGGACCTAAAAAGATTCAACAACAACTGTAAGTGATTGGCTTAGTGAGATTATAGATTTAACAGTTAACATGCAATGACAATTTAAGCAGAGACTTGACTTTTGACTTTTGACTTTAACCTCTGACTTTGTTAAGGGCGATTTTAGCAAGGCTGCCACTGTCAGTCGGACATTGTGAGACATGAGATTAAGATTGTATGATGTTTAATCCCACACACACGCTTTTAATTGTGGGGATCAGCCACATACTGGGCTAGCTACCAGTATATCAACATGGGCGAACATCAGAGTAGACTTAATCATAGACTGTCATAGACTTATTCAGACTAAAATTATGCTAAAGCATATGAAAACATTTACAAGAAGGGAAATGACTGAACGCATACGATGTAATGAATCAAGATAGCAACAACAACAACAATATATATATATATATATATATATCCAAGACTAATTCAGACTGTAAAGACATGTGTGTAGGATGATATATTATAAGCTATCATGATCCACAGGGCATCACTGTACCAAGGTGTGCACAGGTCACCTTCTAGCTGAGCATATAGACATTCAAAGATAGGTTTGCCTTCAGTAACCTTTGTTAAGGATAAACTCCGCACAGCTCGTGAGAAAGGCAAGCAAAGAAAGACATCTTTTAAATCCAAGCATAACTTTTCTATTGATACTCCTCTCTCTTAATCCACATGGACTTGTTTGGACCTGTCAGTGTCCCAAGTCTAGGAAGTAGAATATACAGTCTATTAATGGTTGATGAGTTCTCCAAGTTTACATGGGTAATCTTTCTGAAGACCAAAGGAGAGGCTGCTAGAGAAATTATTGGATTTATAAAAAATATGGAGGTTCTGAACTCTGCTCAAGTTAAGCAGCTTAGAAGTGATTATGGTACTGAATTCAGAAACAGTACTCTTCAAGACTTTTGTGAAGAAAGAGGGATCTCACAAAACTTTTCAGCTGTAAAAACTCCACAAGAAAATGGAGTTGCTGAAAAGAGGAACAGAACTCTCATTGAAGCTGCTAGAATGTCACATCCTTGCTTTATACATGCTTTCTTAATCCCAGGAATAATTAACAATTGCCATAAACATAATAATAAGTTTAAAGCTTGCATAAATCTAATTTAAGATTACAATAAGTCATGCACTAAACGTGCTACAAGGTTACAGTACTAAATTGCTATTACATCACAATATAAATAAAGGCAACTACCCAGATCCCAAAGCAACTCAATACTATACCACAAGCTGAATAGTGAAGTCCTTTGGGTTGATCAGAAAATTGACCTAAGCAGATGGTCCAGCTTTCTCTTTACATTTTCCTGTAAAAATTATGAGTAGCAACTGTAAGCTAATTGCTTAGTGAGTTAACAGATATTCATGATGCATCTAAGATATGTGGCGATAGTGCCTATAAAGGTTGTAATGCTTACTTGCTTGCTTAATACCCAGAATGAATGCTTGCACAATTGAGACATTGCACGCTGAAAGGAGATGCCACCACTAGGGGTTACCGCTGACAGATGATCAATCTGTGATGCGGGGCTAGCTACCCGCATAATGCTTGGGATAGTGGTGAGCATCAGAATTGCTTGCTTGTAAACTAAAATGCTTAAAAAAATGCACAAAGAAACGCTCAAACAAGGCTTGCTGTATAATATGCAGAATAATGAACGGATAGCAATAAATTGTGCACATTAATAGATCAGATGTAAGATCCGGCTAAGCTGGGCACCGGCTGTACCACAGTGTTCGCCTTCACTCACAAAAGTCTATTGAAGTCCAAGAAAGCATATAGAAGCAAAGTATGTCTCAATTACATAAAATACATGTAAACAAGAATAACTGTTACTCATTGTACTGTAAACGCTTGCTTTGGCTTATCTATACTTTATAATGCTCTGAAATGCTTGCATTGGCTTGTCTATGCTTTAATTCTGGCTTTTAGCTTTGTGTAACTGACCTTGACATCGGCTATTAAGGCTTTGAGGATTTACTTTGAATCAGTTTTGAACTATTTCTGAAGGTTTTGACACTTTAATTACGCTTTATTACACTCTGGTACTTAGCTTTGACTCACAACCGAGCTAAACACTTTAGTTTAATATCCGGTGCGCAGTGAAGGGTCTGTAATTTAACATTACATATTACATAATAAATTAATAAATCTAGCTTAAAATCCAAGGACTCTAAACCATAATTTCTTGCTAAATATTTTGTAGCTTTTGGATACAGTTAAGTTTGGCCAATGGCCACTTAATGGTGATTTATCATACAAACATACGTGTGTGTGTGTGTGGGTATATATATATATATACTTTACAATCTTAATCAAATTGTCAATCTATGTTTCTGTTTGTGTAAAACATGACTATGCACACACACAATACCCACTTTCTTTAAGCATATATATATATGTATATGTATGTGTATATACACACACACACACACATATATATATATATATATATATATATATATATATATATATATATATATATATATATCTATGTATGTATGTATATCATAAAATTTTATAAGTTTCATATTTCTGTTTCGGTAGGAAGTGTCGAAACCTTACAAAGGTTTCGGTAGTTGATGATGGGTCTCGACACTTTTATATAGTTTCAGTATGTTAAGGAGGTTTCGGTACATAGGGGTTTCGGTATAAGGCTCATACCGAAATCTTAATGGTTTCGGTAGTATGGTTTCGGTTGTATGCTTCAAGGCTTCGGTACTATATAAAGGTTTCAGTATATACTTGTTGATCTCGGTACATACCGAAACCCTTTATGGTTTCGGTA
Source organism: Centrapalus pauciflorus (assembly GCA_020465985.1). Lineage (NCBI taxonomy): Eukaryota > Viridiplantae > Streptophyta > Magnoliopsida > Asterales > Asteraceae > Centrapalus > Centrapalus pauciflorus. The sequence continues at coordinate 225,682 of JAANYP010008265.1, forward strand.
GTTTCCCCCCATGCAATCCCACATTCGGTACACACACAACACATACTGCGTTCTTTAATTTCTCTCATTTTTCAGCAACATTTGGAAGTGTTTAACGGAGATTGAATACATAAAAAAAAAAAAGTTAACTACATTATCAATTTGCACCGATTCATGGTCGAAGGCCAAATAATTTCGGGTTTTGGTTTGTTTCTCCAAAACCGTAACCCACGAAACACATAGTACACACACTTACATTTTTAAGTTTCTGAATATAAAATTATCTTTGATGATTTAGAATCTTGATGCTTAACGATGAATTTCTTGGCTTAATCTTTGATTTTTGTTGCGATATTTGATGATGATTCTTGAGTGTTTCGTTGTTGAACCGTGGAGAAGATAAGGGAGCAGAAGTATGATATTGAGTTGGGGATGAAATGAGCATTAAATTTCTCATTTTTGAGTTTTTATCTATTTGCAAGTTTCATTCATTCATCATTTTTTTTTACAATTTTGCCACCAATGTTCCTCTTTATTTAAAATTAGTGCTTTATTAAAATTCTTAGCATATAATTATCTTTGATATAATTTCCAACATTTATTTGCATAATTTAGCAATTAATTTAATTATTTTCCATAATTACATCATAAAATGCAAAATTTTCAACATAAACGCAAAAATTACAAAGTAGGGTGTTATAGTATGAGCCCATCAGGCTTGCACTTTGTCCTCGAAGTACCTAGAGCTCAAACAGATGCGGATAGCGAACCCTCATGTCTTGTTCAGATTCCCAGGTCTGGGAAGTTCCATGAGAAGTTCTCCAATGCACCAACACCATTGCCACTTCTCGACTCCTTAGCTTCTTCATCTTTGTCTCCAGAATGACCTCAGGCTCGTCACATTGCAGCTTCTCGTTGATCTTGTAACTCAGATGATCGGCCCATTTTTCTCTTTCGCTTTCATTGCATTTCCTTAGTGGTGACACGTGAAATACAGGGTGTATGTTGGACAGTTCGCTCGAGAAGTTTAACAGATAAGATTGAGTTCCAACACATTCGATGATCTTAAAAGGACCAACGAATCGTGGTGCTAACTTGCCGCGTTTGCCGAATCTAAACACACCTTTCATCAGCGAGACTTTCAGTACGACATATTCATCCTTCTGGAATTTTAAAGGCTTATGGCGTCGGTCGTGATATGATTTCTATCGAGATTGAGCAGTTTCTAAGCGTTGGCGAATGATTCTGATCTTGTCGTTGGTTTGTTGGAGTAATTCGGGACCAGCGATGGGTGCTTCACCGGCTTCATGCCAACAAGTAGGCGTTTGGCACTTACGTCCGTATAATGCTTCAAAAGGTGCAACTTCGATAGATGAGTGATAACTGTTGTTGTAAAAAAATTCAGCAAGAGGCAAGTAATCGTCCCAATTACTGCTAAACTCGAGAACACAAGCCCGCAGCACATATTCAAGCGTAAGGATCGTGCGCTCGCATTGGCCATCAGGCTGCGGATGATATGCCGTGCTCATTCTGATCTTGGTGCCTAAACCTTCTTGCAATGCAGTCCAGAACCTTGAAGTGAACCGGCTGTCGCGATCTAAAACGATTGACAATGGCACTCCATGTCGAGAAACAATTTCATCTATGTAGATCTTAGCCAGTTTCTCCAGTGAATAGTTCTCGCGAATTGGAATGAAGTGCGCGACTTTGGTTAAACGATCAACGATAACCCATATTGCATCGTGCTGTCTCCGGGTAGTCGGAAGCTTCGTCACAAAGTCCATCGTTATGTGATCGAACTTCCATTAAGGAATCGGCAACGTTTGAACACTGCCATACGGCTGTTGATGCTCCGCTTTGACTAACCGACAAGTAACACAGTTCTCGACATGCTGACCCACGTCTCTTTTCATACCAGGCCACCAATATTCCGCTTTTAGATCATTGTACATCTTGGTGCTGCCAGGATGTACCGAGAAGTTAGAACAATAAGCTTCCGAAAGAATTTTCTGTCGAATATCACCAAATTTAGGAACCTAAACACGATTCTTGAAGAGCTTTAAGCCACGAGGGCTATCGATTAAGAATTGAAGTTGCCCTTTCATGTCTTCAGAATTGAGGTTTTCTTCTTTCAGAGCTTCGGCTTGGGAAATAAGAATTTCATCGATCAGAGTAGAGTATTATGAAGTATGAGTCAGAGTATAGAGGCATTTTGCGGAATACTGTTAGGCACAAAAAGGCCTCAGTCAAACCTGTTCTGCATTTGAGGGGGAGATTATTAATCAAACCTGTTGATGCTTTGAAGGTTGAATTTAAGGCTTGTTATATGCCTTATTGAAACCTGAAAATGATTTGCAGTATTAGCCTGAAGCTGTTCTATATGTTGCATGTGTTGCAACAAAGGCAGTTTTTCCCAAGCTGTTCAGTCTGCTGAACAGACTGGACATAAACTGTCTACGCTGCTCTATACTGATGAGCAACTTGGGCAGTTTTCAAGTGTTCTGTTCTTTGTGAACAGAACCTGTTCTTTGTGAACAGGCTAAACACTTTATGGAATGTGTTTACAAGTCCTCATGTATTGTTTTTGACTACAAGATCAGTTTACAAAGTCGAAGACAAAGGGGAAATCAGAACTGCTCAGCCTGCCCAAGCTGTTCTGCTACATGAAGACAAAAGGTTATTTGAAAAAGGGTGACAGACCTTTTTCTTATATCAAAATAGGCCTTTACAAAGGAAGAAAAACACAAAGTTGACATTCCTTATTTGGTTAAAGGCAATACAACAGTAGACAAAGTGAAAAGACAAAAGTTCTGCCCATATGAAGACAAGTCTACTTTTCAGAAAAGTGCAGAAAAGGTTATGTTGTCTTTTCAACAAGACTTCTCCTTTTTCATTCCGTCCAATGAAGAAGCTTCACTTAGATCCTCTGAGTGAGTATAAAAAGAAACTTCCAAGGATTGAAAGATTAAGCCAAAAAGCTAAGTGCTGAAACCAAGAGTGAACGTGCATTCAAAGTAAGTCTTTCATGCATGCAAGTCTGCTTGAATAAAACAGTACTCAGTGTCTAAGCTGTTCTTGTTCAAGCTGTTCCTCAGAGTCTTGTAAAACACAGTGAGTGATTCTTAGTGAGTGTATTCATTGTAATTAGTTTAAGTCAGTCTTAGACTAGTTAAACATACTGTTGTATCTGTCATCTCAGCTTGAACCTTTCCGCATTCAAGCTTGTTTGTAATTAACATTTGTTAATAATACATACAAACATTGAGAAAATTGTGTGTAGTTTTTAAAGAGCTGTATTCACCCCCCCTCTACAGCTTAAAGCTATATACTTGGGATATCTTTTGGGACCTACAACTGGTATCAGAGCAGTTTAGAGTGTGTGTCATCTAGATCTCTCATTCTCCCAAAGTTTCCATGGACAACAGTGCTGCAAGTTCCTCATACTATGACAATGGCTCAATAGGCAAACCTCCAAAGTTCAATCATCAGAACTTTTCTGGTTGGAAGTGCAGAATGATGCTCTACTTAGAGAATCTGGATGTACAACTACCAGAGATTGTAATGGAGGGTCCCTATGTGCCAATCTCTGTTACAACAATAACTCCTGCTGTTGAAGGAGCTGCTCCTGAAATCATAACATTTGAGAAAGCAAAAGCTCAATGGTCTGATGAAGACAAAAGACTGGTGGCTCTTGATGCAAAGGCCATAAACAATCTGGTCATTTCTCTACCTGATGATTTGTTCAAACAGGTTGAGAAGATGAAGACTACAAAGGAGATGTGGGATACTTTGTGTACTGTCTATGATGGACCCACAATCACACTTGACAAGAGGATTAATAATCTTGTTAGACAGTATGAACTCTTCTTTGCAAAACCAAAGGAGACTCTCACTGAAACCTAAACCAGGTTTACTGCTCTTGTAAATGATCTCAAAGCTGTTGGGATCACCAAGGACAGCCTGACTTTGGTAAACAAGTTCTTAGATGTTCTGCCTGAAGAATGGAATAATTTTTCTACTATTTTAAGGAATTCAGGTACCATCATAAGTATGGATCTTGTTAACTTATATGGATCCTTACTGAATGATGAGCAATCAAGGCAACAGAAGAGAAATGCCTTGGAAATATCTAAGAAAGGTGCAGCCTTTGTGGCCAGTGTGAGACAACCTGTAAATCAAGTGAGTGATTTGTTCACTCAACCTGATCAACAGGCTGATGATAAGGAGGAAATGTCTGATGAGGAAGACAATGCAGATAGTGCTGAACTGGATGATGAGCAGATGATAGCCATGCTTGTCAAAAGGTTCAACAAGAAAAGGTTTGGAAGAAACATTCTACAGGGAAGCTCAAATGCTGTCAAAAAGAAAGCACTTGAGAAGACCAAAGCTGAGTGCTTCAAATGTGGCAAAACTGGCCATATAGCTGCTAACTGTGTGTCAAAAGCTGTTGGTCAGACATCCAAACCACACAAGACAATCATGGATGATGGCTATAGGGTTAAGTACCTTATGGCCATGGCTAAGCTGAGGATGTTTGAAAACTCAGTGGTTTCTAACCGGCAAAAGGGTCTAATGGCAGAAACTTGTGACTGGGAAGAGTCTGATTCATCATCTGATGAAGAAGACAATAACTGTCTGATGGCCAACACTGATATCCCATCAACAAGCAACTTCAAACAGGATCTGGCTGAAGCTGAAGCTTTCAGCAGCTTGGAAAACTGGAATCCTACAATGATGTATAAGGTACAAAATTTTATGGATTACAGTTCTGAAGAAAAAGTTAAAATGTTTGAATATATGCTTGTTGATCTGAAAGCTGCTGTTAAGAAGCATGCTGTTTTATTATCTGAAATCTCTAAGCTTAAAACTGATATTGAAACAAAATCCAGTAAACTGGACAGCTTCCATAAGTTGGAAGCTGAGCTTGATGAATTAAAACACATCAATTCCATTTTACTTGAAGAAATGAGAGAAACAGATATAAAACATGATAAGCTTCAAAAGATAGTTGACTCTTGGTGCCAATCTGCACAAAAAGTCAGCCACTGCATAAGTCAGCAGATTCCTACACAAATCCAAGCCTATCTTGGAGGGGATCTTGACACAGCAGCTTCCATTGTTGAGGTTAATAATTTAAAAGAAGACTTGTCCATTCTTGGTGAGCTTCCAAACACTTTTATTCAAAAAGTGAATGGTAAATTAATCTCAACAAACAGGTTTGTCAGGCCTCAAAACACTGACAGCTCGTGTGAACCTAGCTCAAAAGCTATTGATGAAATAAGTTTTCCATCAAATAAGCTTGCTAAGTGTTCTGCTGATTCACACAAGCAAAAGAAAGGACAACATGTCCAAACTGCAGATGTGGACACCAAACCTGGTGACAAAACAGGCTTTGAGTCTAAAGCTGCTGTAAAGAGGCATACTAATCCTTTTAATGCTGAACATTTTGAAAATAAGTTTTCAAAAGGTAAGCAGTCTGCCTTTAACAAGAGTAAGTCTCAGGTTGAAGGCAAACCTGCTGTGATTTCAAATAAGTTTTCTAATCATAGTGGTAAACTGGTTTTAAATGAGAATAAGTATTTAAAAACCAGAAATAATGATTATGTTGATAGGCAACATCAATCACATCTCAGGAAGGGCAAAGGTAAAGCCATTGCTCAGCCTGAGAGATCTGGGAATAAGTTTCCTAAACCTGTGGAAGTTCAAAAGCCAATTAAGCTTCCTATCTTTGACATCTGCCCTCCTAAAAAGAGGAAAGAAGAGAAAGGCAAGGCTGTGACTATTGAACATTCCACTCAAGCTGTTGATTCATCAAAAAGTAATAAGTTTGCTAAACCTGCTGATGGAATCAACAGAAATAACCCAGAATGTGTTTCTGAAAGGTCTTCTTCCAAAAATGCTAAAAGGAGAAAGTGTTATAAATGTGGAATGAAGACACATCTGGCCAAAGAATGTCCTGAAACTGAGGACATGAGGCCTGCTGACTCTGATGGTTCCCTCACTACCAACATAAACAGTGTTGGAAACATCTCAGTCAATGAGAGTGATATTCAAACTAATACCATTCAAATAGGGAATATTAGTGTTGACATCACAAGTCCATCAACAAATGTTGATGAAGTAGGAGAACTCATCTCTGTGATGAGTTCCCCTAAAAGTATCTAATATTCTTCTTACCACTCTGCAGGAAAAACAACTATCCCAGGTTTGGTACTTGGACAGTGGCTGCTCAGGGCACATGACAGGTTGTAAGGACCTGCTGAGTGATCTCAGGCCTGAAAAGGGCCAAAAGTCGCATTTGGTGACAATGTACAGGGATCCACTGAGGGATATGGAACTCTTAAAGCTGGTGCTGCAGTGGTCAAAAGAGTAGCCTATGTGGTTGGGCTAAAACATAACCTTGTTAGCATAAGTCAACTGTGTGATGTTGGCTATAAGGTTAACTTTGATGAGCACCTAGGTTACATATTCGATTCCCAAGGGAAAGTTGTGATGTGTGCTCAATGAAAGAAAGGTGTATATGTTGTGGACATGCAATCTGCTGATCCCACAACTGAAACCTGTTTTCTCACAAGAACAAATGCAGACTTAAACTTGTTATGGCACAAAAGGCTGTCACACCTGAACTTCAAGAACATCAACAAACTCTGTAAGAAAGAGTTGGTGACAGGTTTGCCTTCTATAACCTTTGTTAAAGATAAACTCTGCACAGCTTGTGAGAAAGGCAAGCAGAGGAAATCATCATTTAAATCCAAACATAACTTCTCTATTGATACTCCTCTCTTCTTAATCCATATGGACTTGTTTGGACCTGTTAATGTCCCAAGTTTAGGAGGAAGAAGATACACTCTACTAATGGTCGATGAGTTCTCCAGGTATACATGGGTTATCTTCTTGAAGAGCAAAGGAGAGGCTGCTAGAGAAATTATTGGATTTGTGAAAAAGATGGAAATGCTGAACTCTGCCCAAGTAAAGCAGCTCAGAAGTGATCATGGTACTGAATTCAGAAACAGTACTCTTGAGGACTTCTGTGAAGAGAAAGGAATCACTCAAAACTTTTCAGCTGTAAGAACTTCACAACAAAATGGAGTTGCTGAAAGAAGAAACAGTTGAAGCTGCTAGAACCATGCTGTGTGCATCTGGTTTACCTTCATCATTCTGGGCTGAAGCTGTTAACACCGCCTGCTTCACCCAAAACAGATCCTTAGTGGTGAAAAGGTTCAACAAGACTCCCTATGAGCTGCTCAAAGGGAGGAAACCAAATGTCAGCTATTTCCATGTGTTTGGTTGTCCATGCTTCATTTTGAATCAAAGGGACCAGCTGGCAATGCTTGAACCAACAACAAAAGAAAGGTGATAGATGAATCTATCAATGTCACCTTTGAAGAGTCCAAGAATGCTTCCACCAAAGCTGTTCATGAATCAGTTTCAGGAGAATTAAACATTGATGATCTGATGCATTCAAACAGTGAAGAGGACTCAAAAGCTTCCACAACGCCCAGTGTCCTGAACCTATCAATGCTGATTTTCCTGGTTCCCCTGCTGATATGTTCAACAGTGGTCAGTCATGTTCAACAAGTGAGCAGGCTCAAGACAACAGTGTGTCTGAAAATCTTGAGAGCTGTTCAACAGGACTTGTTGAAGCTGCTGATAACTCAGGAGAATCATCATTGAAGAATGATCCTAAGTGGATCAGATGTCACCCCAATGATCAAATAATTGGTGATATCAGTAAAGGGGTACAAACAAGGTGGGACAGCTTATGGAACTTCTGTATGTTTTCTAGTTTTGTTTCACTAATGGAGCCAAAGAAAGTGGATGAAGCACTAAAAGATGCCAATTGGATCACTGCCATGCAAGAAGAGCTCAATCAGGTTGAGAGAAACAAGGTATGGAAGCTGGTCCCTGCTCTTAAAGGTAAAACTATAATTGGCACTAAATGGGTTTTCAGAAATAAAATGGACGAGCAAGGTCATGTCATTAGAAATAAGGCAAGACTGGTTGCTCAAGGTTATAGACAGGAAGAAGGAATTGACTATGATTAAACATTTGCTCCTGTGGCCAGGCTAGAAGCAATTCGTTTGTATCTAGCCTATGCTGCTCATAAGAGCATTGAGGTATTTCAAATGGATGTGAAGAGTGCCTTTTTGAATGGGAAGCTGCAAGAAGAAGTTTATGTCAAGCAGCTTCCAGGTTTTGAAAATGAACAACATCCAGGTTTTGACTATAAGTTGGACAAAGCTCTCTATGGTCTAAAACAAGCCCCTAGAGCCTGGTATGACACTCTCACTGAATTTCTTATGAGCAATGGGTATTCCAAAGGTAAAGTGGATACCACACTGTTCATAAAGAAGGTGAAATCTGATATCATGCTTGTTCAAATTTATGTGGATGATATAATATTTGGTTCTACCAATGAGCAGTTATGCAAGAATTTTTCATTACTCATGAAATCAAAATATGAAATGAGTATGATGGGAGAACTTACTTTCTTTTTAGGATTACAGGTTAAACAAACCTCAACTGGAATTTTTATAAATCAAAGAAAGTATACTTTAGATCTCTTGAAAAAGTTTAAATTTGATCAAAGTTCTCCTATTAAAAACCCCAATGGCAACCAATGTAAAATTGGATGCTGATGCCAGTGGCAAGGCTGTTTCAGTAACAGCTTACAGAGGTATGATTGGGAGCTTGCTGTATTTAACTGCTAGTAGACCTGATATTATGTTTGCCACCTGTCTGTGTGCTGGGTTCCAAGCTGATCCAAAGGAATCTCATCTAGCTGCTGTTAAAAGAATCTTCAGATACCTGAAGGGTACACCAGGTTTGGGTCTTTGGTATCCCAAAGACTCAAGTCTTGAACTAACAGGTTATTCTGATTCTGATTTTGCAGGCTGCAGGCTAGATAGGAAAAGCACAACAGGTGGATGTCAACTCCTTGGTGGTAAGTTGATAAGTTGGTGTAGCAAGAAGCAGAACTCAGTGTCTACTTCTACTGCTGAGGCTGAGTACATTGCTGCTGGAAGCTGCTGTGGGCATATTCTGTGGATGCAGCATCAGCTTGAAGATTATGGGCTTGTGCATAGGAAAATTCCTATTCTGTGTGATAACACAAGTGCCATAGCCATTTCCAACAATCCAGTATTTCATTCAAGAACAAAGCATATTGAAGTCAGACATCACTTCATCAGGGATCACATTCAGAAAGATAATGTGGAGGTAAGTTTTATCTCCACAAATGAACAACTTGCAGACATTTTCACCAAACCTCTTGATGAAACAAGGTTCAATTACCTTGTCAGCAAGCTGGGCATGTTAAACAAAAGTGACTAAGTGTCCTCAAAGGTCTAAGACCTTGTATGTCTCACACTGCTCAAGTTTCTTAGAACAGCTTAGGCAGAACAGGTTATACATGTTCTGTACTTAGCTATTTTACTGAAATCCTTGAACAACTTGAACATACAACAGGCTGAACAAACAAAGTTTACTCGTCCAGCCTAGTCTGATGGTCCATTCTCCAATCTGCTCATTCCCTTACACTAATTTACAAGACATTGTCTTGTAACCTGCTCAGCTAGTGGACACAACCTGTTCCTACATAGTTGATCAGGCTGAGGGAACAGCTTGAAGAATGAACAGCTTGTGATGACCCTGCTCATCACAGGTTTGACCAACAGCTTAGACCAACAGTTTTTTATTACCTCTCTTCACAATTAAGTTACCTAATTTCTGTTTTTATTTAACTTAATTACTGCGGATAATGTGGGTTACGTGTGTTAGCGATTAAAAAGGGCTCAAGTGGTCTAACAAACGGTCTGACATGGACAACCGTTCCGTTTTCCGTTAACGGCTTTTTCAAATCAACCGCCCAAATGTTTCTCTCTCATACCCACTCACATTCAAATCCTATAAATACCTCATACTGTTTCATCTTCGTCTTCCTCACTACTATCATAAACCTTCTAAGAACCCTAAAAATTCGACTAAGTGTCTTGTGTTTCTGCTACTTTCCCTGCTCTCAAAATGGCTCACAGAAACAACCCCTGCCTACCAGTACTCGTTGGTGATAATGTGCAGAAACATTCATTAGTCACCACAATGCTCACCCTCAAACCCACAAACTACATCGCCAACCTCACAATCCCCAAAAACTATGTGGGGAAAGATTATGATCAAATGGTGGAGTTTTTAACAGTTCATCCGTTGAACTATGCCATGACTGCTTCTCCTTGTATCCTGTACCAGGAGATGGTGTACGAGTTTTGGTACACTTGTGCCTACAACCCCAACACCAAAGTCATCAAGGGGACTATTCTTAATGGGACTCAGACCATTGAGATTACTGTTGATCTTCTCAGGGAGGTTCTTCATATGCCCATTGCTGATTCATATGACATGCCCCAACCTGAAAATGAGCAAATGGGAAATTTGCTACGCTTCTGTGTTGTAGCAGAACCCAAAATTGGAGCAACGCTGTACAGGAAGGACTTGTCTCCTACCTACAGCTTTCTGTTTGCCTCAGTGATGATGAGCTTCGGCAGCAAAGTTGGTTCATTTGACCAACTCAGCCGTGATGAAATCCCAATAGTCCTACAGCTGGTGGATGGGACTACAATCGACATGGCTAAGTGGATCTTTCTGAACTTGAGGAACCTGGTGCAGCAAGAGCCAGGACCAGCTGCTGATCGATACCCCAGGTTTCTGAGCCTCATATTCAGACACATTTGTTGTGAGCACCTGTACAACTCTCAGCCTTTACTTCATACTGCTGCATTCCCTGTGATAGGGAATAGAGTTTTCTACACTGCTGTTCTTCCAAATGAACCTCCTCTGTCCACACCAATGAGGAGGTTGTTAGGACTGGTGGAAGGACCCTCTGCTATGAGGGTGGATCCAGAAGCTGCTCCCAATATAAAATCCAAAGCCAGGTCCAAACTTGTTAAGAGGACCATGGCAACCACTGAAGCTGGGCCTATGAAAAAGAAGGCCAAAACAGCTCAGCCTGAGCCTGAACTCTTAGCCTCTATGGCTGAGGGGGAGCAGGCTCCTTACCCTGGTTCATTCGTTGAACCTCAAGCCTCTGTGGCTGGTGCCTCTGTGGCACCTGAGACTATGGAACAGGCCAACCACCTGTTTCTGACCCAGTCTCTAAACCTGTCCAGTCTGAACCTCTCATCACCTCTCCTCAATCACCCACTTCATCCATCCTTTACCAACGAAAATCACTCACCAAAAAGAAACCAGCCCAAACAACCACCTCCTCTGTTCCCTCCCAACAGGGTTCAGTTGTAAGAGAATCCACCCCTGCTGCCTCTCCTATTTTTGGAGAAGGCTCAGCACAATTGGAATCTGCTTCACTCCAACCTGAGTCCACCCAGAGTCAGCCTAGACCCTCTGGTTCCTCCCAACAGGAACCAGTTGTACAAAAGGAGATAACCACATCAACTATTCCAGCCTCTCAACAGGCTGAGAATATTGAAAGACAGGAGCCCTCTCCACTCCATACTCAGTCCACCCTGTCCCCCACTCAAACTTCTTTACACCCTGAGTCTGCACGAGGTGCCCACACTGCTGGTCTAGACCAATCAGCAGCTCAGCCTCAAACTTCTGCTCTCCCATGATACAGCTGTTCTAAACCAAGTAGCTGCTGAGGGACCATCAACCCAAGCTGATGAACCTCAGAGAACATACCATTCCTTTGGTGAGGCTGCTCCTTCTATGCAAATTCCATCAGCAGGCTTCACCACTGCTGATGTTGAAATGCATATCCCATCTCCCCATGATGAGGTGCTTTTACACCAAGGCACTGCAGAGGGAACACCCACTGACCTTCATGAAGGTGTTGCAACACAAGCAGCATCTGAAAGGCCCCCAACATCAACCCATTCTCCTGATGATGCAGCTACAGCTGCTGCTGAGGGACCCTTTGACCCCTCCAAGCTGGGCCACATTACTTTTTCCCAGGCTATGGAGCTTCTCTCAAATGTTCCTCTTCCCTCTCCATCACATCCTCATACACCAGCCTCCTCATCATCTTCTCCATCAACCCACTCTAAACAGTCCACCCATACACCTCCATCTCCTAAAGACCTGCCTTTGAAGGATCGACTTTCTCTACTGACCAACAAAGTTGGTTCTTTAGAAACTACTATGACCTCTCTACCCTCTCTTATTTCAGACTCTGTGTCTGAACAGCTTAAGGGGTTCTTTGATTTGTTCAAGGATTCCTTCCCTGCCACTCCACAACCAGATAATTCTCCACAGCTGCTTGCACTCACTGCACAGCTGCAACATGTGTCCACCTCCCTATCCTCAATTCTTTCACTCCAACAGGATTCTGTGTCCTTAATGACAGCTATTTCTCAACAGCTGTCATCTCTCCTAACTTCTTGAAACTTTACCCTTCCTGATATTCTGGCCAGCTTGCACACACTAATTGGCTCCCTATCAAATTTTGTGTCATCAAACCTTGCTGATGTGCAAGATTCTCTAGAATTACATCTTGCACAGCTTCAAAGTTTGCTGTTCACAGCTTCTGATAGGGAAAATATTGTTAAGCTGACCTCCTTTGCTGATGCTCAATCCTCTTCTCTTCAAACCTGTCTTTCACAGCTTGCAGAGGTGAAGGACAACTTGGCATTCTTAGTGAATAGCCTTGTTGGCCCAAGGCCTGCTGCCAAAACTGCTGGCAAGCCTGATGACTTCGTGTCTTCAGGCAGACCAGGTGTTGAAGGTGCTGGAACATCTCCTTCAAAGGGGGAGAAGTCATCTGCCTCGAAGACTAAGTCTAAGGGGGAGAAAACTTCTTCTCCTAAGGAGAAATCAGTACCTACAATACTCACTGGTCAACCAGCAGGTACTTCAACAGGTACACTAGAGGGTGTCCCCCATGCTGCTAAGCGTACTCAGGTTGAATCTCCAATCCCTGCTCAGTCTTAGGGGGAGGAAACTATTCCAGAGGACATGCCAAGCAGCAGAAGGAGGCATCTGATTTTAAAAGAAGAAGAAGAGGAGGAGGAAAGTCCTGAAGCTGCTGTCACTACAGCAGCTAAAGGAAAAGAAAAAGCAGCAATTGATCCCCAACAGCAGAAAGCAGCAAAAATCAATTTTCTCAAAGCCAGGGCCAAAGAAATGGGTCTTCCTATGCACAAATATTTTGAGTTTAGAGAAGAACAGTTTCAAGCCCTGGAAGCCTTAAGAAAAGAAGAAGAATCTGCAAAAGCTGCTAAGTCTTTTGCACTTCAAGAGGCAAGGAAAGTTAAAATGTCCTCTCTTGTTGTGCAAAAGAAAATCTTGGAAGCTGCTAAGGGATCAGCAGAAGAGAAGGAAGCAGAAAAAGAAAAAGGTGCTCTGGTCTCAGTGACTAAAACTTTAGTGCCTTCTGCAAGAGCTCAATTTCACTTTGACAACCTGACAAGAAGAAAATTTCAAGATGTTGCTGATAGAAGGCTTGCTAAGGAAGCAATTGTCAAAGCTGTGCCCACATCAAGAAAAGGCAGTCAGTGGAAGTTGTAAATAACCAGAATGGGTGCAACAGGCCCAGAACTAGAAACATATGACTACACTGACGTTGCACAAATGGGGTACATAGAATGGATTGAGCTGGCAGTTGCTCTGAGTGAGTCTAAGTCTGAAACTGCTAAGACTATCAGAGCGTATGTAAAGAAGCTGATGGAGAGAGTGAAGAATCTTAGCCTGATCTCCAAAGAAGTTAGTGAAGGTGTCTATGTGACACAACCTAAAATAAAGGCCAGGAGAACAAGGAAGGACACTGAGATGGAAAAACTCCTCACCCTGATAGAACAAGGTGATTATGCTATTGAAATGAAAGGAGTTGATCATTGCCTGCCTAGTGGAATTGAGTTTGAAGATGGCAAGATCATTGAAGAGCCTGAGCTGGGGGCATTTTTTGTAGATCTCTTAACTCAGAAGAAATGCTTTCAGAGAGATCAGATCTATACAAGGTGGATCTGAGACAGCTTGTAGCCTTCAGACTTGCAGTTTCATTCAGGCAGTCAAGCAGGTGTAGAGCAGCTATCTGGGATCAGCTCAGACGCTGTTTTGAAAGAGGTGAACTTGAGGATCCCAAGTTTTTGACAATAAGAAGTGAAATTCAAGAACTTGAGGATACTAGAGAGCAACTTGAGAAGATGTTTGAAGGTCCCCCTCCATTGTGATGAAGTCCATCTACCATCTAGGTAGGTGAAGAATGGAAGCTGTCCATCAGTTGGACAAGCTTACAATTATCTGTTCCCAACAAAAAAATTCCAATGTACATTAGTTGTACTTTATTTACATTTGTTGTAATTTTCTCTTTTACATTAGTTGTAATATACATCAGTACATCAGTTGTACCTTTGTAAGAACATGTGTTGTTCTAATGTAATAAAAAATCAGTGTATATATAAACTGATCTTTTACTTTATGTTGCTGTTGTAATTTTATTTCAACAAATGTACTGTAAAAATATATAGTGACTTTTGATAAGGCCAACTTAGACTAGTTATTGCAAATAGGGGGAGATTGTTAGGCACAAAAAGGCCTCAGTCAAACCTGTTCTGCATTTGAGGGGGAGATTATTAATCAAACCTGTTGATGCTTTTGAAGGTTGAATTTAAGGCTTGTTATATGCCTTATTGAAACCTGAAAATGATTTGCAATATCAGCCTGAAGCTGTTCTATATGTTGCATGTGTTGCAACAAAGGCAGTTTTTCCCAAGTTGTTCAGTCTGCTGAACAGGCTGGACATAAACTATCTACGCTGCTCTATACTGATGAGCAGCTTCGGCAGTTTTCAAGTGTTCTGTTCTTTGTGAACAGAACCTGTTCTTTGTGAACAGGCTAAACACTTTATGGAATGTGTTTCCAAGTCCTCATGTATTGTTTTTTACTACAAGATCAGTTTACAAAGTCGAAGACAAGGTAAAAATCAGAACTGCTCAGCCTGCCCAAGCTATTCTGCTACATGAAGACAAAAGGTTATTTGAAAAAGGGTGACAGACCTTTTTCTTATATCAAAATAGGCCTTTACAAAGGAAGAAAAACACAAAGTTGACATTCCTTATTTGTTTAAAGGCAATACAACAGTAGATAAAGTGAAAAGACAAAAGTTCTGCCCATATGAAGACAAGTCTGCTTTTCAGAATAGTGCAGAAAAGGTTATGTTGTCTTTTCAACAAGACTTCTCCTTTTTCCTTCTGTCCAATGAAGAAGCTTCACTTAGATCCTCTGAGTGAGTATAAAAGGAAACTTCCAAGGATTGAAAGAACAAGCCAAATAGCTAAGTGCTAAAACCAAGAGTGAACGTGCATTCAAAGTAAGTCTTTCATGCATGCAATTCGGTTTGAATAAAACAGTGCTCAGTGTATAAGATGTTCTTGTTCAAGCTGTTCCTCAGAGTCTTGTAAACACAGTGAGTGATTCTTAGTGAGTGTATTCATTGTAATTAGTTTATTTTAGTCTTAGACTAGTTAGACATACTGTTGTATCTGTCATCTCAGCTTGAACCTTTCCGCATTCAAGCTTGTTTGTAATTAACATTTGTTAATAATACATACAAACATTGAGAAAATTATGTGTAGCTTTTAAAGTGCTGTATTCACCCCCCCTCTACAGCTTGAAGCTATATACTTGGGATATCTTTTGGGACCTACAACTGGTATCAGAGCTTAGAGTGTGTGTCATTCTAGATCTCTCATTCTCCCAAAGTTTCCATGTACAACACAATGGGCAAACCTCCAAAGTTCAATCATCAGAACTTTTCTGGTTGGAAGTGCAGAATGATGCTCTACTTAGAGAATCTGGATGTACAACTACCAGAGATTGTAATGGAGGATCCCTATGTGCCAATCTCTGTTACAACAATAACTCCTGCTGTTTAAGGAGCTGCTCCTGAAATCAGAACATTTGAGAAAGCAAAAGCTCAATGGTCTGATGAAGATGAAAGACTGGTGGCTCTTGATGCAAAGGCCAGAAACAATCTGGTCATTTCTCAACCTGATGATGTGTTCAAACAGGTTGAGAAGATGAAGACTGCAAATGAGATGTGGGATACTTTGTGTACTGTCTATGATGGACCCACAATCACACTTGACAACAGGATTAATAATCATGTTAGACATTATGAACTCTTCTTTGCGAAACCGAAGGAGACTCTCACTGAAACCTACACCAGGTTTACTGCTCTTGTAAATGATCTCAAAACTGTTGGGATCACCAAGGACAGCCTGACTTTGGTAAACAAGTTCTTAGATGTTCTGCCAGAAGAATGGAATTATTTTTCTACAATTTTAAGGAATTCAGGTACCATCAAAAGTATGGATCTTGTTAACTTATATGGATCCTTACTGAATGATGAGCAATCAAGGCAACAGAAGAGAAATGCCTTTGAAATATCTATGAAAGGTGCAGCCTTTGTGGCCAGTGTGAGACAACCTGTAAATCAAGTGAGTGATGTGTTCACTCAACCTGATCAACAGGCTGATGATAAGGAAGAAATGTCTGATGAGGAAGACAATGCAGATAGTGTTGAACTGGATGATGAGCAGATGATAGCCATGCTTGTCAAAAGGTTCAATAAGAAAAGGTTTGGAAGAAACATGCTACAGGGAAGCTCAAATGCTGTCAAAAAGAAAGCATTTGACTAGACCAAAGCTGAGTGCTTCAAATGTGGCAAAACTGGCCATATAGCTGCTGACTGTGTCTCAAAAGCTGTTGGCCAGACATCCAAACCACACAAGACAAACAGGGATGATGGCTATAGGGTTAAGTACCTTATAGCCATGGCTAAGCTGAGGAAGTTAGAAAACTCAGTGGTTTCTAACCGGCAAAAGGGACTAATGGCAGAAACTTGTGACCGGGAAGAGTTTGATTCATCATCTGATGAAGAAGACAATAACTATCTGATGGCCAACACTGATGTCCCATCAACAAGCAACTTCAAACAGGATCTGGCTGAAGCTAAAGCTTTCAGCAGCTTGGAAAACTGGAATCCTACAATGATGTATAAGGTACAAAATTTTATGGATTACAGTTCTGAAGAAAAAGTTAAAATGTTTGAATATATGCTTGTTGATCTGAAAGCTGCTGTTAAGAAGCATGCTATTTTATTATCTGAAATCTCAAAGCTTAAAACTGATATTGAAACAAAATCCAGTAAACTGGACAGCTTCCATAAGTTGGAAGCTGAGCTTGATGAATTAAAACACATCAATTCCATTTTACTTGAAGAAAAGAGAGAAACAGATATAAGACATGCTAAGCTTCAAAAGATAGTTGACTCTTGGTGCCAATCTGCACAAAAAGTCAGCCACTGCATAAGTCAGCAGATTCCTGCACAAATCCAAGCCTATCTTGGAGGGGATCTTGACACAGCAGCTTCCATTGTTGAGGTTAATAATTTAAAAGAAGACTTGTCCACTCTTGGAGAGCTTCCAAACACTTTTATTCAAAAAGTGAATGGTAAATTAATCTCAACAAACAGGTTTGTCAGGCCTCAAAACACTAACAGCTCGTGTGAACCTAGCTCAAAAGCTATTGATGAAATAAGTTTTCCATCAAATAAGCTTGCTAAGTGTTCTGTTGATTCACACAAGCAAAAGAAAGGACAGCATGTCCAAACTGCAGCTCTGGACACCAAACCTGGTGACAAAACAGGCTTTGAGTCTAAAGCTGGTGTAAAGAGGCATACTAATCAAAAGGTAAGCAGTCTGCCTTTAACAAGAGTAAGTCTCAGGTTGAAGGCAAACCTGCTGTGATTTCAAATAAGTTTTCTAATCATAGTGGTAAACTGGTTTTAAATGAGAATAAGTATTTAAAAACTAGAAATAATGATTATATTGATAGGCAACATCAATCACATCTCAGGAAGGGCAAAGGCAAAGCCATTGCTCAGCCTGAGAGATCTGGGAATAAGTTTCCTAAACCTGTGGAAGTTCAAAAGCCAATTAAGCTTCCTATCTTTGACATCTGCCCTCCTAAAAAGAGGAAAGAAGAGACAGGCAAAGCTGTGACTATTGAACTTTCCACTCAAGCTGTTGATTCATCAAAAAGTAATAAGTTTGCTAAACCAGCTGATGGAATCAACAGAAATAACCCAGAATGTGTTTCTGAAAGGTCTTCTTCCAAAAATGCTAAAAGGAGAAAGTGTTATACATGTGGAATGAAGACACATCTGGCCAAAGACTGTCCTGAAACTGAGGAGATGAGGCCTGCTGACTCTGATGGTTCCCTCACTGCCAACATAAACAGTGTTGGAAACATCTCAGTCAATGAGAGTGGTATTCAAACTGATACCATCCAAATATGGAATATTAGTGTTGACATCACAAGTCCATCAACAAATGTTGATGAAGTAGGAGAACTCATCTCTGTGATGAGTTCCCCTAAAAGTATCTAATCTTCTTCTTATCACTCTGCAGGAAAAACAACCATCACTTGGACAGTGGCTGCTCAGGGCACATGACAGGTTGTAAGGACCTGCTGAGTGATCTCAGGCCTGAAAAAGGGCCAAAAGTCGCATTTGGTGACAATGTACAGGGATCCACTAAGGGATATGGAACTCTTAAAGCTGGTGCTGCATTGGTCAAAAGAGTAGCCTCTGTGGTTGGGCTAAAACATAACCTTGTTAACATAAGTCAACTGTGTGATGCTGGCTATAAGGTTAACTTTGATGAGCACCTGGGTTACATATTGGATTCCCAAGGTAAAGTTGTGTTGTGGGCTCAATGAAAGAAAGGTGTATATGTTGTGGACATGCAATCTGCTGATCCCATAACTGAAACCTGTTTTCTCACAAGAACAAATGCTGACTTAAACTGGTTATGGCACAAAAGGCTGTCACTCCTGAAGTTCAAGAACATCAACAAACTCTGTAAGAAAGAGTTGGTGACAGGTTTGCCTTCTATAACCTTTGTTAAAGATAAACTCTGCACAGCTTATGAGAAAGGCAAGCAGAGGAAATCATCATTTAAATCCAAACATAACTTCTCTATTGATACTCCTCTCTTCTTAATCCATATGGACTTGTTTGGACCTGTTAATGTCCCAAGTTTAGGAGGAAGAAGATACACTCTAGTAATGGTTGATGAGTTCTCCAGGTATACATGGGTTATCTTCTTGAAGAGCAAAGGAGAGGCTGCTAGAGAAATTATTGGATTTGTGAAAAAGATGGAAATGCTGAACTCTGCCCAAGTAAAGCAGCTCAGAAGTGATCATGGTACTGAATTCAGAAACAGTACTCTTGAGGACTTCTGTGAAGAGAAAGGAATCACTCAAAACTTCTCAGCTGTAAGAACTCCACAACAAAATGGAGTTGCTGAAAGAAGAAACAGAACCCTCATTGAAGCTGCTAGAACCATGCTGTGTGCATCTGGTTTACCTTCATCATTCTGGGCTGAAGCTGTTAACACTGCCTGCTTCACCCAAAACAGATCCTTAGTTGTGAAAAGGTTCAACAAGACTCCCTATGAGCTGCTTAAAGGGAGGAAACCAAATGTCAGCTATTTCCATGTGTTTGGTTGTCCCTGCTTCATTTTGAATCAAAGGGACCAGCTGGCAATGCTTGAACCAAAAGCTGATGAAGGTGTGTTTGTTGGCTACTCTGCTATCTCTAAAGCCTTCAGAGTGTACAACAACAAAAGAAAGGTGATAGATGAATCTATCAATGTCACCTTTGAAGAGTTCAAGAATGCTTCCACCAAAGCTGTTCATGAATCAGTTTCAGGAGAATTAAACTTTGATGATCTGATGCATTCAAACAGTGAAGAGGACTAAAAAGCTTCCACAACACCCAGTGTGGAACCTGTTAATCATGATGGGCATGATGATGATTATGTCAATACATCCTGTGTGAATAAGTGTACTGACTTAATTACAACTGCATGTCCTGAACCTATCAATGCTGATTTTCCTGGTTCCCCTGCTGATATGTTCAACAGTGGTCAGTCATTTTCAACAAGTGAGCAGGCTCAAGACAACAGTGTGTCTGAAAATCTTGAGAGCTGTTCAACAGGACTTGTTGAAGCTGCTGATAACTCAGGAGAATCATTATTGAAGAATGATCCTAAGTGGATCAGATGTCACCCCAATGATCAAATAATTGGTGATATCAGTAAAGGGGTACAAACAAGGTGGGACAGCTTAGGGAACTTCTGTATGTTTTCTAGTTTTGTTTCACTAATGGAGCCAAAGAAAGTGGATGAAGCACTAAAAGATGCCAATTGGATCACTGCCATGCAAGAAGAGCTCAATCTGTTTGAGAGAAACAAGGTATGGAAGTTGGTCCCTGCTCCTAAAGGTAAACCTATAATTGGCACTAAATGGGTTTTCAGAAATAAAATGGACGAGCAAGGTCATGTCATTAGAAATAAGGCAAGACTGGTTGCTCAAGGTTATAGACAGGAAGAAGGAATTGACTATGATTAAACATTGGCTCCTGTGGCCAGGCTAGAAGCAATTCGTTTGTATCTAGCCTATGCTGCACATAAGAGCATTGAGGTATTTCAAATGGATGTGAAGAGTGCCTTTTTGAATGGGAAGCTGCAAGAAGAAGTTTGTGTCAAGCAGCTTCCAGGTTTTGAAAATGAACAACATCCACGTTTTGTCTATAAGTTGGACAAAGCTCTCTATGGTCTCAAACAAGCCCCTAGAGCCTGGTATGACACTCTTACTGAATTTCTTATGAGCAATGGGTATTCCAGAGGTAAAGTGGATACCACACTGTTCATAAAGAAGGTGAAATCTGATATCATGCTTGTTCAAATTTATGTGGATGATATAATCTTTGGTTCTACCAATGAGCAGTTATGCAAGAATTTTTCATTACTCATGAAATCCAAATATGAAATGAGTATGATGGGTGAACTTACTTTCTTTTTAGGATTACAGGTTAAACAAACCTCAACTGGAATTTTTATAAATCAAAGAAAGTATACTTTAGATCTCTTGAAAAAGTTCAAATTTGATCAAAGTTCTCCTATTAAAACCCCAATGGCAACCAATGTAAAATTGGATGTTGATGCCAGTGGCAAGGCTGTTTCAGTAACAGCTTTCAGAGGTATGATTGGGAGCTTGCTGTATTTAACTGCTAGTAGACCTGATATTATGTTTGCCACCTGTCTGTGTGCTAGGTTCCAAGCTGATCCAAAGGACTCTCATCTAGCTGCTGTTAAAAGAATCTTCAGATACCTGAAGGGTACACCAGGTTTAGGTCTTTGGTATCCCAAAGACTCAAGTCTTGAACTAACAGGTTATTCTGATTCTGATTTTGCAGGCTGCAGGCTAGATAGGAAAAGCACAACAGGTGGATGTCAACTCCTTGGTGGTAAGTTGATAAGTTGGTGTAGCAAGAAGCAGAATTCAGTGTCTACTTCTACTGCTGAAGCTGAGTACATTGCTGCTGGAAGCTGCTGTGGGCATATTCTGTGGATGCAGCATCAGCTTGAAGATTATGGGCTTGTGTATAGGAAAATTCCTATTCTGTGTGATAACACAAGTGCCATAGCCATTTCCAATAATCCAGTATTTCATTCAAGAACAAAGCATAATGAAGTCAGACATCATTTCATCAGGGATCACATTCAGAAAGATAATGTGGAGGTAACTTTTATCTCCACAAATGAACAACTTGCACACATTTTCACCAAACCTCTTGATGAAACAAGGTTCAATTACCTTGTCAGCAAGCTGGGCATGTTAAACAAAAGTGACTAAGTGTCCTCAAAGGTCTAAGACCTTGTATGTCTCACACTGCTCAAGTTTCTTAGAACAACTTAGGCAGAACAGGTTATACATGTTCTGTACTTAGCTATTTTACTGAAATCCTTGAACAGCTTCAACATACAACAGGCTGAACAAACACAGTTTACTCGTCCAGCCTGGTCTGATGGTCCATTATCTAATCTGCTCATTCCCTTACACTAATTTACAAGACATTGTCGTGTAACCTGCTCAGCTAGTGGACACAACCTGTTCCTACATAGTTGAACAGGCTGAGGGAACAGCTTGAAGAATGAACAGCTTGTGATGACCCTGCTCATCACAGGTTTGACCAACAGTTTTTAATTACCTCTCTTCATAATTAAGTTACTTAATTTCTGTTTTTATTTAACTTAATTACTGCGGATAATGTGGGTTACGTGTGTTAGCGATTAAAAAGGGCTCAAGTGGTCTGACAAACGGTCTGACATGGACAACCGTTCCGTTTTCTGTTAACGACTTTTTCAAATCAACCGCCCAAATGTTTCTCTCTCATACCCACTCACATTCAAATCTTATAAATACCTCATACTGTTTAATCTTCGTCTTCCTCACTACTATCATAAACCTTCTAAGAACCCTAAAAATTCGACTAAGTGTCTTGTGTTTCTGCTACTTTCCCTACTCTCAAAATGGCTCACAGAAACAATCCCTGCCTACCAGTATTCGTTGGTGATAATGTGCAGAAACATTCATCAGTCACCACAATGCTCACCCTCAAACCCAGAAACTACATTGCCAACCTCACAATCCCCAAAAACTATGTGGGGAAAGATTATGATCAAATGGTGGAGTTTTAACAGTTCATCCGTTGAACTATGCCATGACTGCTTCTCCTTGTGTCCTGTACCAGGAGATGGTGTACGAGTTTTGGTACACTTGTGCCTACAACCCCAACACCAAAGTCATCAAGGGGACTATTCTTAATGGGACTCAGACCATTGAGATTACTGTTGATCTTCTCAGGGAGGTTCTTCATATGCCCATTGCTGATTCATATGACATGCCCCAGCCTGAAAATGAGCAAATGGGAAATTTGCTACGGTTCTGTGGTGTAGCAGAACCCAAAATTAGAGCAACGCTTTACAGGAAGGACTTGTCTCCTACCTACAGCTTTCTGTTTGCCTCAGTGATGATGAGCTTCGGCAGCAAAGTTGGTTCATTTGACCAACTCAGTCGTGATGAAATCCCAATAGTCCTACAGCTGGTGGATGGGACTACAATCGACATAGCTAGGTGGATCTTTCTGAACTTGAGGAACCTGGTGCAGCAAGAGCCAAGACCAGCTGCTGTTCGATACCCCAGGTTTCTGAGCCTCATATTCAGACACATTTGTTGTGAGCACCTGTACAACTCTCAGCCTTTACTTCATACTGCTGCATTCCCTGTGATAGGGAATAGAGTTTTCTACACTGTTGTTCTTCCAAATGAACCTCCTCTGTCCACACCAATGAGGAGGTTGTTAGGACTGGTGGAAGGACCCTATGCTGTGAGGGTGGATCCAGAAGCTGCTCCCAATAGAAAATCTAAAGCCAGGTCCAAACTTGTTAAGAGGACCATGGCAACCACTGAAGCTGGGCCTGTGCAAAAGAAGGCCAAAACAGCTAAGTCTGAGCCTGAACTCATAGCCTCTGTGGCTGAGGGGGAGCAGGCCAACCCACCTATTTCTGACCCAGTATCTAAACCTGTCAAGTCTGAACCTCTCATCACCTCTCCTCAATCACCCACTTCATCCATCCTTTACCAACGAAAATCACTCACCAAAAAGAAATCAGCCCAAACAACCACCTCCTCTGTTCCCTCCCAACAGGGTTCAGTTGTAAGAGAAGCCACCCTTGCTGCCTCTCCTATTTTTGGAGAAGGCTCAGCACAATAGGAGCCTGCTTCACTCCAACCTGAGTCCACCCAGAGTCAGCCTAGACCCTCTGGTTCCTCCCAACAGGAACCAGTTGTACAAAAGGAGATAACCACATCAACTATTCCAGCCTCTCAACAGGCTGAGAATATTGAAAGACAGGAGCCCTCTCCACTCCATACTGAGTCCACCGTGTCCCCCACTCAAACTTCTTTACACCCTGACTCTGCACGAGGTGCCCACACTGCTGGTCTAGACCAATCAGCAGCTCAGCCTCAAACTTCTGCTCCCCATGATACAGCTGTTCTACACCAAATAGCTGCTGAGGGACCATCAACCCAAGCTGATGAACCTCAGGGAACATACCATTCCTATGGTGAGGCTGCTCCTTCTATGCAAATTCCATCAGCAGGCTTCACCACTGCTGATATTGAAATGCATATCCCATCTCCCCATGATGAGGTGCTTTTACACCAAGGCACTGCAGAGGGAACACCCACTGGCCTTCATGAAGGTGTTTCAACACAAGTAGCATCTGAAAGGCCCCCAACATCAACCCCTTCTCCTGATGATGCAGCTACAGCCGCTGCTGAGGGACCCTTTGACCCCTCCAAGCTGGGCCACATTAGTTTTGCCCAGGCTATGGAGCTTCTCTCAAATGTTCCTCTTCCCTCTCCATCACATCCTCATACACCAGCCTCCCCATCATCTTCTCCATCAACCCACACTAAACAGTCCACCCATACACCTCCATCTCCTAAAGACCTGCCTTTGAAGGATCAGCTTTCACTGCTGACCAACAAAGTTTGTTCTTTAGAAACTACTATGACCTCTCTACCATCTCTTATTTTAGACTCTGCGTCTGAACAGCTTAAGGGGTTCTTTGATTTGTTCAAGGATTCCTTCCCTGCCACTACACAACCATATAATTCTCCACAGCTGCTTGCACTCACTGCACAGCTACAACATGTGTCCACCTCCCTATCCTC
Organism: Centrapalus pauciflorus; assembly: GCA_020465985.1. Taxonomy (NCBI): domain Eukaryota; kingdom Viridiplantae; phylum Streptophyta; class Magnoliopsida; order Asterales; family Asteraceae; genus Centrapalus; species Centrapalus pauciflorus. The sequence continues at coordinate 250,261 of JAANYP010008265.1, forward strand.
AATTCTTTCACTCCAACAAGACTCTGTGTCCTCAATGATAGCTATTTCTCAACAGCTGTCATCTCTCCTAACTTCTTGCAACTCTACCCTTCCTGATACTCTGGCCAGCTTGCACACACTAATTGGCTCCCTATCAAATTCTGTGTCATCAAACCTTGCTGATGTGCAAGATTCTCTAGAATTACATCTTGCACAGCTTCAAAGTTTGTTGTTCATTGCTTCTGATAGGGAAAATATTGTTAATCTGACCTACTTTGCTGATGCCCAATCCTCTTCTCTTCAAACCTGTCTTTCACAGCTTGCAGAGGTGAAGGACAACTTGGCATTCTTAGTGAATAGCCTTGTTGGCCCAAGGCCTGCTACCAAAACTGCTTGCAAGCCTGATGACTTCGTGTCTTCAGGCAGACCAGGTGTTGAAGGTGCTGAAACGTCTCCTTCAAAAGGGGAGAAGTCATCTGCCTCGAAGATTAAGTCTAAGGGGGAGAAAACTTCTTCTCCTAAGGAGAAATCAGTACCTGCAATACTCACTGGTCAACCAGCAGGTACTTCAACAGGTACACTAGAGGGTGTCTCCCACGCTGCTAAGCCTACTCAGGTTGAATCTCCAATCCCTGCCTCAGTCTAAGGGGGAGGAAACTATTCCTGAGAACATGCCAAACATCAGAAGGAGGCATCTGATTTTAGAAGAAGAAGAAGAGGAGGAGGAAAGTCCTGAAGCTGCTGTCACTACAGCAGCTAAAGGAAAAGAAAATGCAGCAACTGATCCCCAACAGCAGAAAGCAGCAGAAATCAAATTTCACAAAGCCAGGGCCAAAGAAATGGGTCTTCCTATGCACTTCAAGAGGCAAGGAAAGTTAAAATGTCCTCTCTTGTTGTGCAAAAGAAAATTTTAGAAGCTGCTAAGGGATCAGCAGAAGAGAAGGAAGCAGAAAAAGAAAAAGGTGCTCTGGTCTCTGTGACTAAAACTTTAGTGCCTTCTGCAAGAGCTCAATTTCACTTTGACAACCTGGCAAGAAGAAAATTTCATGATGTTGCTGATTGAAGGCTTGCTAAAGAAGCAATTGTCAAAGCTGTGCCCACATCAAAAAAGGCAGTCAGTGGAAGTTGAAAATAACCAGAATGGGTGCAACAGGCCCAGAACTAGAAACATATGACTACACTGACGTTGCACAAATGGGGTACAGAGAATGGATTGAGCTGTCAGTTGCTCTGAGTGAGTCTAAGTCTGAAACTGCTAAGACTATCAGAGCATATGTAAAGAAGCTGATGGAGAGAGTGATGAATCTTGGCCTGATCTCCAAAGAAGTTAGTGAAGGTGTCTATGTGACACAACCTAAAATAAAGGCCGGGAGAACAAGGAAGGATACTGAGATGGAACAACTTCTCACCCTGATAGAACAAGGTGATTATGCTATTGAAATGAAAGGAGTTGATCATAGCCTGCCTAGTGGAATTGAGTTTGAAGATGGCAAGATCATTGAAGAGCCTGAGCTGGGGGCATTTTTTGTATATCCCTTAACTCAGAAGAAATGCTTTCAGAGAGCATCAGATCTGTACAAGGTAGATCTGAGACAACTTGTAGCCTTCAGACTTGCAGTTTCATTCGGGCAGTCGAGCAGGTGGAGAGCAGCTATCTGGGATCAGCTCAGAGGCTGTTTTGAAAGAGGTGAACTTGTGGATCCCAAGTTTATGATAATAAGAAGTGAAATTCAAGAACTTGAGGATACTAGAGAGCAACTTGAGAAGATGTTTGAAGGTCCCCCTCTATTGTGATGAAGTCCATCTACCATCTGTGTAGGTGAAGAATGGAAGCTGTCCATCAGTTGGACAGGCTTACAATTATTTGTTCCCAACAAAAACAGTCCAATGTACATTAGTTGTACTTTATTTACATTTGTTGTAATTTTCTCTTTTACATTAGTTGAAATATACATCAGTACATCAGTTGTACCTTTGTAAGAACATGCGTTGTTCTAATGTAATAAAAAATCAGTGTATATATAAACTGATCTTTTACTTTATGTTGATGTTGTAATTTTATTTCAACAAATGTACTGTAAAAATATATAGTGACTTTTGATAAGGCCAACTTAGACTGGTTATTGCAAATAGGGGGAGATTGTTAGGCACAAAAAGGCCTCAGTCAAACCTGTTCTGCATTTGAGGGGGAGATTATTAATCAAACCTGTTGATGCTTTTGAAGGTTGAATTTAAGGCTTGTTATATGCCTTATTGAAACCTGAAAATGATTTGCAATATCAGCCTGAAGTTGTTCTATATGTTGCATGTGTTGCAACAAAGGCAGTTTTTCCCAAGTTGTTCAGTCTGCTGAACAGGCTGGACATAAACTGTCTACGCTGCTCTATACTGATGAGCAGCTTGGGCAGTTTTCAAGTGTTCTTTTCTTTGTGAACAGAACCTGTTCTTTGTGAACAGGCTAAACACTTTATGGAATGTGTTTCCAAGTCCTTATGTATTGTTTTTTACTACAAGATCAGTTTACAAAGTCGAAGACAAAGTGGAAATCAGAACTGCTCAGCCTGCCCAAGCTGTTCTGCTACATGAAGACAAAAGGTTATTTGAAAAAGGGTGACAGACTTTTTCTTATATCAAAATAGGCCTTTACAAAGGAAGAAAAACACAAAGTTGACATTCCTTATTTGGTTAAAGGCAATACAACATTAGACAAAGTGAAAAGACAAAAGTTCTACCCATATGAAGATAAGTCTGCTTTTCAGAAAAGTGCAGAAAAGGTTATGTTGTCTTTTCAACAAGACTTCTCCTTTTTCATTCCGTCCAATGGAGAAGCTTCACTTAGATCCTCTGAGTGAGTATAAAAAGAAACTTCCAAGGATTGAAAGAACAAGCCAAATAGCTAAGTGCTAAAACCAAGAGTGAACGGGCATTCAAAGTAAGTCTTTCATGCATGCAAGTCGGCTTGAATAAAACAGTGCTCAGTGTATAAGTTGTTCTTGTTCAAGCTGTTCCTCAGAGTCTTGTAAACACAGTGAGTGATTCTTAGTGAGTGTATTCATTGTAATTAGTTTAAGTTAGTCTTAGACTAGTTAGACATACTGTTGTATCTGTCATCTCAGCTTGAACCTTTCCGCATTCATGCTTGTTTGTAATTAACATTTGTTAATAATACATACAAACATTGAGAAAATTGGGTGTAGTTTTTGAAGTGCTGTATTCACCCCCCCCCCCCTCTACAGCTTGAAGCTATATACTTGGAATATCTTTTGGGACCTACAACTGGTATCAGAGCAGTTTAGAGTGTGTGTCATTCTAGATCTCTCAATGGGCAAACCTCCAAAGTTCAATCATCAGAACTTTTCTGGTTGGAAGTGCAGAATGATGCTCTACTTAGAGAATCTGGATGTACAACTACGAGATATTTTAATGGAGGGTCCCTATGTGCCAATCTTTGTTACAACAATAACTCCTGATGTTGAAGGAGCTGCTCCTGAAATCAGAACATTTAAGAAAGCAAAAGCTCAATGGTCTGATGAAGACAAAAGACTGGTGGCTCTTGATGCAAAGGCCAGAAACAATCTGGTCAGTTCTCTACCTGATGATGTGTTCAAACAGGTTGAGAAGATGAAAACTGCAAAGGAGATGTAGGATACTTTGTGTACTGTGTATGATGGACCCACAATCACACTTGACAACAGGATTAATAATCTTGTTAGACAGTATGAACTCTTCTTTGCAAAACTAAAGGAGACTCTCACTGAAACCTACACCAGGTTTACTGCTCTTGTAAATGATCTCAAAGTTGTTGGGATCACCAAGGACAGCCTGACTTTAGTAAACAAGTTCTTAGATGTTCTGCCTGAAGAATGGAATTATTTTTCTACAATTTTAAGGAATTTAGGTACCATCAAAAGTATGGATATTGTTAACTTATATGGATCCTTACTGAATAATGAGCAATCAAGGCAACAGAAGAGAAATCCCTTGGAAATATCTAAGAAAGGTGCAGCCTTTGTGGCCAGTGTGAGACAACCTGTAAATCAAGTGAGTGATGTGTTCACTCAACCTGATCAACAGGCTGATTATAAGGAGGAAATATCTGATGAGGAAGACAATGCAGATAGTGCTGAACTGGATGATGAGCAGATGATAGCCATGCTTGTCAAAAGGTTCAACAAGAAAAGGTTTGGAAGATACATGCTACAGGGAAGCTCAAATGCTGTCAAAAAGAAAGCATTTTACAAGACCAAAGCTGAGTGCTTCAAATGTGGCAAAACTGGCCATATAGCTGCTGACTGTGTGTCAAAAGCTGTTGGTCAGACATGCAAACCACACAAGACAAACAGGGATGATGGCTATAGGGTTAAGTACCTTATGACCATGGCTAAGCTGAGGAAGTTAGAAAACTCAGTGGTTTCTAACCGGCAAAAGGGACTAATGGCAGAAACTTGTGACTGGGAAGAGTCTGATTCATCATCTGATGAAGAAGACAATAACTGTCTGATGGCCAACACTGATGTCCCATCAACAAGCAACTTCAAATAGTATCTGGCTGAAGCTGAAGCTTTCAACAGCTTGGAAAACTGGAATCCTACAATGATGTATAAGGTACAAAATTTTATGGATTATAGTTCTGAAGAAAAAGTTAAAATGTTTGAATATATGCTTGTTGATCTGAAAGCTGCTGTTAAGAAGCATGTTGTTTTATTATCTGAAATGTCTAAGCTTAAAACTGATATTGAAACAAAATCCAGTAAACTGGACAGCTTCCATAAGTTGGAAGTTGAGCTTGGTGAATTAAAACACATCAATTCCATTTTACTTGAAGAAAAGAGAGAAACAGATATAAAACATGCTAAGCTTCAAAAGATAGTTGACTCTTGGTGCCAATCTGCACAAAAAGTCAGCCACTGCATAAGTCAGCAGATTCCTGCACAAATCCAATCCTATCTTGGAAGGGATCTTGACACAGCAGCTTCCATTGTTGAGGTTAATAATTTAAAAGAAGACTTGTCCACTCTTGGTGAGCTTTCAAACACTTTTATTTAAAAAGTGAATGGTAAATTAATCTCAACAAACAGGTTTGTCAGGCCTTAAAACACTGACAGCTCTTGTGAACCTAGGTCAAAAGCTATTGATGAAATAAGTTTTCCATCAAATAAGCTTGCTAAGTGTTCTGCTGATTCACACAAACAAAAGAAAGGACAGCATGTCCAAACTGCAGCTGTAGACACCAAACCTGGTTACAAAACAGGCTTTGAGTCTAAAGCTGGTGTAAAGAGGCATACTAATCAATGCACATCCGGAGAGTCCCATCTTTCTTCTTAACGAAAAGAAAAGGAGCTCCCCACGGGGATGAACTTGGTCGTATGAGTCTTTTGTCAAGCAACTCTTGCAATTGCTTCATCATTCCTGCATTTCAGCAGGTGCAAGTCGATAAGGGGCTCGAGAAATCGGTGACGCGCCTGGCACTAAATCAATTCTGAACTCCACCTGTCGGTCTGGTGGAAGTCATGAGATGTCCTCAGGAAAGACATCAGGAAACTCTAAGGCTATCGGTACCTCGGCTAACGTTTTCTTTTCAGATTTAGCATCTATTGCATACGCTAAGTAAGACACACAACCCTTAGCTATATGTTTCCTAGCTTTCACTACCGAGATCAAGCATAAATCGTCTTTCTTTCTGTCACCATAGATGCAGATACTGCGGCCATCCCGAGTAGTGAGCTTGATTAACTTCTTTTTACAGATAATGTTGGTGTCATGGTGAACTAGCCAATCCATAACCACGATAACCTCGAACTCGTAAAAATCCATCGGAATAAGATCAAGTTGAAATGTGCAGTTGTCGAGCAGAATGATGCAATCACGGTAAATTTTATCGGTAAACACACTTACATTACTAGCCGTTTCAATATCAAAAATTACAGGTAGCGTAGTCGGTGTAATTCCAAGTTTAGATGCAAATGTACTTGATATGAAAGAACGATTTGCTCCCGAATCGAAAATAACTCTAGCAGGAAGAGAGTTAACAAGAAACATATCAGATACCACATCTGGTATTTCCTTCGCTTGCTCGGCTGTTATTTGGAATGCTCGGTCCTAATTTCGCGCTAGCTCGTTACGGCGACTAGAACCTCCGCGTGACATGCTATGTCGGGCCGGCTGGTTTTGTCTTTGTTGTTGTTGTTGATGTTGTTTTTGTTGTTGCTGGGGTCGGTGTTGTTATTGTTGCAGTCGGTGATGATGCTCTGCACTTGGATAAATTAAGTTGAACGGATGCGTGCATGCTCGCTCAGTATGTCCAGGGCGTAAACAGTTGTTGCAAACTTTAACTTTGCTAGGACATTCTTCACTGCTATGCCCTATGTCATTGCATACGTAACATCTCACATCATTGGGGTTACAACGCCTAATGTGTGACTTATGGTCGCGGCGACACTGCCTCGGCTCAGAATGTACTGTATAGGAACGAGCTTGCTGTGCTATTGGTGAGCTGAACTGTCGGGATTGTGTCTGAGATTGAGAATATCTGGATGAAGATCCAAAATAATTACCAGTGTAGGAACTCCTCCAGCTCGAATAAAATCCTACTCGAGAATCCGAGCAGCTTCAACGACATCTGCATAATTGGTGTACCTTTGGTGCTTCAAAAACTTTTGATACTGAAGATGTAGACACATTAAGAATCGGTCAATCTTTCGCTCTTCAGTAGAGACTTGATAGTCAAACAGCAAGCTTAAACGCGTGAATTCGATCTCATACTCGGTCAACGATTTGGTTCCCTGAGTAAGAGACATCAGTCTCTCTTCCAGACGTTTCTTTTCATCAGTCGGGCAGTACTGACGAAAGAAGATCACTTTAAATTCATCCCAAGATAGGGACTTAATCCAGTTGACTCCATGCATGTTCTCTTGAGATCGCCAAGACATAACAGCGCCACCCTCGAACAGTGTAGTAGCAAAGCTGACCTTCGATTCCTCAGCGCAGTCGCTAATAAGAAATATCTGCTCGATGCCAGTAATCCACTCGAGCGCTTCAATAGAGTTTGCAGCACCCTTGAAAGGTTGAGCTCCGCAAGCTTTGAAGTACCGGAAATTGCAGCCCTTAGGAAGGACTACAGGAGCTTCCTCCTCGTCAGTGTCATCGTGTTGGCGTCCAGTATCATCATGTTGCTTCTTCCTACGTTCTTCTCTGCGTCTAGTTTCGGCTTCATCACGAGCACGAAACTGATGTTGCAAGAACTTAGCTTGAAGCTCGTTGTTCTCATTTAGCATGGTTTGCATTATTTGCATGATCTGTTCAGGAGTGAGTCCACCTCCAGCTCCTTCACCAGATCCAGACATGTTCTGAAATAATATATATAGTACTTGCATAAGAATAGGTATAATTCCTATTCTACCCCATTTCCCAATTCCTAAAGCAAAGTCAAAGCCTATCTCAGGTCAAGTTAAAGCCTAGATATTCGAAGCTAATATCTTTGCTTAAAAGTTTGAGTCCAAGTGTTATTGCTAACACTTGAATCTCTCAAACTAATTCTCTGATACCATCCTGTCACATCCTTGCTTTAAACATGTTTGCTTAATCCCAGGAATAATTAACAATTGCCATAAACATAATAATAAGTCTAAAGCTTGCATAAATCTAATTAAAGATTACAATAAGTTATGCACTAAACGTGCTACAAGCTTACAGTACTAAATTGCTATTACATCACAATATAAATAAAGGCAACTACCCAGATCCCAAAGCAACTCAATACTATACCACAAGCTGAATAGTGAGCTAAGTCCTCTGGGTTGATCAGAAAATAGACCTAAGCAGATGGTCCAGCTTGCTCTTTACATTTTCCTGTAAAAATTATGAGTAGCAACTGTAAGCTAATTGCTTAGTGAGTTAACAGATATTCATGATGCATGTAACATATGTGGCGAAAGTGCCTATAAAGGCTGTAATGCTTGCTTGCTTGCTTGCTTAATACCCAGAATGAGTGCTTGCACAATTGAGACATTGCACGCTGAAAGGAGATGCCACCACTATGGGTTACCGCTGACAGATGATCAATCTGTGATGCGGGGCTAGCTACCCGCATAATGCTTGGGATAGTGGTGAGCATCAGAATTGCTTGCTTGTAAACTAAAATGCTTATGAAAATTCACAAAGAAACGCTCAAACAATGCTTGCTGTATAATATGCATAATAATGAACGGATAGCAATAAATTATGCACATTAATAGATCAGATGTAAGATCCGGCTAAGCTGGGCACCACCTGTACCACAGTGTTCGCCTTCACTCACAAAAGTCTATTGAAGTCCAAAAAGCATATAGAAGCAAAGTATGTCTCAATTACATAAAATACATGTAAACAAGAATAACTGTTACTCACTGTACTGTAATTGCTTGCTTTGGCTTATCTATTCTTTATAATGCTCTGAAATACTTGCATTGGCTTGTCTAGGCTTTAATTCTGGCTTTTAGCTCTGGCTTTGTGTAACGGACCTTGACATCAGCTATTAAGGCTTTGAGGCTTTACTTTGAATCAGTTTTGCACTATTTCTGAAGGCTTCGACACTTTAATTACGCTTTATTACACTCTGATACTTAGCTTTGACTCACAACCGAGCTAAACACTTTAATTTAATATCCGGTGCGCAGTGAAGTGTCTGTAATTTAACATTACATAGTACATAATAAATTAATAAAGCTAGCTTAAAATTCAAGGACTTTAAACCATAATTTCTTGCTAAATATTTTGTAGCTTTTGGATACAATTAAGTTTGGCCAATGGCCACTTAATGGTGATCTATCATACAAACATACGTGTGTGTGTGTGTGTGGGTATATATATATATATATACTTTACAATCTTAATCAAATTGTCAATTTACGTTTCTGTTTTTGTAAAACATGACTATGCACACACACAATACCCACTTTCTTTATGCATATGTATATATATATATATATATATATATATATATATATATATATATATATATATATATATATATATATATGTGTGTGTATATATAATACACAAGGCACCCCACCTTTCACCCACATGTGTGTATATATATATATATATACACACATGTGGGTGAAAGGTGGGGTGCCTTGTGTATTATATATACACACACACATATATATATATATATATATATATATATATATATATATACATATATATATATATATATATACATATAATACTCTTTCTGTTTTCGTGTATATATATATCAATGCACAACACAACACTCACTACACACACACGAAATCATAAAATTTTATAAGTTTCATATTTCTGTTTCGGTAGGAAGTACCAAAACCTTCCAAAGGTTAGTTGTTGATGGGTCTCGACACTTTTATATAGTTTCAGTATATCAAGGAGGTTTCGGTATCAGGCTCAAACCGAAACCTTAATGGTTTCGGTAGTATGGTTTCGGTTGTATGCTTCAAGGCTTCGGTACTATATACAGGTTTCAGTATATACTTGTTGATCTCGGTACATACCGAAACCCTTTATGGTTTCAGTAGTTTTCCCCCATGCAATCCCACATTCGGTACACACACAACACATACTGCGTTCTTTAATTTCTCTCATTTTCAGTAACTTTTGGAAGTGTTTAACGGAGATTGAATGCATAAAAAAAAGGTTAACTACATTATCAATTCACACCGATTCATGGCCGAAGGCCAAATGATTTCGGGTTTTGGTTTGTTTCTCCAAAACCGTAACCCACGAAACACATAGTACACACACTTACATTTTTAAGTTTCTGAATATAAAATTACCTTTAAAGTTGTAGAATCTTGATGCTTGACGATGAATTTCTTGGCTTAATCGCTGATTTTTATTGCGATATTTGATGATGATTCTTGAGTGTTTTGTAGTTGAACCATGGACGAGAAGATAAAGGAGCAGAAGTACGATATTGAGTTGGGGATGAAATGAGCATTAAGTTTCTCATTTTTGAGTTTTTATCTATTTGCATGTTTCATTCATTCATCATTTTTTTTACAATTTTGCCACCAACGTTCCTCTTTATTTAAAATTGGTGCTTTATTAAAATTCTTAGCATATAATTATCTTTGATATAATTTCCAACATTTATTTTCATAATTTATCAATTAATTTTATTATTTTCCATAATTACATCATAAAACGCAAAAATTACAAAGTAGGGTGTTATATAGAACCATGCTGTGTCCATCAGGTTTGCCATCATCATTTTGGGTTGAAGCTGTCAACACTGCCTGCTTCACTCAAAACAGATCCTTTGTGGTGAAAAAGTTCAATAAGACTCCATATGAGTTAATCAAAGGGAGGAGGCCAAACATTAGCTATTTCAATGTGTTTGGATGTCCCTGCTTCATTCTGAATCAGAGGGACCAACTGGTAAAATTTGAACCCAAATCTGATGAAGGTGTGTTTGTTGGAGATTCTGCTATTTCTAAAGCCTACAGAGTATACAACTACAAAAGAAAGGTGATAGATTAATCTATCAATGTCAACTTTTAGGAGTCTAGGAGTGCCTCCACCAAAGTTGTTCCTGAATCTGTTTCAGGAGAGTTAAGCTTTGATGATCTCATGTATTCCATCAATGAAGAAAAGGACTCAAAAGCTTCCACTTCACCCAGAGTGGAACCTGTTAATCGCAATGGACATGATGATGACTATGTTGATACACCCTGTGTGAATAAGTGTACTGACATAATTAATACACCATGTCCAGAACCAATCTATGTTGAGTTCCCTGGATCCTCTGCTGATGTGTTCAACAATAAAGATTCATGTTCAACAGGTGAACATGCTAAAGATAACAGGGTGTCTGAAAATCTTGAAAGTTGTTCGACAAGACCTGATGAAGATGAAAATGATATTGGAGAATATTCATTGAGACATGATCCTAAGTGGATCAGATGTCACCCCAATGATCAAATAATTGGTGACATCAACAAAGGGGTACGAACAAGATGGGACAGCTTAGGAAACTTTTGTATGTTTTTTTAGCTTTGTGTCCCTGATGGAGCCAAAGAAAGTGGATGATGCTCTAAAAGATGTCAATTGGATCACTGCCACGCAAGAAGAGCTTAATCAGTTTGAGAGAAATAAAGTATGGAAGCTGGTCCTTGTTCCTAAAGGTAAAACCATAATTGGCACCAAGTGGGTTTTGAGAAATAAGATGGATGAGCAAGGTCATGTCATTAGAAATAAGGCAAGACTGGTTGCTCAGGGCTATAGACAAGAAGAAGGGATAGACTACGATGAAACATTTGCTCTAATGGCCAGGTTAGAACCAATTCGTTTGTTTCTAGCCTATGATGCCCACAAGAGCATGAAGGTATTTCAAATGGATGTGAAAAGTGCATTTTTGAATGGTAAGCTGCAAGAAGAAGTATAAGTCAAGCAGCCTCCAGGTTTTGAAAGTGAATAACATCCAGGTTTTGTCTATAAGTTGGATAAAGCTCTTTATGGTCAAAAACAAGCCCCTAGAGCCTGGTATGACACTCTTACTGATTTTCTTATGAGCAATGGCTACTCCAGAGGTAAAGTGGATACCACATTGTTCATAAAGAATGTGAAGTCTGATATTATGCTTGTTCAAATTTATGTGGATGACATACTATTTGGTACTACTAATTAGAGCTATGCAAGAATTTTACTCATGAAATCAAAATATGAAATGAGTATGATGGGTGAACTTACTTTCTTTCTAGGATTACAGATTAAACAAACCTCAAATGGAATTTTTATTAATCAAAGAAAGTATACTTTAGATCTTTTGAAAAAGTTTATATTTGATCTTCAAATACCTAAAGGACACACCAGGTTTGGGTCTTTGGTATCCCAAAGACTCCAGCCTTAAACTAATTGGCTATTCAGATTCTGATTTTGCAGGCTGTAGGCTAGACAGGAAAAGCACAACAGGTGGATATCAACTCCTTGGTGGATTTGATCAGTTGGTGTAGCAAGAAGCAGAACTCAGTTTCTACTTCTACTGCTGAAGCTAAGTACATTGCTGCTGGAAGCTGCTGTTGGCAGATTATATGGATGCAGAATCAGTTTAAGGATTATGGACTTGTATATAGGAAAACTCCCTATTCTGTGTGATAATACAAGTGCCATAGCTACTTCCAACAATCCAGTTTTTCATTCCAGAACAAAGCATATTGAAGTCAGACATCACTTTATCAGAGATCACATCTAGAAAGGTAATGTGGAGGTAAGTTTTATTTCCACAGATGAACAGCTTGCAGACATTTTCACCAAACCTCTTGATGAAAACATGTTTAATTACATTGTAAGCAAGCTAGGAATGTTAAATAAAAGTCACTAAGTGTCAATTGATGCTCTAAAGATCACATGTTCAAATTGTTCAGATTTCACAAAACAGCTTGGACAGATTAGACTCTACTTGTTATGTACTTAGCTAGTCTTTGAAAACTTGAACAGCTTGGACATATAACAGGCTTGACAAAATACGTTTTAATCTCAAACCTGTTCTGTTGTACAAACCTTTAACCTGTTCACTCTCTCAACCTGTCATACAAGACATTGTCTTGTAACCTGATTAGTTATTGAACAGAAACCTGTTCTCATCTAGCTACACAGGTTGAATGAACAGCTTGGGGATGTTCAGTTTGTGATGAAACCTGGTCATCACAGGTTTGAACAACATCTTGGAACATCAGTTTTAATTACCTTTCTTCATGTTTAACTTTCTTAAATTATGTATTTATTTAACTTAATTACCTGCAGATAATGTTTGTTAACGTGTGTTAGTAGTTAAAAGGTCAAGTGGTCTGACAATCGTTATGACATGGCAAACCGTTCCGAATCCATTAAAGAACAATTCAAATCAACCGCCCAAACCTTTCTCTCTCCTAGTCACTCACATTCAAATCCTATAAATACCTCTTTCACAGTTCCATCTTCTTCGTCTTTACTGCTTCCATAACTACCTGAAAAACCCTAAATCGACTAAGTGTTAAGCAATTCTTCATCCTACTACTTTCCAAATGGCTCACCAAAACAACCCCCTGCTACCAGTATTCGTTGGTGACGATGTTCAAAAACATCCCTCTATCACCACAATGCTCATTCTCAAACCCACCAACTACATAGCCAACCTAACCATTCCGAAAAACTATGTGGGAAAGGGGTATGAAAAAATGGTGCAGTTTTTGCAAGTTCATCCCCTGCACTATGCTATAATTGCCTCTCCTATTGTTCTGTACTAGGAGATGGTTTATGAGTTTTGGTACACCTGTGCTTATGATCCTAACCATCAGGGGAACCATCCTCAATGGGTCTCAAGCCATTGAGATAACTACTGCTCTCCTCAAGGAAGTTCTTCATCTTCCTGTTGCTGAAACCTATGATAAACCACAGCCTGAGGATGATCAGATGGGCAACTTGCTACGCTTGTATAGCGTAGCAGAACCAAAAGTTGGAGCTACACTGTTCAGGAGGGATTTATCACCCACTTACAGTTTCCTATTTGCCTCAATGGTGATGTATTTTGGCTGCAAAGTTGGTTCCCTTGACCAGCTTAGTATGGATGAGATTCCCATAGTTCTGCAGCTTGTGGATGAGACTACACTAAACATGGCTCGTTGTATTTTCGTGAATTTGAGAAACTTGGTGCAGCAAGAACATCACCGTGCTGCTGTAAGATACCCAAGGTTTCTAAGTCTCATCTTCAAACATGTCTGTGGTGAGCATCTCTACAACTCTCAACCCTTGTTAACTACTGTTGCATTCCTTGTCATCAAAAATAGAGTCTTTTACACTCAAGTACTCAAAAAAGAGCCTCCTCTATCTACCCCAATGAGGAGGTTACTTGGTTTGGTGTAAGAACCCTCTATTGTGAGGGTGGATCCAGTGGCTGCTCCCAAGAGAAAATCCAAATCTAGGCCCAAGCTGGTCAAAAGGGGCCTGAAATCAACTGAAGCTGGGCCTGTTCGCAAGAAGGCTAAAACAGTTAAGTCTAAGTCTGCCCCATCAGCCTCAGTGGCTGAGGGGGAGCAGACTCCTCCCCTGGTTCATCTGTTGAACCTGAAGCCTTTGTGGTTGGTGCCTCTGCGGCACCTGAGACCATGGAACAGGTTAACCACCCTGTTTCTGACCTAGTCTCACATCCAATCCAAACAGAACCCCTCATCACTTCCCCACTACATCCATCCTCCACCTCATCCCTCAAATCCTATAACAGACGCAAATCCCTAGCCGAAAAGAAACCATCATCCCAAACTAGCCCCTCTGACCCTTCTTAACAGGAGTCAGTTGAAAATGAAGCAACCCCTGCTACTTTTCCTATTTTGGGAAAAAGTTCAGCACATATGGAGAAGGCTTCACTCTAACAATAGTCAAGCCAGTGTCAGCCTAGACCCTCTGGTTCCTCCTAATAGGAACCGGTTGTACACAAGGAGACTACACCATCCACTATCCCAGTCTCCCAATAGGCAGGTTATTGAAATACACGAGTCCACTCCACTCTATACTGAGTCCACACAGTCTCAACCTCATACTTCTCTTACACCATCTAAGTCTGCACGAGGTGCCAAAGCTGCTGGAAAAGACCATCCGGCAGATCAGCCTCAATCTTCTGCTCCTGGTGATGCAGCTGTTGTTCACCCAACAGCTATTGAAGGACCCTCATCCCAAGCTGATGAACCTGAGGGAATGGACCATCCCTCTGGTGAGGCTGCTCCACAAGTGCACATTCCATCATCAGGTTTCACCACTGATGATGTTAATATGCACATCTCTTCTCCCCATGAAGAGGTTCCTGAAAACAAAGGTGCTACTTAGGGAACCACCCCAGGTCTTAATGAAGGTGCTACAACACAAGCATCATCTGAAAGGCCACCAACTCCTACCACTTCACCTCATGATGCAGAAATAGCCACTGCTGAAGGTTCCCTTGACTCTTCCAAGCTGGGCCATGTAACATATGCCCAGGCTATGGAATTACTCTCCAAAGTCTCCCTGCCTTCCCCCACTAATCCACAAACTCCTACATCTTCCCCATCACCATCACATTCACATTCCTCACCATCAACCCAATCCAAACAATCCACACATACACCTCAATCCCCTAAAGATCTTCCTTTGAAGGATCAGCTATCTTTGCTGACCAACAAAGTTGGTTCTTTAGAAACTCAATGACCTCCCTACCTTCTATCATATCAGACTCTGTGTCTGCTCAGCTTCAGGGGTTCCTTGATTCATTCAGGACTTCTTTTCCTACCCCTCCTCCCCAAGCTGATCAATCCTCTCAGCTTCTTGCACTCACTGCATAGCTGCAAACACTCTCCTCTACCCTCTCAACAATTCTTTCTTCCCAACAAGACTCTGTATCCTCACTGTCAGCTGTTTTGCAACAACTGTCAGCTCTTCTTGACACTTGCACATATACTCTCCCTTCCACTCTGGCCAGCTTGAACACCTTAGTGGTCTCTCTGTCTAGTCTGTGTCGTTAAACTTTGATGATATGCAAGATTCTCTTGAAATCAATCTTGCACAGCTTCAGAGTTTGGTGTTAACAGCTTCTGACAGGGAAGCTATTGCTCAGCTATCATCTCTTGCTACTCCTCAGTCTACCTCTCTTCAAACCTGTGCTACCCAACATTCAGAGGTTAAGGACAACTTGGCTTTCTTAGTGCATAGCCTTGTTGGTTCCAAACCTGCTGCTAAAACTGCTGCCCAGCTTGCTGGATTCGTTCCTACTGGCAGACCCATTGTTGAAGGCTCTGTGCCATCTCCTACAAAGGGAGAGAAGATATCTGCTTCAAAGAGCAAGTCTAAGGGGGAGAAATCTTCATCTCCCTCTAAGGAGAAATCAACATCAGTGAGACAAGTAGCAGGTCTTTCCCAAACAGGTCCTACCGTAGATGTATCCTAAACAACTGAAGCTGCTCAGCCTACTCAGGTTAGATCTCCAAATCCTGCACCATCTAAGGGGGAGAAATCCATTCTTGGGGACAGGCCAAGCAGAAGGAGACATCTGATCTTGGAGCAAACTGAAGAAGAAGAGGAAGAGGAAACTGAAGCTGTCATAACCACGACAGCTAAAGGGAAGAGAAAAGCCTCAGTGGACACTGATTATCTCAAAGCTGCTCAACTAAAATTTGATAAATCTCGAGCCAAAGACATGGGTCTCCCTATGGAGACTTATTTTGAATTCAAATAAGTTCAGCTTCACATCCTTGAAAGGCTAAAGAGAGAAGAAGCCTCTGCTAAAGCTGCAAAGGCCTTTGCATACAAGGAGGCAAGAAAAGCTAAAATGCCTTCCCTGGATGTTCAAAGGAAACTGCTAGAGGCTGCTAATGAGTCAGTGGCTGAGAAAGAAGGAGGGAAAGAAAAGGGTGCTTAGGTCTCTGTGATCAAGTCAAAGCCAGCATCCTCCTCAACAAGAGCCTAAATACACTTTGATAACTTGGCAAGGAAGAAATTCTTTAATGTTGCCAACAGAAGGCTTGCCAATGAAACGATTGTCTAAGCTGTCCCCATATGAAAGAAAGGCAAGTAGTGGAAGCTTCAAATAACAAGGCTAGGTGTTGAAGGTCCAGAATTGGAAGCATATGTACACACTGATGTTGCTTGTATGGGGTACAGAGAGTGGGTTGAATTGGCAGTTGCCCTAAGTCAATCTAAGTCTGAAACTGCTAAGACTATCAGGGCATATGTCAAATCCTTAATGGAAAGAGTCAAGAATCTTGGCCTGATCTAAGAAGAACAAATCAAGGGTACCTCAGTGGTTGAACCCAAGATTAAGGCTAGGAGAAAAAGGAAGGATACTGAGCTAGAAAAACTCCTAATGATGATTGATCAAGGCATTCTAGTTGTTGAGATTAAGGGAGTAAATCACAGCCTGCCTAGAGGAGTGGAACCTGAGGAAGACAAGCTTATAGAAGAACCTAAGTTTGGGATATTTTTTGTAGATCCCATAACAAAGAAAACGAGTTTCCAGAAAGCATCTGATCTGCATAAGGTTCGTCTTAAGCAGCTCATAGCTTTCAGACTTGCCAACTCCATCAAACAGTCTTCAAGATGGATAGCAGCTATCTGGGAACAGCTGAAAGGCTTCTATGAGAGAGGAGAGGTTCAACACCCTGACTTCATGTTTCTGAGACACGAAATTGAAGAGTTTAATGAAACCATGGAGCAGTTCGAACAGATGTTTGAAGAAAGACCACAACAGCTTGGAGGTCCATCTAATGCTGAGTAGATGAAGAATGGAAGCTGTCCATAAGTTGGCCAGACTTGCCATTATTTGCTCCCACTATCAACAGTCTATATTTGTTGAAACTGGTCCTTGTACATATGTTGTACTTCATTACATTAGTTGTAATTTTCTTATTACATCAGTTTTAATCTACTTTAGTACATTAGTTGTACTATTGTAAGAATACGTGTTGTTTGTAATCAAAATCAATATATATATAAACTGATCCTTAACTTTGCTTTAATGTTGTAATTTCATTTCAGCAAGGTGTATTGTAAATATATATAGTGATTATTGATAGAATCAGCTTAGACTGATTATTGAAAATAGGGGGAGATTGTTAGGCACAAAAAGGCCTCAAACATGTTCTACATCTTAGGGGGAGATTATTAATCAAACCTGTTTGATGCACTTGAAGGTATAATTTAAGGCCTGTTAATGCCTTATTAAAACCTGATAAGTGATTTGCAATATTAGTCAAAGCTATTTACCCTGTTGCATTTGTTGCAACTAAGGCAGATTTTCCAAGCTGTTCTAGTCTGTTGAACAGGTTGGACATACACTGTCTATGCTGCTCTAACCTGTTGAGCAGTTTGGACAATCTCTAAGTAATCTGTTCTTTGTGAACAGAACCTGTTCTTTGTGAACAGAACCTGTTCTTTGTGAACAGGCTAAACACTTTAAGGAATATGTTTTCATGTCCTCACGTATTGTTTTGGACTACAAGATCAGTTTACAAAGTCAAAGACAAAGTGGAAATACAGAAACTACAAAGACTGCCTACGTTATTCTGTTACATGAAGACAATGTGGATATTTGAAATGGGTGATAGACCATTTCTTATATCAAAATGGCCATAACAGAAGATGAAATGTTTAAATTTGGCATTCCTCTTTTCCCTTCTACAACAGAGACAAAAAGGAAAAGACAAAGATTCTGCAATGTAAAGACAATTCTGCTTTGTTAGAACGTGCAGAAAAGTTGTTTTGTCTTTTTGGAAAGACATCCCACTATCTCTATGTCCAATGAGGAAGGTTCACTGAGTTTCTCAATGAGAGTAAAAAAGGAAGCTTCTAAGCAATGTGAGATAACCAAGAGAGTGTGATATTCAGAACGTGCAAAGAAGTGTGTTTTCATGCATCCAAGTCTGCTTGAATAAAACAGTAAAGTGTGTCCAACTTGTTCTTATTCAAGCTGTCCGTCTGTCTGTCTTGTAATCAGTGAGTTCATCTTAGTAAGTGTATTCATCGTATCTAGTCTGAGTGTGTCTTAGATTAGTTAAACAAATGTTGTACCTGTCATCTCAGCTTGAACCATTCGCAGTCCAGGCTTGTTTGTAATTAACACTTGTTGATAATATACACAAACACTAAGAAAACTGTGTTGAATTTTAAATAGTTGTATTCACCCCCCTCTATAGCTTAGATCAACATACTAGGGAAACCTTTTGGGACCTACATTTGTTTTATAACATAGTTCAGATTTAGTTGAACCTGTTCATTGTTTGGAAACAATTTACATAAGCCTATTGACTTTACACAACATAATTTGTGATGTATTCTTTGACTTTCTGAAGCTTATGATTAGACGTTTTCATTTATTGACTTATCATGTCATTTCAGAATTTGTTGAATTCATAATTAGGCTCATGACTTAACTTGACATGATTTTAATGACCTTAGGATCTTATATGCATTTCATGACATGTGTGATGACTTATTTAATCATTCATTGGCTTTATTTGTACTTTGAACCCGTATGATTACATGAATTAACATTTTATGCATATTTTAAACAACTAATCACTTTACATAATTGATTTATGTCACATACAAGGAACTTAAGCACTCGGACCTTGTTTAAAGCCAAGAACCAAGGGCATGGGCCTGGGTTCCATTTCTAGTGACACTTTGTTCATTCATTTACTATTATGTATTTAAACATGATGACTCCCAAGAGCTCTTATCGGAGGAATGTCGGACTTGGCAGCAACAGAGGAACCCTCTGCGCCTCCAGGGTTCATGTGTTTCCCCAGATCGAGGGGATCAAAAATGGAAAAGGGATCGAAGGGAGCTGCTGAAAAAAGATTTCATTATAAAAAAGACTAGTGGGAAAGCACACAAAGAGTAAGGGAAAATTCCTATTATATCTTTTCTCGGAACCAGCCGCAGCGGCAGCGGATTGAGCTGAACTGGGGGGACAGCGTAAGTGAGCAAATGTGTGTAAGCCCAGTCAAACATAACTGTTCTAGGTGGGGCGGGCCGCCCACCTTCGAATGGTGTTGGTCCATAGCCCATGTCATGACATTATAATGCATTTAACTTGAATGTTCATATAATTTACTTATATAAGTTCATGGCATCTATATGCATAACTTATGAACATGATCCTCACACTATGCTTTTCTTTGTTTTTGATGGAAATGATTAACATGCTTATTGAATTTCTCATAACTCTCACATAAGTATGACGTATAACAATTTACGTATTATGGCTTTATATTTTACTCCCTTCGTATTAGGCCTTTATAAATTGAACCACACATTTGAATACACGCATACATCTTAACTAAAAATACATGAATATAATAAAGGGTATAATCACCACCATATCACATAAAACATTTTAAGATTCATGTTACCCATCATGCACACAACATTCAAGGCTTACGTGTGTGTGTGTGTGTGTCTATACATATACGTATATATATATATATATATATATATATATATATATATATATATATATATGTTTTTGTCTCTGTTTGTTTCTGTCGTGTACACTTCATACACACACACACTTAACTTATATATAAAAAGGGAATGGAAGTTGGTTGCTGCTCACTTCTGTCACACATATCACGCACAACACACACACATTACACACATATATATATATATATATATATATATATATATATATATATATATATATATATATATATATATATATATATATATATATATATATATATATATATATATATATATATATAACCTGTTGCTGCACATATATATAGGTTGGGTGTTGTTACTGATTTTATACATCGCACACGCAACTTGATTCATATTAAAATGACATAGATTGTTGCTGCTGTTGTTTTGATTCGGTATGTTGGGATTACCGAAACCCCAAGGTTTTTTGTATGGGTTTCATGTGGGTTTCAACATTACCGAAACCTTTCAAGGTTTCGGTACATCTAGGTAAGTTTCGGTATTATATGTGGGTGTCGGTATCTTCAATCTCATGCATTATAACACACGCACACATTCTGTACATTTTTCATTCTGTTTTTCCTTTAATTCACAGCAGCAAGGATGCAAGGTTAAATAGCGATTTAGGCTTCAAATGATCAAACGAACAACATAGAAGAAGTAGAGGCCAGGCCAATGATTTTGGCCATTCTCTCAGTCTCACAAAACAGAAGCAAACAATCACGAAGGCAAAAACATGGCTTTTAAACCCTCAAAATGCTAACAACTCCAATTAATCACTTAATCAACACATGCATGGATTTAGTCTCTGACTTTAAACATATGTTGATGTTCAATTTGAGCTGTTGAAGAAAACTAAAAACTCAAATATTTCCAGAATAATTCGTAGGGTTTATTTATATCCAAATGAGAATTTAAGGTGTAAAAATTACCTTGAATCTTATTATTTCTTGATATTTGATGCTTGTTTTTATTGAATTCCAACTTGAGTCTCACAAATTAGGTGATGGAACTGTGACTTTAGTTTGAGAGAAGGAGAGAGGATTTAATTTCTTTGCTCTTGAAATAATGAGCAGATAAATAATTTGGGTATTATTATCTGTAAAGTTTCATTAATTTACAACTTGACCACTTAATCTTGTTTTTCTTTCATTTCATTACTTTTAACTTGTAACCTTTATTTTATCATACCAAACTTAGGTAATTAAGCTAATTGACTCTTTTTAATCTTGACATATTTTCAATAATCTAAACTGAATTTACTTTGTTAATAATGTAATTTAACTTACATTTAATTGAATTTATTAACGTTAAACTAGTCATTTAATGTTAAGAAAAGTTCAGGTTGTTACATTTCTGCACGTCTGACAAATCAGGCTTTGTCCACTTGTTGCAGAATCTTTGTCTTTTTCTTTTTGTCTTTGTTGTACACAGCTTTACCTTAAAGAGGAATGTCAACTTTAGACCTTAACTATTTATGTAATGCAATTTTGATATAAGAAATGGTCTGTCACCCATTTCAGATATCCCTTTTTGTCTTCATGCTTTAGAGCAACTTTCGCAGAACAGGTAGCTTCTGATTTTCCACTTTATCTTGAGTTGTAGACTGATCTTTACGTTCAAGACTTTGCATGAGGACATGGAAACAAATTCCATAAAGTGTAAAAGTTGTTCATAAAGAACATGTTCTGTTCACAAAGAACAGAACACAATCTTGAATCAAAACTGTTCAACGGACATGAACAGCTTAGACAGTTTCTGTCAAACCTGTCCAACAGTTAAGGACAACTTTGACAATCAGTCAAGTTACAACGAATGTAATAGTGTAAACAGACTTAAGCTGATATTTGCAAATCTCTTATTCGGTTTCAATAAGACATTAAAAAGCCTTAAATTCTCCCCTTATGTATACCAATCAGGTTTGATTAAAAATCTCCCCCTATGATATAGAGCAGGTTTGATTGAGGCATTTTTGTGCCTAACACTACGATAGTGCATCTTTGAAGTTCGGAGCCTGAACTGTGGTGTTCAAAAGCTATCTCAATAACTTCGTCAAATTGTACGTTCACTTTTTTGACAACTAACCTTGTACACTTATTGAAGATGCGAAAAGTCTTTGAGTCATTGCCATAGCCCAGAACATAACATCTGCAACCAAAATAATGAAAATGATTAATATTTGGTTTGAGATTATTGAGAAGCTCGTAAGGTGTTTTATTAAACTGCTTGTTGACAAATGATTGATTTTGTGTGTAGCAAGTTGTTGCAACTGCTTTTGCTCATAGATTCAGTGGAAGATTAGATTGAATGAGCATAGTACATGTTGTTTCCACCAGAGTCCGATTTCTACGTTTAATAACTCCATTTTGTTGAGGTGTTCTCACGGAAGAAAATGTATGTCTGATTCCGACAGAAATAAGGAAAGAATCCAAAAGTGACTTATTATGTAAATTAAAGTTTTAAATTTCCAAGGCGTTTTGTGTTTACATTGGGATTAGTTAGGGATCATTATATCATATTTATCTTGATGTAACATTTATATGGCATTGTGAAGTACTTTGAGGGTGTTACAAGCATGTATCAGAGCCTGGGTTTAAGAGGTTAAGCATCTAGTGGATGCCTAAGCTTAAACCATAATGTCTAGATCCTCGGATTTTAATACGAAGTAGATTAACAAACTGATAGAAGAGCAATGTGTAGTGTTATGTAGTGTTAATATGTGTTGTAATCCTTATGTGCAAGTGATTATGGACCGTGAGGGCGGCAGGCCTCAGGGAGACGAGTCTAGGGGTGATGAGTACATTCGTAGGTCTGACATGTATTCTATTTTAGGTCAGTTCTTCAATGAGCACTTCCAATCATAGGGAGCTGGTCGGTGCCATGGTAGTGTGCCCCCACTAGTGACTAGGTCAGGTTCTGGGGCTGGTGCTTCTTTTAGCCAGCCGATGCGAGGGTTCATTATTGAAATTTATGACTGGGCATCCTTTTGAGTTCTCCGAAGGAGTTAGTGCCTCGAAGGCACTAGACTGGTTGAGAGAGTTTAAGGCTGCATTCCAAATTGCCTACGTAGACAAAGCATACATGGTGAGTAACGCCTCCTATCTGTTGAAGGGAAGATTTTTACGTTGGTGGGGATCGATTGTGAGCACCTGAGGGTCTATTGCAGCATATCAGATGACCTGGGAGGAGTTCAGGGTTGAGTTTGAGCTGCAGTATTGCCCACTAGACAAGACATGAGAGTTAGAGCGGGAGTTCATTCATCAATAGCAAGGGTCTAGGACAGTTCAGAAGTATATCGATGTCTTTAATGATAGAGCTCAACTTGCACCATATCAGGTGGATACGGAGGACCGTAAGGTCAGCATGTTCATCAAGGGATTGCGTTTTGACATTAAAAGAGTTTGTGGGTGTGTTATATGATCCCACGTTTTCTTCAGCTTTGGAGTATACTCGTCGCACAGAGAGAGATAGAGAGAGAGAGAAAGAGAGAGAGAGAGAGAGATAGATAGATAGATAGATAGAGAGTCAAAGGGAGCAGCCAGCTCCTTAGAGACAATGAGTAGAACAGCCGAGTCAGAGTTCAGGGCCTTCAACGATTTATAGAGAGAGCCATAAGGGAGGCTTATCTGAGCATATAGGGCAGAGTTCAGGGGCCCGTTGAGATCAGGGCAAACATGAGAGACAGAGAAGGTTTGAATAGAGTCAGGGGCAGAGCAAGAGACAGTGGATTCAGGGTCTGAGTCAGAGCCAGAGCAGTATAGCAGAGAATCTAGAGATTCTAGGAGCCGAGTTGGGAGGTCGGCAGCGGTCGAGAAAGATTCCCAGCGGTGTCAATGCCGCCATGCAGGGGCTTATGCCTCAGAGTACCTCTAATGTTTCAATTATGGTTAATACGATCATACAGCTTCTGTGTGTACGTCTCAGAATCATTATGCTTTCGATGTGGGAGACCGGGTCACATGTCAAGAAAATGTACGAGTTCAGGAGCAGCTTTGCTAGGCCCAAGTTCTAGTGCGGCTGGGGCGTTAGGGTCATCATCAGCACCACGTGGAGGAGAGGTACCAAGAGCTTGTGGGAAAGTATTTCAGGTGACTATTGAGGAGGTGAGAGAGTCACTGACGTTGTATCTGGTACGTTCATCCTTAACAGACTACCTGCCTTCATTCTATGTTACTCTGAATTTGATCGTTCATATGTGTTTGCATCCTTCTATGGTTACTTCACTATGTCGTCATCTGAGTTATCTATTGCTGTGATTGTTGAGAGGGTTGACAGTAGTATAGTGTTAGTCAGCCGAGTTTATAGAAATTGTGTATTAGAGATAGATGGTCATTGATTCACTATAGACCTGATGCCTATGGAGATTAACAGTTTGAATGTGATTATAGGCATGGATTCGCTTACAGCTTTTCAAGTAGACATCTTCTATTCCAAGATGATGATTCGGATCCCGACTTTTGAGACTAAGTTAGTAATGGTGTACGGAAAAAAGCGTAAGGGAGAGATGAGTATTGTGTCAATGGCACGAGCACGGAGATATATGGCTAAGGGATGTGTCACTTATTTAACTTACGTGGTAGACGTGAAGAAGGAGAAGTGGGGGATTTTTGTTGTGCTTGTGGTCAGAGACATCCCTGAAGTGTTCCCTGATGAGTTATCGGGGCTACCACCAGATCGACAGGTCGAGATCAGGATCATCCTCGTTTTAGGGGTAGTGTCGATTGCTCGCACACTGTATCGATTAGCACCTACCAAGATGCGTGATTTGATGACACAGCTACAAGACTTGTTAGACCGAGCGGATTTCATTCGTCCTAGTTCTTCCCCATGGGGAGCCCTAGTGTTATTTGTGAAGAAGAAGGATGGGACAATGAGGATGTATATAGATTATCGAGAGCTTAATAGTGTCATTGTGAAGAATTGTTATCCATTTTCGTGAATTGATGACTTATTTGATCAGATACATGGAGCGAGCCATTTCTCTAAGAGAGACCTGTGTTTAAGGTATGATCGGTAACAAGACAGAGACGAAGATATGCCGAAGACGACATTTAGAACCCGTTATGGCCATTATGAGTTTTTAGTGATGCCATTTGGGTTGACTAATGCCTCAGCTGTGTTTATGGGCTAGGTGAATAAGGTCCGTCGTCTGATGCTCGGTCGATTTGTGATTGTGTTTATCGAAGATATTCTGAGCTGCTCGCGGAGTGAGGAGCACGCCCATCATCTAAGAAAGGTTTTGAGTTTATTATATTGGGAGAGGCTATACGCCAAGTTTTTGAAGTGCGAGTTTTGGCTCAGAGAGGTGCAGTTATTGGGACTTGTGGTAACGAGTAAGGGAGTAAAGGTGGATCCAGATAAGATCGAAGCTATTATGAGTTGGGGATAACCCATGTTTGTGTTAGAGGTCCGCATCTTCTTGGGTTTGGCGGGATACTATAGGTGGTTTACAGAAAACTTTTCAAGGATTGCAGTGTCATTGACGATGTTGGCTCGTCATTCCGTACTGTCTGTATGTACTAGAGAGGAAGAGTGTACGTTATTAGAGTTGAAGAGTTGACTGTGTCGAGACCTGTTTCTAGAGTTACCAGAGGATTTTGCTATCTATTGTGATGCCTCGTATACCGGACTAAGATGTGTTTTGATGCAGGGGGCAAGGTGATCACATATGCCTCCAGAAAGTTAAGGAGCTACGAGTTAAGCCATCATATACACGATATAGAGCTTGATTTCATTGTCTTCGCCTTGAAGATATGGCAACATTATCTTTATATGATACGATTTACAGTGTATACAGATCACAAGAGTCTGTAGTATCTATTCAACCATAAAGAGTTAAACATGAGATAGGGGCGTAGCACGGAGCTCTTGAAGGACTATGATTCTGTCATTCAGTATCGCCCCGAAAAGGCTAATGTAGTAGCTGACACGTTCAACAATAGGTCCTATGAGCAAACAATGATTTCCCGAGCTTCCAAATTAGAGGTCACGTCGACGTTGATTGACAATCTGCGCATGGCTCAACAGGAGTGGTTAAGAGAGGGAACTGTGCAGAGTGAGATATATTGGCAGGGCAATCACAACTGTTGAGTTATGATGATAGGGAAGCGATGACCCTTCATGATAGAGTATGGGTCCACAGAGTAGGGAACCTTCGATAGCTCATTCTAGATGATTCTCATAAGTCTAGATTGTCGATACACCCGGGGCAGCACGAAGATGTGTAAAGATCTTAGAGTCCACTACTTGTGGTCGAGCATGAATAGGGAAATAGGGAAGTATGTTGAGGCGTGTATGATGTGTTTAAAGGTTAAGAGTGAGCATCAGAAGCCACAAGGCAAACTGTAGTTGTTAGAGATTCCAGAGTGGAAGTGGTATGACATCACCATGCACTTCATTGTTAGACTTCCATGAACTGTATGTGAAAATGATATGACCTGGGTTATTGTTGATATACTCAAGAAAAGTGCTCACTTCTTAACCGTCCATGAGACCATATCGATAGATCAGTTAGCATGGCACTACATCAGCGAGATTCTGGTGAGTCATGAAATTCCTAGATCGATCACTTCTGATAGACACAACCATCTGGTGTCGCGTTTCTGGCAGACCTTTTAGAGGGAGTTAGGCATTCGAGTTTAGCTTGGTACAGCTTATAATCCTCAGACAGGAGGTCAAACAGAGCGAACAAACCAGACAATAGAGGATATAATAACAGCTACCACGCGTCTATCGGCATGCCTCCGTTTGAGGCTCTCTACGGGCAAAAGTGTTTGACTCCAGTATGTTGGGGTGAGGTTGGGGAGTGTCTTATCAATGTGCCAGAGATACTTCTAGAGACTAGTGATAAGGTCATTATATTTCAAGAGAGGATTACGACAGCTCAGAGTCGCTAGAAGAGCTACGCTGATCGTCGTATGTCAGAGTTAAAGTTCCAAGTCAAAGACTCTATGAGGTTAAAGGTCTCACCCTAGAAGGAGGTGATACATTTTCTGAGACGGGGTAAGTTAGGTTCGCGCTATAGTAGGTCGAGAGGATCGGAGATCAGGCTTATCGCCTAAATTTACCCCTAGAGTTAGTCGGAGTTCATAAGCGTTCTACGTAAGGGGGAAGACCTGAAACATCCAGATTTTGAAATAGGCACATGGAATTAATTGACTGGGTTAATTTAAATAATCATATTGAAGTGGACTAATTTTTGGGTTAAACGTGGAACCAGCACGGGACGAGGTTACGAGCTAGCTGAGTTGTAGGATTAAGTTTTATAAAGGATTACAATCATATTATTCATTGATTAAATTGGAGCATGGTGATGTAAACTTATGATTCTTGACAACGGGATTGAATATTGGCTACCGGGCCGAGTTATAAACCAAAACGTATAAATTGATAACCTATGTAGTTGCTTGCTTCATAATCCCTAATCCAAAGTCAAAACCACAAGTGTGAGTGTGTGTTCGTGAGTTCCAGTAGCAGAAAGTAGCAACAATTGGACCCATAATCTGTGAATTGAGTTGTAAAATCGTTACCTTCTTGCATGAACTTGTTTAATCATGTCTAAGTAAGTTTTGAGCCAAATTTTGAGAATTTTGTGTTGTTAGTCCTTACTGAAGATGTTGAATTGAGTTATATATGCTACTGGACAAATTTAGGATGAATTGAATGAATAAAAACGAGATACAAAACGGATTGGGGTGATTTCCCTTGGCTGGACAGAACAAGAGCAAACTTGTTGTTGTTCGTCCATGACCGCAGCTGTGATCCCCTGATTGCAGGTCGCGATGGAGCGCAGGCGATGGGGACCGTTATATGATGAGCTCGACCGTGATGGGACCTCAACCTAGCTCGTGTGAGCGCGACCGCGATGGTCAGCGCAATCACAACTCCTCTAAGCGCGGCCGCGATCTGGGTACAAGGATTGGGTTAGGGTTTGGGGTATTCGGGTCATGTATTTGGGTCTTAGGGTTGTGTGGGATACTCAGGAATTGTGTCATGAGTTTATTCAGTCTTGTTAGTGATATTGGGTTATCGAATTGTCTATTCAGGGTCTCGTGTTGATAGCAACAATTGGACCCATAATCTGTGAATTGAGTTGTAAAATCGTTACCTTCTTGCATGAACTTGTTTAATCATGTCTAAGTAAGTTTTGAGCCAAATTTTGAGAATTTTGTGTTGTTAGTCCTTACTGAAGATGTTGAATTGAGTTATATATGCTACTGGACAAATTTAGGATGAATTGAATGAATAAAAACGAGATACAAAACGGATTGGGGTGATTTCCCTTGGCTGGACAGAACAAGAGCAAACTTGTTGTTGTTCGTCCATGACCGCAGCTGTGATCCCCTGATTGCAGGTCGCGATGGAGCGCAGGCGATGGGGACCGTTATATGATGAGCTCGACCGTGATGGGACCTCAACCTAGCTCGTGTGAGCGCGATCGCGATGGTCAGCGCAATCACAACTCCTCTAAGCGCGGCCGCGATCTGGGTACAAGGATTGGGTTAGGGTTTGGGGTATTCGGGTCATGTATTTGGGTCTTAGGGTTGTGTGGGATACTCAGGAATTGTGTCATGAGTTTATTCAGTCGTGTTAGTGATATTGGGTTATCGAATTGTCTATTCAGGGTCTCGTGTTGATAGGGTCGGGTTACAGGAAGGAACCGAAACTTGAGGAGTGTTATTTTAGAGTCAGGTGAGTTTGCAAGCTTTTTTGAGATACATGTAATTACTGATTTTGAATTGAGAACTTTGTTTTATAATATGAGATTTAGGACAATAAGCTACCGAGATATTGTGACAAACCATACGGATGGGCAGGGACCGGGTCGCTGACCCGTTGTGTTTAATGGGTGTCTCTCAGGTGATCAGAGTACTAGTAGGCATGTTGGACCCAAGTAGGCTTTATATCATTGTACAAGGAGTTTCTAGCTACTAATATTGAGGTAGTTATGGTTTTTGTGGATTCATATACTTCAGATAATGTTTAACATAACAGGGACCTATTATGTAAATTAAAGTTTTATATTTATGAGGTATTGTATGTTTACATTGGGAATAGCTAGGAATTATTATATTATATTTATCTTAATGTGGCATTTGTGTGGCATTGTGGAGTACTTCGAGAGTGTTACATAAATAATTGCATACCATTTACATATTGGACAACCCTAACCTACTTGACTGTCCTCGCACCCTTTTTCTCTCCTAGTTAACCAAAACCCCCACCGTTGGTCTCCTCTACCACCGCCTCCACCACTAGTCCACCCTTCACCACTCTGTCGGCACAAGCACACCTCCTTCACACACACACACACACACACACACACTCTCTCTCTCTCTCTCTCTCTCTCTCCACGAAGACACCACCGCCACAAGCCACCATCGTCTCCATCGTGTCTCTCTTCTCGTCTCTCTATCTCCAGATGGGTTTGAAGGGTTTGAGCAGAAGATTCCAAGCAATATTTGAGCGTCACTATCATAATAAGATTTCTTAATCCAACCCAGATTTATTGTTTAGATTTGAAGGTTATTGTTATTTTTTTTAGTTAGATCAAAAGTTTGTTGCTCATATCTTTTATTTTTATCAAATCGATGTTTATTGATAATTTATTTTTAGATCTATGTGTTTTGGTTTTATTTTGTTTTTCCGTCGATATTTCGGAAAATGATTCTTGTGACCGATGTTTTTTAAAGATATATTTTTGTTTCATTTTATTTTGAAAGACAATTTTTTCATCCGTGAAAGTAAAGCAATTAGTAGATCTTAAGATGTCTTTTATCTTCGTAGAAAAACAATCTTCAATCCTTTTGCTTCCCCGTTGCAGATATTTAGGGAAAAAATCTGCAAACAAAAAAAAAAAAGAAGCCTAATTGTTAAATTAGTTACTTCAAAACTTTCATAACTTCTAGTTTGTAATCCTTTTTTCAGGTTTTTTAAATCACCTATTTCTTTTAAAATTGATGGAACACTATAAAACAAAGCAGAGTTCTTTGACATATCAATTTCAATTCTTGAAATAATAGCTTTATTAAGATTCGTTTTTCATGATCTATCCATAACTAGTGTTAAAACTTTTGTTCCTAATTCTTTTATTCCTTAATTTTTTATTCCTATTACAACTAATCCTACATGTACAAACCTTTTACCATATATTTTAATTTTTTTCACTTGTATCCGGCGAAAAAAGATCTATAGTTAGAGAACTTTCTACTACTCGTGGTATACTTATTTGATTATTATTTTTATAATTCTAATTTTCTATCGATGTCAACTTCTTCTATTTACACAATGTTTTGTGGACTATTACTACCAGAACCTCTTCTAATATTCTACTAGGAAAGGAGTAACATCATTTATATTAGACGTACTTTCTTCTACTTTCTATAATTGTTCTTGACTTTCCAGAAAAAGATCTAAAAATAGGAGTCCGAAAAAACATCATTTATATCAGATGTACTTTCTTCTACTTTCTATAATTGTTCTTGAACTAGTGTTATGGTTACCCGTGCGTTGCTGCGGGTTTCCGTCAGGAATATGTAGTTTTTATCGCTTAAGATAAACTATGATGTTAAGAAATAGAAACATGTTCAATGATGACAACAACATCAGTGCATTTGTTTATTTAAGCATTAGTGGGTTACATGTTTTTTTTTACAAATTTGGTTTGACTCAATTGATGATGTCTAGTGTGTGTCTATATATATGGTTGAGATCATTGCAGAACCTTAATTTTAGTGCATTCGATGTTGAATATACGATATCAAGTGTTTCATTCGACATTGTATGATCTCGACATGCTATATTGTATCGTGATCTGGGTAAAAAAAATTTTACAAAAAATAAATACGTAAAATTTTTTCGAAAAAAATATATCATGACCGGTCTCGTTTTAAAGAGTATAAAATTCTCGTTTTTATGGTGTTGTGGTTTAAACAATCTAATCGAATCAAAATAAAGTGGAGAAGAATGAATCTTTTATTGAGAAAAGATCAAGAACTATTATATTAAAGAAAGAAATCAAATCTTGGGAAGAGGATGATACAAGTTCGTATGTATGTGTGAACGAATATATGTGAATTGAAATTGAATTGTGTGCTGCGTACTTCTCATGCACATATATATACATTTTATGTAACTTTCAGTTAGACCCCCTTATCTATTAGCTATTGACACTAATAACCTTTGACTTTAGGAAAGTCACACTACTTTATTATTGACAAACTCCACCTTGACTTTAGCTAAGTCAAATGTGAATTCCAATTTCCGACGTTCAGCACGTCTAAGCAACTTCTGAACTTCACTTCAGGAATTGTCTTCGTTAACATGTCTGCTGGATTATCCTTTGTACCGATTTTTCACGACTCTGATTCGCGACTCAGATCTGATGAAATGGTAACGAACATCAATATGCTTGATACGATCATGAAAGACTTGATCCTTCGCCAGACTAATAGCACTCATGCTATAACAGTGTACCAACGTCTTCTCTTGATCTACTCCCAGATCTCCAATTAGACCTTTCAGCCATATTGCATCCTTGGCTGCCTCAGTTAGCGCCATATACTCTGCTTCAGTAGTGGATAAACCTACTGACGGTTGAAGTGTTGCCTTCCAGCTTATCACCGCAATACCGAGTGTAAACACAAAACCCGTAAGCAACCTCCGTCTGTCCAGATCAACAGCATAATTCGAGTCTGAGTACCCGATTACTTCAACATTACGATCACCTTCGTAAATGAGACCAACATCCATTGTACCTCTGAGATAATGAAATACTCGTTTAACTGCCACCCAATGATCTTTCTTCGGATTACACATAAAGCGAGACACCACAATCACAGAGTATGTTAATTCTGGTCTCGAACAAACCATCAAATACATCAAACTTCCCACAGCCTGTGAGTAGGGAACGTTTGACATTTTCTCATCATCACCCTCAACTCCATTAGACACCACCAATGAAAGACGAAAACCTGATGACGACAGATTGTTCACTGGCTTCGCATCGTACATCCCAAATCTATGTAGTATCTTCTCAATGTAGACTTGCTGCGACAAGAAGAACCGTTTGTTCTTTCGGTCTCGTAAGATATCAATCCCCAGAATCCTTCTGGCAGGACCTAGATCCCTCATCTCAAACTCGGTACAGAGAAACTTCTTCACGCGTTGAACTTCTTGTATATCTTTAGCAGCGATCAGCATATCATCTACATCCACCAACAAGTAAAGCATGCTTCCATTTTTCAACTTGTGGTGAGATACACAGCAGTCATAAGGACTTCGAACAAATCCATGACCCACCATAAAGCTATCAAACCGCTTGTACCACTGTCTTGGGGACTATTTCAGGCCATACAATGATCTCTTTAACAAACACACCAAATTTTCTTTTCCTGGCTCCACATAACCTTCCGGTTGTGACATATAGATCTCTTCATCCAAATCACCATGCAGAAATGTCGTCACATCTAGTTGTTCCAACTCCAAGTCACTATATGCGACTAGCGATAACAACACCCTGATTGACGTATGACGAACCTCCGGGGAGAAAATTTCATTGTAGTCGAGACCTTCCTTCTGACTATAAACCTTGGCTACCAGTCTGGCCTTGAATCTTACTTCTTTTGACTGTTCGACACTGACTTTCTTCTTGAAAATCTATTTGCAGCCAACTACACTCCTACCTTTCGGTAAGTGATCAAGAACCCATGTCTTATTCTTGTACAGAGATTCAATCTCTTCAGACATCGCACCAGACCACCGATCTGCATCTTTAGACACAAATTGCTTCCCAATAGGAATTAGGCTCGTTTGAGCTGTCCATATCTTCTGCAACTTGTAAAGCATAAGTGGCCATGTCTTCAAAACCGTATCGAGTCGGCGGTTTTATTTATCTCCTCGATCTCTCTTGAGCTAGCGAGCTACCGGCTCCACCTTCACGAGATAACCCCGAACTCGAACCTTGAACAGACGACGTCCCCAAGCCTGAATCTGTCAACGGTTCACTCCCTTATTCCACATCTTCTTCTCTAGACTCATTCTTAACGTTCGCTTGGTTTTCTTCTTCATTCACAAACTCTACCCTGTTGTCACTGGAACCACGATCAGACACATCGTGCTCCTCCACCTTCTTGGTGACACTCTCATTGGTAGAATACATCTTCTTCTCATCGAATGTAACATCACGGCTCAGCACAATTCTCATCTCATCTGAAGACCAAACTATGTAACCCTTAACACCATCTCCATACCCCATGAAAACACCTTTCTTGGCCCTCGGTTCCAATTTACCATCATTTACATGGTAATATGCTGGACACCCATGCACCCTAAGCTTCAAATAGTCCACTGGCTTACCCGTCCAAACTTCAAACGGTGTTTTACAATCAATAGCGGTAGCAGGAGAACGGTTTATGAGATAACACGTCGTGTTTACTACTTCGGCTGAATAACTACGTACGCGACAAACCCGCATTCAGCAACAAACACCTTGCTCGTTCCAGCAGTGTCCTGTTCATCCTTTCGGCTACCCCGTTTTACTGAGACGTATGCCGAACCATCTTGTGTCTTGCAATGTCATTCTCCTCACAGAAATCATCAAACTCCCTTGAACATAACTCCAACCCATTGTCTGTCCTAATCTTCTTTACTTTACGTTCCAATTGATTCTCACTAGTGTCTTCCAGCTCCTGAATTTTCCGAACGACTCACCCTTGTGCTTCATAAAGAACACCCACATCATTCGCGAAAAGTCATCTATGATTGAAAGAAAATACCGACCACCACCGAGAGATGGCACTCTGGATGGACCCCAACAGTCTATGTGAACGTAATCCAACGAAGCTTTAGTTTGATGAACGACCATTGAAAAACGGACTTTCATCTGTTTGCCAAGCACACAATTCTCACAAAAATCCAACTTCGTCACCTTATGTCCTCCAAGAAGTTCTTTTGAGCTTAACAGCTCCAACCCCTTTTGCCCTACATGGCCAAGCCTCATGTGCCACATCTTTGTCAACTCCAGATCTTCACTTTGCATTTGCGAAACAGCAGCGATTCCATTTCTCAGTATCGTTTCAACCTTCAACAGGTACAGTGTAGCTTCTCGAACTCCTTTTATGACAACCAATGCTCCCTTGGATACCTTGAGTACTCCACCTTGACATGAGTACTTGTAACCTTTAGCATCGAGAGTGCTTAGAGAAATCAAACTCTTTGACATTTCTGGAATGTGTCTAACGTCGGTCAACTCCCGAACAACTCCATCATGCATGCGAATCTTGATCGACGCAATGCCAACCACCTTGCATGGAACATCATTACCCATTAGAACACTTCCAGAACTCCGCTCTTCATAAGTCGAGAACCACTCCTTGTACGGACACATGTGAAACGAAAACCCCGAATCCAGAATCCACTACTGTGAAGTTTCCACATGACAAGACGACACCATAAACACGAAATCTGACTCAGAATTTGCATCCTCCTTTGCCACGTTTGCATTGGAACTGCTTGATTGATTCTTCGGACAATCTCTTCTCCAATGGCCCTTTTGACCACTAGTGTGACAAGTGTCTTTGTTACCGGGTTTCCTTGTCCGTGATTTTGATCTTCCTCTCCTCTACTTTCCTTTCTCTTTGCCTGATCGATCATTGTATCTATCACTTCTAACCACATTTAAACCCACCGATTGAGATTCCAGACTATTCCCTGAGGCTTTATGACGGAGTTCACGTGAGTGAAGACCCGATCTCACTTCTTCAAGTGTGATTGTCAAGATAAAATTACCACCTAAGATTAACTAGTTTTAATAAATCAGAGTGTAAACCAATAACCTTGTTTTGAATCAAACTCCAATTAAGAAGTTTGCGGAATAACACATTACTATTTTAAGGAAAACTTTCAAAATAAATAACAGATAAATATAACTAAAATCAAATCCTTTGTATTGCTAAAATCAATGATTACAATCACCTCTAATCTGTTTGATTAGACGAAGAACACAGACTGTTCTTAAGGTTTTACAACCTTAGAGGCTTGAGAAACTTTATCAGAAAGCAAATACAATGAAGCACAGAATTACAAGACTTTCACGTACAGACTTACAATAGAAAGACCTAGTCTATCTATATATATAGCCATCTGATTTGTTTCCTTAAAGAACTATGATTTCTCTGGTAGTAGATATGCTTGGAAGATATTCAAATCTTGAAATATATATCACTTCCTGAATTTCAGCACTTTCTGTTGTTAATCTGTTGAGCAGCTTGAACTTTTAACTCTGGCAGCTTGAACTTTTGAACTAGCAGCTTGAAGTTTGTAATTACACAGAAATATTACTAACAGTTTGAGAAATCTAACTAACAGCTTGACATACTTAGAATATTTCCCAACAATCTCCCCCTAACTTAAATTCTTTACACAAGACTTTAAGTTTCTATACAAATAAGGAAATAAAACAAAGTAAAACTGTTATATACAAACTAACGCATCCAAAAACATACAACTGTGAAAGTTTCTGCCTTATAGCTTTTATGAAATCTCTCTGCAACTCCTCTTTATCACAATTTATCTTCATAGAGCTCATTTGGAGTAGCCATGCCTTTGGCAGATTGAGAAATTCAAAATTGTAGAACCTGCTGGATCCGTCTGCAAGCTTGAGTCTATATGTCATTGATTTGGCATATAAATCAACCTGTACAATCTTCGTATCCTTGGCAGCTTCTATGTCTACTCTTGTAGACTTTGGGTCAAAAATGCTTCTGAGATCTTTTAAATTTCGTTGAACCCAAACACATTGAGACCTAGAATGACTGGCAGTTCCAATATGATGCATTTGTGTCAGCTCATCTCTAGTTAGTCTCTGTACCAGATGGATCAGGCTTTTAAATTCTTCCTCTTGACCAGCCTCTCTTTTGATCACAAAATGATATTCTAAATCAATGTCATCCATTGACTTAGCATACCAGTAAGTAATAGGAGGTTTAGAGAAGTCATACTGATCCAGGACCTTTTCAATTTCCATCTCCTTTTGTAACTGTTGTTCAAACAACACTCTCTTAACCTGATCAAACTTTGTTTGCTGTTTGGACTCAATGAGGGATCTCCTGATTCTCCCCCTTTTTGGATGCATTAGTTTGGCTAGGAGGACCAAAAACCCTTGTAAGCAGGGTTCGAACTAACTTCCCAAGATGTATGATCTTGTTACCACAAAGTGTGAACCCAAGGTAAAACTGATCCAGTCTTTGTTGTTGGGCTGCTGTTAAATGTTGCAAAGCTGTGATTTGAGCTCCTTGTGCAGCAATAATGGACTTGAAAGTGTTCCAAAATAGCTACAACAGGTTTCAGTTGTTAATCCGTTAAAGCCATTAGTTGCAGACTAGCCTCAAGAACTTCAAATGATAGTGGTATTTGAGATCTATCACTGGCAAGAATTCCAGAAGAGGAAACATTTGGGCCCCTTTGTTCTTGGTTCTGGGGACTTCCAGAAGGTGCTTGCACACCCTCTGTTGCCATGGGTGTAGTCTTAGTTATGTTGATACTGTCCTATGACTCTTGTGTAGAGACATCAGTAGTACCAGCCACAAAACCCATATGAACATCCTCTGATGGGATGTCCACCTCCTAATTGAGGGTCGGAGTGTCCTCAATGGGTTCCCTTTCGATATTCTGTGCAGGAGTGTCCCCCTGCACAAGGTTATTTGGCTCTGGTAGTTTGACTGAGGAGGAACGATCTCCTACAACCCTTTTTCTTTTATACATTTGCAATGAGGGGGCTGGGGATGTATGTATAATAGAAGGAGCACATGAAGTGTTTGTATCATGAGGAGTGGGTTGGGTTCCTGGGGGTGAAGCAGTAATGGATGGCTGAGCCTGCTCAGGACCCTCTCCTCTGTTTCTAGGATTGATGTCCAGCATTGTAGAAGGCAATGGGACATCCACATTTAGAAAATTGGCAATTGGTTTCAAAAGCCTTTTGTAGAAGGTAAAGAGTGTCTATGATAAACATGTATCCTTTTATGTATTTCAAAATTATTGCAAGATTTTGTAATTATTTGTGCCAAAAACCATGGATACATCAAAAATTTCTCATTCTTTTGGGCATGATGCCTTAACATCCCCTGAAAAATCATGTTTGACAAATTGAACTGTTGGCCTGTTGATAAGCACACTCAGGCAGTGGCAATATTCGAAGAAAATTCAGACCAACCAGTTCTTTTAGGGCTTATGCACTGCTGAATAATATGCACAAGATATTTCCATTTAGGGGTAAAATGTGCTTTGAAGAAGGTAAAAGATTCAGTAGATCCCCTATACCCAATAGCAAAAAGTACTTCATGTAAAGCAGTAAGGGATAGGTCAGTTATACTTGTGGCATCTTGAAGATGCAGATGTTGGCATATAGACTCCTCGGTGATGGCAATGGGATTACCATCAATGTTGGATACAAAAGAGGTGACTCCATTAGAGGTATTGACAGTGGCTGATATCCAGAACTGCTCTATATGGGCGACATAGATGGTGGGATTAATAGTAAGAGCATGATGGATATGGGAACCACGAAGAAAGTCCATAATTTCATGGAATGGTTGAAGTTCAGTGTGTTTGAGAGAGTAGGGTAGGCATTTATGTTCTTTGACAAACTCCATTGGAAATCAAGACGGTGATTTAGGGTTTGGAACGACTGTGTGTAAATCGCTCAGAGAGAAGATGTAAGATTGTGGAAGATATTTTTGCAACTGGTAGTTGCAATCGACCTAAACTGAGACTTTAAAGGTTTTGGCTTTTCAAAAATATCTAGTCCCGCGCACAATCTTATGAAGAATTACTGATTACCCTGCACACTTTGACAGACCAAGTGAAACAACTAACAGTCCGAGAAAATGAACTAGCAGCTTGAGAATAGACTCAAGTTGTTAGTTGAATGTTAACCATTTTCTAATGAAACAGTGTCTCCCCCTTAACTAAGCACATTCAATAAGTATGTTCCTCATAAAATAAGAGAGAATAACGAAAAACAAATTAATCGATATTAACCATACAAAGATTTGATACTAGGAAGGTGAATCTTCCTACATCAAATGGTTTTCTAAATAGATCAGCTAACTGATCATCTGTATGAATTTTGGTAACTTGGATTAATTTCTTCTCATTACAGTCCCTTATAAAATGAAATTTAATGTCTATGTGCTTGGTTTTTGGAAATTTCACTGGATTTTGTACAATGCTTATTGCACTTGAGTTTTCAATATAAATAGGAGTAGATAGGAAGTTCATACCATAGTCTCTCAGTTGGTTCTGAATCCACATCACTTGGGAACAGTAGCTAGCAGCTGCAACATATGCTGCTTCAGTAGATGAGGTGGAAATAGTGGTCTGCTTTTTGCACTGCCAAGAGACCAATCTTGCTCCTAGATATTGACATCCACCAGTTGTGGATTTTCTGTCTATGTTGCAACCTCCATAGTCACTGTCAGAATAGGCTGTTAGTTCAAGAGGAGAGTCCTTAGGATACCATAGTCCCAATTTTGGTTGGCCCTTGAGGTATCTAAAGATTCTCTTAACAGCAAACAAATGTGAGTCCTTTGGAGCACATTGAAACCTGGCACAAACATGTTAGATAGTAAATACATAAGCATAATCTCGGCCCATGTACAATAGGCCCGTAGGGTTTTAGTTTAGCTCTTTGTATATGTCTATATATGTATGTATTCTCCGGTTTTATAATATATGAAAATAGTCTCTTCGATTACATGGTATCAGAGCTTCAGTCTAGGTTTTCATCGTCGTAACTAGGGTTTCCGTCACGTCCCAACTAGGGTTTTTGCCGTCAAATTAAAGCATCCTGTTTGAGTGCTTTTCAGATCTCACCACCCCGATAGAACCATTCAGACAAGTCCATTGATCGAACCCAGTGAGTTCGACCACCAGCCGCCGTCTCACGCGCCGCCACGCACCGCCACCAACCACCGCCGTCCATCCACGCGCCGGTGCGTGTAGGCACGTCCGGCCAGCGTTCGCCGTTGACTTTTTTTTGCCAGCGTCGTTTTGGTCTCCCACTTGATCCCTGGTGTGGTTGTGTCGAGTTGTTCACTCAAAGTTTCTGTCCAAGGCTACTAGTGGGTGATTATTTCGGTTTCAGGGTTTTGGTGACATTAAGGTTATTTGTTTTAGTTTCTATTTGCTTTTTATTTTGCCTCACGAAGATGACTAAAGGTGTTGAAGTGTCCTTAAGCAGTTCAAACCCATCCTAGGTACTCCGGGTTGTAACTCGACTCACAGATAATAAATTAAATGGTTCTAATTTTTTTGAATGGAGCAAAACTATTCGTCTTTATCTACGAAGCATGGGAAAAGCATCTCATCTCACTTCTGACCCTTCTAAGGGTGATGCTCAAGAACTCTGGTTGCAGAATGATGCTCGTCTATTTCTTCAAATTATTAATTCGATCGAACCATCTGTTACTTCGTTAGTTAATCACTGTGAGTATTTTAAGGAGTTAATGGATTACTTAGATTTATTATATTTTGGACAGAGTAATATTTCTCGAATTTATACTATTTGTAAGTCGTTTCATCGTGGGGAACAACAAGACCGCTCGCTCATGGCTTATGTCATGGAATTTAAGAAGACATATGAGGAGCTCAACTCACTTCTTCCATTAAGTGCGGAAGTTAAGGCTATGCAAACTCAACGAGAACAGATTGCAGTTCTTAGTTTTCTGACTGGCCTGCGACCAGAGTTTGATGCTATTCGATCTGAGTTCTTGAATGAATCCACCATCCCTAATCTTCAGGAAACATTTGCTCGCGTTCTTCGTCATCAAGGTACTCAGTCTCCTCGGTCTTCTCAACCCACAGATCAAAACAGCGCTCTGGTTAGTCGTGGGGGATTCCGTGGTGGTTATCGACGCGGAGCTCGTGGTGGTTACCAAGGTGGCTCTAGGGGAGGCCATGGTAATAGATCGCTTGACACATCTACTTCTGATTCG
Organism: Centrapalus pauciflorus; assembly: GCA_020465985.1. Classification (NCBI taxonomy): domain Eukaryota; kingdom Viridiplantae; phylum Streptophyta; class Magnoliopsida; order Asterales; family Asteraceae; genus Centrapalus; species Centrapalus pauciflorus. The sequence goes on from JAANYP010008265.1 coordinate 290,175, forward strand.
ATTGTTTAGTGTTCTTATTGTCATGAATTGGGACATACCACACGCACTTGCAAGCAACTCTTAGCTAATAATCAAAAAAATACATATGCTAATAATGCTTCATCTGCTAATAGTGCTTCCGCAATTGAGAATAGTGTCACTATCTCTGCTGAGGAGTATGTTCGCCTTACGGAATCTAGGAATTCTCCTGCTCCAACTGCCGCTTTTGCCGAGACAAGTAACTCTAGCAAATGTCTTTTTACTTCGGCCTCCAAATGGGTTATTGATTCTGGTGCTTCAGACCACATGATAGGTAACCGTCACTTACTTTCTGATTTTCATACCCATACACCATCCTCTCACGTCACAATTGCTGAAGGGTCTACCCCTCGGGTCCTTGAGTCTGGCACTGTCTCTCTTACTCCTTCTATCTCTTTATCATCTGTCTTAAATTTAACTATTTTTTCGTTCAATTTGTTATCTGTAAGTAAACTTACTCCTGACTTGAAATGTTGTGCCTCATTTTATCCTGCTCATTGCACTTTTCAGGATCTTTCGACGAAGCAGATTATTGGTAAAGGATCGGTGTCTGATGGCTCATATATATTTGAAACTTCACAACCACATTCATTAGCAAGTTCCAGATCATCTTCTCCTTTTGAAGTCCATTGCCGATTAGGTCATCCTTCGCTCCAAAATCTGAAGAAATTATGTCCAGAGTTTTTGTCTTTATCGTCTTTATATTGTGAGTCGTGTCAGTTTGCTAAACATCAACGTGTCCATATAAGTCCTAGAGTCAATAAACGGGTTGCGTCCTCATTTGAGTTAGTTTATTCTGATGTTTGGGGTCCATGTCCTGTTACCTCTAAAGCTGGTTTTAAGTATTTTGTTACTTTTGTCGATGATTACTCTCGTGTTACTTGGCTCTATCTAATGAAAAATCGTTCCGAAGTTTTTACGCATTTTTGTTCCTTTGTTACTGAAATCAAAAAACACAATTTAATGTCTCTCTTCAAACTTTAAGAAGTGATAATGCGAAAGAGTACACATCTGAGTCATTTCGGTCTTATATGCTTGATCACGGAATTCGTCATGAATCGTCTTGTGTTGACAACCCTGCTCATAATGGGGTTGCTGAACGAAAAAGTCGACATCTTCTTGAGGTTGCTCGCACACTTTTGTTTCAGATGAGTGTTCCGAAATAGTTTTGGGCTGATGCTGTGTCTACTGCTTGTTTTTTAATAAATCGCATGCCCTCGGTTGTCCTGGATGGTGATGTTCCTTATTCAATTCTTTTTCCGACCAAGCTATTATTTCCCATCTCTCCTAAGATTTTTGGCAGTACATGTTTTGTTCGAGATACTCGGCCCCATATCACTAAGCTAGATCCTAAATCTCTTAAGTGTGTTTTCCTCGGATATTCTCGTATTCAAAAAGGGTACAGATGTTTTTCGCCTGCACTTCGACGATATGTTGTTTCACGAGATGTCACATTTGAGGAAACTATTCCGTTCTTTTCAGTTTCTTCTTCTCGTAGTCAGGAGGAGATTGATGATGTGTTTCTTTATACTATACCTACCCCTTCACCTAGTCCCCAACCGAGTCATCCTGATCGCTTTGGTCAAGTATATACTAGGCGACCTCACTCTACATCGCAACATGATCCTATGCCCCCCACTTCGTTGGAAGATCCTCCTCGAGATGCAACTAATGATCATCCCCCATCTTCCGACTCTGATCTCCCTATTGCTCTTCGCAAAGGTAAACGTACGTGTACATACCCTATAGCTTCATTTGTTTCGTATGATAACTTGTCTGCTTCTTCTCATGCTTTTATTGCCAATCTAGACTCTATTTTTGTTCCCAACACTATTGGTGCCGCATTAGCCCATGATGGATGGCGTACTGCTATGATTGAGGAGATGAATGCCCTTGATCATAATGGTACTTGGACTTTGGTAGATTTACCTATTGGCAAAGAGGTAATTGCTTGCAAGTGGGTTTTCACTGTGAAGGTTAATCCTGATGGCTCTATAGCTCGTCTGGTTGCTAAAGGTTATGCCCAAACCTATGGGGTGGACTATACGAAGACATTCTCTCCTGTGGCGAAACTCTCATCTGTTCGATTATTTGTTTCTCTAGCTACTACTTATGATTGGCCACTTCATCAACTTGATGTCAAGAATGCATTTTTACATGGCGATTTAACTGAAGAGGTTTATATGGAGCAACCACCTGGGTTTGTTGCTCAGGGGGAGTGTGGGAAAGTGTCTAAATTGCAGAAATCATTGTATGGCTTGAAACAATCACCTCGTGCTTGGTTTGGGAAATTTAATGAAGTGGTAGCTGATTGTGGCTTACGAAGGAGCTCATACGATCATTCAGTCTTCTTTACTTCATCACCATCTGGATGCATTTTACATGTTGTTTAGGTCAACGATATACTGATTACTGGAAGTGACGTGCTTGGCATCCAGAAGCTAAAAGCTTTTCTTGGAACTCGATTTCAAACAAAGGACCTAGGTTCTTTGAAATACTTCTTGGGAATTGAAGTCTCACGTAGTGGAAAGGGAATTTCCTTGTCTCAACGGAAGTATTGCCTGGATGTATTGAGAGATTCTGATTTCACTGATATCAAGCCATGTGATACACCGATGGTACCAAATGTGAAATTAACACCAGATGACGGTGATCTACTTGAGAACCCAGAGAAGTATAGAAGAATTGTCAGAAAGCTAAACTATCTTACCATTACCCGTCCTGATATTGCTTATCCAGTAAGTGTTATGAGTCAGTTCATGTCAGCTCCAAGGAACTCACATTGGGAGGCGGTCAAACATATTTTAAAGTATCTGAAAGGAGCACCCGGTCGAGGCATATTGTACCAAAACCATGGTAATCACACTGTTGAGGGATTTACAGATGCCGACTATGCTGGAGATCCAACTACTAGACGATCTACCACTGGATATTGTGTTTTCGTGGGAGGCAATCTCATTTCTTGGAAGAGCAAGAAACAAAATGTTGTGTCTCGATCAAGTGCAGAATCTGAGTACAGGGCTATGGCACAAACCATTTGTGAACTTGTATGGCTACGTAATCTACTTTGGGAGATTGGGTTTGCACAATCAAAGCCTATGAGTTTATGGTGTGACAATCAGTCGGCAATTCATATGCGAATAATCCTGTGTTTCATGAAAGGACCAAGCATATTGAAGTAGATTGTCATTTTACACGGGAGAAGATAGAGGATGGGACGATCACGACTTCGCATGTTAGAACAGGAAATCAGTTAGCAGACATCTTCACTAAGTCGTTAACCGGAAGTCGAATTAGTTTTATATGTAACAAGCTTGGCATGATTGATATCTATGCTCCAACTTGAGGGGGAGTGTTAGATAGTTAATACATACGCATAATCTCGGCCAATGTACAATAGGCCCGTAGGGTTTTAGTTTAGCTCTTTGTATATGTCTATATATGTATGTATTCTCTTGTTGTATAATATATGAAAATAGACTCTTCGATTACAAAACACAAACAGAAAACATTATATCAGGTCTAGAAGATGTGACATACATTAGTGAACCTATCAAGGATCTGTATAAGTGAATATCCACATCCACTGCGTCTTTATTTGCATCAAGCTACTTGTGAGTGTCCATTGGTGTGCTGGCCACTTTGGTGTCCTTGTATCCAAACTTTTCTAGGATGTCATTCACATACTTTGATTTGAAACTTCTTGTGCAATCCTAGAAAGAAAGTTAGTTCTCCCATTGAACTGATTTGAAACTTCTTGTGCATCAAGGTTTCAAACTCCTTGCACAGAATGTCATTTGTTGATCCAAAGATGATATCATCAACAAAGATCTGAACAAGAATAATCTTTGATTTGATGGACTTTGTGAACAGTGTCTTGTCCAGAGCGCCTCTCTTGAATCCATTTTGTAGAAGGTATGAAGACAAACTGTCATACCATGCTCTTGGGGCTTGATGGAGTCCATAGAGTGCTTTGTCTAACTTGTAGACTCTGTCTGTATACTTATAGTCCTCAAATCCAGGGGGTTGACATACATAAACCTCTTCTTCAATTGTACCATACAAGAATACAGATTTTACATCCATTTGGTACACTTTGAACCCTTTGAAGCTGGCATAAGCTAAGAATAGTCTTCTATCCTTGCTACTGGGGCAAAGACATCATCATAATCTATTCCTTCTTCTTGAGTATATCCTTGAGCTACCAACCTTGCTTTGTTCTTGATCACCACACCTCTCTCATCCTTCTTGTTTCTAAAAACCCATCTTGTACCAATTGCCCTCTTACCTTTAGGCAAGTCAACTAGAGTCCATACATTCCGAATCTTGAATTGCAAAAGTTCTTCTTGCATTGCCTCGATCCAAGATGGATCTTTCAGGGACTGCTGATTCAGCATCAGTAGACTCCTTGTGAACCATTGTCCTTGTCTGCACAGGAGTGCGTGGGTCTCCCATTATCTGGTTGAGAGGATGATACTTGTGAACTCTGAGTGTGGGATCTCTTTCTGTCTGAAATGATGTTCCCAGATTTGTATCATCACCTTCAGCACCACTTGAGGATTCCGCTCCAGTAACAGTTTGATCAGGAGATGGGACTGTTTCCCTATTTGATGGAGCTGTTACTTCAGGGCTTGGGATTGGCACTTCACACTTTGTATTTGTGTCATGTTGATCAAACAGGACCCCTGGTGGGTCACAAGATAGAAGTGGCAGTACAGTATACTCATCCCATGTAGCAGAATCTGCAATTGTTGGAAACTTTGTGTCAACAACTTGAATATTTGTGTTACCAGCATGATAATTTGGGCTGACAGTTCCAACACTGTATTCAGCAGTTCCTGCAGAATACTCAACAAAGCTCAGAGAATTTGTCAGTGAATCAAAATCAAACAACCAATCAAGACCAGTGCCTTTGATATTTGAAGTATTTTCATTATACTCAACATTGGCACTTTCTTCAATGGTTTTAGACACACTGTTATACACCCTATAGGCTTTGCTTTGAATAGAGTAACCTACAAAGAAACCTTATTCAGCCTTACTTTCAAACTTTCCTAAGTGAGTTTTAGTGTGAAGAATACTGCATGAACAACCAAAAGGCTTGAAGAATGCTACTAAGGGAATCCTGTGATGGAATAACTCATAGGGAGTTTTTTCCTTGAGACCGAACAATTTGAACCCTATTTAGAACATAACAGGCTGTATTTACTGCCTCTGCCCAGAAGTTCATTGGCAGTTTGGAATCAGCTAGCATGGTTCTAGCAGCCTCTATTAAAGTTCTATTCTTGCTTTCAGCTACACCATTTTGTTGTGGTGTTCTAGGTACACTATATTGCCTTGCAATGCCTTTAGACTCATAGAAACTTTTTAGGATATGATTTTTAAACTCAATTCCATTGTCTGACCTGATCACCTTAACTTTTAAATTTGATTGGTTTCAATCTTAAGAATAAAGCATTTGACTAGCTCAGCAGTTTCATCCTTAGTCCTAAGAAAGTAAACACATGTAAATCTGGTGAAATCATCAACAATGACTAAACAGTATGCTCTTTTATTCAAACTCAAAACAGATGTTGGACCAAAAAGATCCATATGAATAAGATGAAGAGCAGATGAGATTGAATTTACTTCTTTGGCCTTATGAGAAGTTTTTTGTTGCTTGCCTTTGAGACATGCTACACAATGATCATCACATATGAACTCCTTTTGTGGTAAACCTCTTACCAAGTTCTTTTTGACTAAAATATTCATAGATTTGAAGTTCATGTGACACATCCTTCTGTGCCAAAGAGCAGACTCATTTGATGATGCTTTGGATATGAAACAGCTTAAAGTATCTGATTTGGATAACAGATCTGTGTCCAAACAGTAGACATTGTCCTTTCTTGGTGTTCTAAGTAAATCAAGATTTTCAAGGATTTTAAATCTTTTGAAAGAACAATGCACTCAGAGTCTGTGAACAAAACATTATTTTAGTTATCACAGATTTGAGACACACTTAGTAAATTGTACATCAGTTCTTCAACATACAGAACATCATTGAATATCATGTTGCCTGCTTTGACGGTACCCTAACCTGTTACCTTACCTCCCTTGGAATTGCCTTCAATTTCAACAAACCCTCCTTAAAAGCTTTTGAAGTTTGACAAGAATTCAGAATTGCCTGTCATGTGCCTAGAGCATCCACTGTCCATATGCCATCTTGTCTTATGATGGTCCTGTGGTTGCCCTGCACAGAAAAAGCTTAGTTAGTAGTTGAGTAACCCAAACCAAATTGGTTTTGTGTTGTCCTTGTGCATTGACATAACTAAATAATGTTTGTATCTTTTTAAACTTAGTGAGATCCACTGGTGGATTTTATGAAGAGTATGTAGTTATGACATGGGGTATCCAGGTGTTCTTTCTCAGAAGATCCACTACCAGTTCCAGATTTAGACTTAGTAGTTTGAACTGGGTTCTTAGTGTTAACAGTTTCAGAATTTGCACTACCAGTTCCAACTTTTGACTTAACAGTCTCAACACTTGCATCAGCAGTTTGATCTGTGTTTTTGCCTTTAACACACCATACCTTTTTTATGTTTGCTTTGGATTTTGGTAAAACTTGTTTTTGGTGTGTAGGGTTGTCTTTTGTTGACTTTTAAGTATCTGTGATCAACTGTCTTCTTTGGAACTGGTGTGACAAGTGTTTTGGACTTTGAAATTTTTGAGTTTTTAACAATCGCCTGTTTTTGAACCACAATCTGTTTTGTAACAGATGGTTTATATAAACAATTCCTGGCCAAATGGGTTTTCCTGCCACAATGGGAACATCTTTTGACTGTTTTTATTGGAGAACCAGTTTTGTGGGACCATAACTGGTTCTTGTTCCTTTGATTTCCCCTCACTTGCTGCTGTGTCGGAAACTTTTGAGCACCATGCTTTTGGCATGTGCTTATTGGAACAGTCTTACCCCTTTTATTAGTTTTTGAGGAAGATGCAATGTTACAGTTAGAAGGTACAAAAACATGTGGAGCATTATTGCATACACTCATCTTCTCTTTTCCTTTCTTACTGGGGGTTTTGATGAAACTAGAAGTAGGAGGTTCTATGGGTGCACTCATTGTTTTGGAGTTTCTTTCAACTTCTTTACACTCACAGCCTTCATTTGGAATCAGTTCTTCTTTAGATTCAGGCCTGTCTTCAAGGATAGGATCTACAGTTTTCATTGTCTGATCTATTGGTTCATTGACAAGCCTATCAGCAACTTCACTCATGGGATTAATGTATTTGTTATTGTATGGGGGTGGAGTAGCTTTGTATCCTATACCTTCTTTGGGATTGAGTTGAGATTTTACCCTATCTTTAAGTTGGACCTCCATTAGGTGTTCTAGCTTTTCTTGTTAGCTTCTAACACCTTCTGTTCAGCCTCATCTAGTTTTTTTATTTAGGGTCTCTATTTTCTTATTCAAGTCCTTTTTCTCCCACTCATGATATGTTCTATCATGTCCCATCTGAATCTCATTATCCTTATAGTCATTGATCTGTTTTTCAAGATCTTCTATAGCCTGCATATACTCATATCTCCTCTCTTCCATCTTAGCTAGAGTTTTGCACATGCTCTCATTATGATCTCTATACTTTTTAACCATATTTTTGCATGTTTGAGAGCAGAGTTTAGCATTTACCTCAGATGGTAGTTCAGTGGAAGTGACAGTAGATTTTCTGCCATAAGAGCTTGATTTTGAAACTCTTCTTCTGTCTGGTCACTCCAGTCAAACACATTGTCTTCTTGAGAGACAAGAGCTTGTAAGCATGAAGTTAAATTTGTTTGCTGGGGTCTTGGTGGTTGCTGACCTTGGGATCTGCACTCTCTAGCAAAGTGGCCAAGCTTGTGACTTTTAAAGCATTCAACCTTTGATTTATCAAATGCTGGTTTGCCTTCTATTCTGGCTTGAAAGTTTGGTCTGCCAGTCCTTTTCAGAAATCTTTTGGCTCTCATAGTCAATATAGCGTGCTGCCATTTGAAGTCCATCTCTTCTAAATCATCTGGATGGATTTGTTCCAGATCTTCAGCATTTAGAGCAAACAGTCCATCACTTGCAACAAATGCTTCATAATGAACTTCTGAAGAGTTACCATCAGCACCTGAAAAAGAATCACAACAGTTTGATTTATCAGTTAATGCCGATGACAGCAAAGCAGTGTTGTGATTGTAAGAAAATGATTTCTTTTTATTTTCAATCTCAGATTCAAACACTCTCAGGCTGTTGTAAAGATCATCCAACTCTATTTCATGTAGAGTGTCTTTGGTTCTCCATTGGGCAGCATAGACTGTCCATTTTTCACCAAGAGATCAGAGGAATTTTCTGTTCACTTCATCTTGATCCAGGCTGACCTTAGCACTCTCCAATTCACTTTTCAGCTTATTAAACCTATCAAAGATTTGAGTTAGGTTTTCATTTTTGCCACCAGAAAAGTTTTCATACTGCTATTTTAAGAGATCCTTTTGGTTCCTTTTGGTGCTAGCATTGCCAGCAAATCTTTTCTCTAAAGCAATCCAAAGAGAATGAGCAGTATAGAATTTTTTTAAACTGATGTTGATAAGCATCAGGTATGGCTATTTGTAAAAGAGTAAGAGCTTTCACTTCATTCATTCTAGCCTTTCTTTCAATTTCAGTTTTTGGAGGTGTTTTTATAGGTTTGCCCTCAGCATCGAGTTCAGGATCAACTGCAGGAGGATGTTCAACAGCTTCCCATATGGCATAATCAATAAATTGAATGTGCTGTTGAATCCTGAGTTTCCACATCTCGGACTCAGTGGGTTTGAGCATAGGCACTTTGAGTCCTTGCCCAGATCCACTACTGCTATTTTCAAACTCCATTGCAGAAAAATAAAATTTTTAAAAGAACGTTTCTGACTTTGAAAACAAAGAATAACATAGAAAAACCTGTGGCTCTGATACCATTTGTCAAGGTCAAATTACCACCTAAGATTAACTGGTTTTAATAAATCAGAGTGTAAACCAATAACCTTGTTTTGAATCAAAGTCCAATTAAGAAGTTTGCGGAATAACACTTAACTGTTTTAAGAAAAACTTTCCAAATAAATAACAGATAAATATAACTAAAATCAAATCCTTTGTATTGCTAAAATCAATGATTACAATCACCTCTAATATGTTTGATTAGACGAAGAACACAGACTGTTCTTAGGGTTTTACAACCTTAGAGGCTTGAGAAACTTTATCAGAAAGCAAATACAATGAAGCACAGAATTACAAGACTTTCACGTACAGACTTACAATAGAAAGACCTAGTCTATCTATATATATAGCCTTCTGATTTGTTTCCTTGAAGAACTCTGATTTCTCTGGTAGTAGATATGCTTGGAAGATATTCAAATCTTGAAATATATATCACTTCCTGAATTTCAGCACTTTCTGTTGTTAATCTGTTGAGCAGCTTAAACTTTTAACTCTGGCAGCTTGAACTTTTGAGATTTCGTCATATTCAAATCTTGAAATATATAGTCGCTGTTTTAGAAGCAACTTATTCGTCAACGATTTCGTCATATACAGAGATTCCAACTTCATCCATAAGCCCTCAGCTGTCTCTTCATCTGCGACTTCATAAAGTACTTTATCGGAAAGTGACAACAAAAGCGTGGAATGCGCTTTTTCATCCTGCAATCTGAACTCGGCTTCCTCCATGTTTTCGGGTCGTCTACCCGTTAACGGAGTCCTGATACTTTCCCTTTTCAGAAGTGCCCTCATCTTAAGTCGCCATAGACTGAAATTATTTTTGCCCGTAAACTTCTCAACCGTTATCATAGGGGGTGCCATTATTCGTTTAATCAAGTTCGTGTTCTAAAATGTTAAGTTCAACTCACAAATTTTCAAATTAATTGTTATGTTCGTGGGGACACTTTTGCCAAGTTCGTGGGAATTGATTTTGCATGGCATTTAACTTTGAAATTGCCAAGTTCGTATGACCTTTTAATTCTAAAAGGTGTCAAGTCCGTATTTTGACCAAGTTCGAATTGCTTGGCCAAGTTCAAATTGCAATTAACATCGTGACTGGCCAAGTTCAACTTGCAGTTAACTTCGGGAGTGGCCCAACTTCCAAGTTCGAATATGTTTCCTTCTCCGGTCGTCTTCTCCGGTTGAATTCGTTTTTCCGGCGAGATGAACTTGCAAAAAATCTAGAAATTTACTTCGAATTTCTTCGTTGATTTTCGTCTCCAACGTAGAACCAAAAACAAGAACCGAGATGATCGAAACAAGAAAAGAAAGAACGCAATTTTTCACGACCTTCGATCACTACTCCTCCCTACGAATTCTTTAATTCCCGAACACCTTCGAACTTCAAACTTCAACCAACGGTGGCGAAGAATTACCTCCTACGAAAACCCAAAGAAACACAACCTTTTCCTACGAATTCCGAAGAGCTTTGGAACGAACCCAACAATGACGAGAATTCACCTGCTACGAAAAAGTCCAAGAATCGGAAACCTGGCTTTGATACCACTTTGTTGTGGTTTAAACAATGTAATCGAATCAAAATAAAGTGGAGAAGAATGAATCTTTTATTGAGAAAAGATCAAGAACTATTACATTAAAGAAAGAAATCAAATCTTGGGAAGAAGATGATACAAGTTCGTACATATGTGGGAACGAATATATGTGAATTGAAATTGAATTGCCTGCGGCGTACTTCTTATGCACATATATATACATTTTATGTAACGTTCAGTTAGACCCCTTATCTATTAGCTATTGACACTAATAACCTTTGACTTTAGGAAAGTCACACTACTTTATTATTGACATACGGTATAGTTTTTTTTATTTAAAAATTAATCATATTAATGTTATTTTCATTTAAAGAAAAATGATATTTATTTTGCTAATGTCAATTTTTTTGCTATTTCCAATCTTTTTTTTACCCTAATTAAAATATCACTAATACCAATATTTTTTCTCTAATTCCAAACTTGAATGTTTTAATCAAGACCATTAGATTAATCTAATCTATGGATAATATTGGTTCTACAGTATACACACACACACAATAGAGTTTTATATGAACAAAACATGTTTTTTGTGGTTTCATCTCTCCATTTTATTTTTTACTAATAAAGTCCTCAGGTTATTGTTTTCTTTTAGGTTTTCTGAAAAAAAAAATCAATCCTGTATTTTCCAAAAAAAAAAACCAACATGTTTCACTTGTTTTCCATGAAAAGCCCTCAAACTTAATGACTTTGTTGGCAAAAAAAGAAAATTTCTGAAAATCACAAACAAATAAATATCTTGAAATTTTTATTGGTAAAAGATGACACGAAGAGGCTATACCACAAAAAAAAAAAAAAAAAAAAAAAACATGTTGGCTTTTTCATATTAAACCTCTTTTTTACACAAAAATTATGAAAAATAAAAGTTGATGTTTTATATGCATCTTGTGAGACAAATGTAAAAGGGTTTATTACGAAAAAAAACCAAAATGTTTTCATGGTTTTTGCGTTTTCGTCCCTCAATGTTATTTTTTTAGTTTTGAAAATTTTTGACTAGTAGACCCCAGTTTTAGTTTTTAAACCGTGTTTTTAGAGACTGAAAAACCGGGTACTAATATTCATCTTTCAGTAAACCAAAAATAAAAATTATATTGAGAACTTTTATGAAAAAAATAACATGAATTGACGAAAACGCAAAAAACGTGAAAACATGTTGGTTTATTTAATAAAAAGCCCAATGTAAAAACCAAAAAACAAAACAAAATAAATCACGGTTATTTAATTTATCGAATTGAGGTGGAAGCGGAAATTTTCAATATTTAAATATTTAATCAAATATTGAAGAAGTTAATGTACAAAATGAATACTTTTATTTAATAATAAAATATAAAAAATGATGACTTTAATATTTATTAAGCTGTAAAGAGGTTCTTATATAATTTATATAAATTGTATGCAAAAATGTAAAAACATAAAAATAATCAGATATAATATTGTCCAACAGTAACGTTTTTTTTATTGAAAATAAATTGAAGCGACAATATTACCTACAATATAACAAATATTTCTTATCAACTAAAAATACATTTAATTAATTAATAAATAAATTTATATCAGAAAAAAACAATTTTGAAGTATGAAAAGAAAAAAATCAAAATTAAAATTAAAATTTATATTTAGGGAAAAGGAAAAAACCAAAAAACAAAACAAAATATTACAAAAGGTGAAAATAATTTTAAAAAAAAATCTCTTACTTCTTTGATTGAAGACAACATGTTATTCATTAAAATTGTCTGAATTATTTTCATATTTTTATATGTATATTTATGATTTCAAAGTGTCTCGATCTCTATTGGCGCAATGTGAAGGTGCAACTAATGCAAAAAACTTTTAAAGTTTTTCTTTAACTTCTTTTTCATTTATTTATTTTCTTCAAGACAATCTATATACTTGTAATCCCCGCATTTTTCATAAATATTCAAATATGAGATTACGAGTTAGTCAGTTATAGTCGTTAAATATGAATTAATTCTTGAAACATGGAATGAAACGTATAGCAACCAAATGATGATAAAACTTACATTGTAAAAATAAACCAACCTAGAATCAAATTTTAGTTGAATCTATAAAATAAAAATAGAAAAAAAAAATCAAAGTATGTGGTTGGAATTTGTTTTTTTTTTTTTACTTTTTAGTTATTTTCCTAGGTTGGACTTCTTAATTTAGAAGTTTCACCATTTTGGGGAGCATATATATTCTGCAACCATTTTCTTCTATGTCTCTTGCATGCAGTCTTTAACCATTTCATACATTCAAATGAAAGATAAAAAAATACTCTAAACACATACCACCCATGGTTTACAAACGTGAAACATTGAGAGAAGTTTAAAGTCAAAGTCATTGTCTTCACTTTCATCTTTAAACTTTCATTCCCAACCTTGAGTTATGAAAATTTCATTCACGTCATTGATATTTTTTTATATTAATAATCACAAAACTAAGTTTTATATGTGTAACCAATACGAAAACTAACTCTTTAATTCACCACTTCACCTTCTTTTTCAAAGAAAACCATAACCTCCATTAATAGAGTTTTCTCAAACCTTTGTGAAACATCCTAATAAACTTTAAAGATTCAAAATAATCATCAAAATGTTATTAGAAATAGATTTCTAATGAGTTATAATAGTTAAAACTAGGTTTTTGGGACATTGAAGTAAACTCCATGATTTTTGGAGTTGAAAAATTTAAAATAAAATGGAAAATAAATCAATAATTTTTGGGTGGGTGTGTGCGCGTTGTGGACGTCGGAGCTCACCTTCGGCCGGCGGCTAGTTGGCCTCCTCCTCTCCTGTCCGTCTTTGTTTCTCCTTGTTTGCGTACCTCTGTTTTCCTTCCTTCTGTTCTTTTTCCCCATCACCAAGCAAACACAGATATAACAATGGTTGGGTTGGGCTGGGCTTAATATTTAGGTTGTAAACTTTTAAGTTGGGCCGGTTAGGGCTGAAGCCATTTTTTTTACTGATTTCTTTGGGCTAGACAGCACCAGCGCTGTCCATCTGTATATCTCTCACACACAAACGCAGCAACATTAAATTAAATTGTTACCTTGGGTGGGGTGCGGCCCCTATCTGTCTGTCTTGGTATTTGCATGTAGCAGCCACCAAAATTAAGAAATAAAAATTTTAGTGGGGGTTGTTTGATTACCAATTTACCATGTTGTCCACACACTTGTGTGGGGGCCATGTTATATATATATATATATATATATATATATATATATATATATTGTGTGTGTATTATAATATTAACAGTTTTAAAGAAATAATTATTTAAACTATAAATTCAAGTTAATTAATTTAGTTAGCCAAAATAGGTTCGAGACCTATAATTATAGGTTAAATAACTTAAAATTTAAAGTTTAATTAATTTCAAAGATTTTGCCACTTTAATAAATAATTATCATTTCTAGCCCCCGAATTTTGGAATTTCAGGCCAATCGAGGATTATAGTTTTAGATAAATTAAAATAGTGGCGATTAAGCAATGTACTTTTATTATCAGGTCGTTAGTCGAGCGTGGTGGATTCTGATATTCTGGTTGGCTATATTAACTTTAAACGAGTTCCGAGGAAACAATTGTGATATCACTGTGAGTAACAGATTTATCTGCATGATTAGTTATATGTGTTTATGCATATTTGTAATATTCGTTTCATTTGTATCCTCTACCATGCAACTATCAATTACATGATTATGATCCACTCTTGATATATATATCCTACCTATCTGTTAGAAATTTATGTCTATATGTAAGCGTGAACTTCCCTGTATGCATACTTGTACAATACGATGTGGATTTGGGCGCTGACGCTACTGTGTGTAGGCCGGGTTGGTTAGCCCCCAATTTTTATGTTAAACCGGCGCCAGCTCGGATGAGGAGATTGTACGGTTTAACCAGCACCAGCTCAGATGAGGGGTGCGGCATCAGCTCAGATGAGGGGGGCGTAGTAAATTATTGGACTCTTGCTTCATTTCTATTCATGCATATTTACTTGTGTACTTTTATGATTTTAAATTTTGTTACTCTCTGGGCGACGGCTTACCCGGTAGGGGTGATCAGCGGTTTGGTTTATGGGTTCGTTGGTTTCCTCGGTTTGGTTTCTTCGGTTTGAAAACTTTTTTGTCCTAAACCAAAAACCAAACCAAACCAAATTCAAAGCTACATAAAACAAACCATAAACCAAATTCAAATTCGGTTTGGTTTGGTTTATAAACCAAATATTAAACAACAAAACTTTCAAGCATCTTTAATTGCCAAATACAATCCCAAAATATATAGTTAACATATATAAAATATTTTACGTCAAAAGACATTAACCCTAAAAATATCATGTTTCCAAATAGCCTAACATTCAAGCTTCATATTATTTTATTCTTCAATCATTTGCTCCCAATGATCATTCATGACTTCACGGCTTCACGCATCATTCCCATTTATATATATATATATATATATATATATATATATATATATATATATATATATATATATATATATATATATATATATATATATATATATGTGTGTGTGTGTGTGTGTGTGTGTGTGTTATATATATATATATATATATATATATATATATATATATATATATATATATATATATATATTTGGTAATTCGGTTTGATTTGGTTTGCTATCGGCTAGACCATAAACCAATCTAAAAAATCGAGTATTGCCCACCCCTGTTACCCAGTTGTGGGGGCTTATATTTCAGGTGGAGTGGAAGGGTAAGGCTCCAGTGTGAGACCGTTGATTTTTTTTTTACCGAGACGCTAGCATTCTTTTGTATTGCCTTTTGAGGGTCGGGTAGAATCCTAGATGTATTGACATGTAAATTTAAATTTATTTAGCATACTCTGATTGATATGATTTATTATGACGGATGGTTGTTTTATTCATCGATGTAATACTTTAGAAAAATTTAAATTATCCCTTATTTTTTTGGTAAATTGCTTGTGATTGGTGGAAATTTAGTTTTAAAAATATTAAAGTGATTAGGTACCATTAGGTGCTTAGTCCTAAACCGTAGGATTGTGTGATCGCTGTTAGAATAAGCAATGATCTATACGAGATAATGCCTTGTAAGAATCCATAGGATTTTGGGTAGAGGTGGAATATGATATATATATGTTTACAACTATAAATATATCCTTAATAACTACCAAATCAAATAACAATAACTTGAATCGAGGATGATAAATCTACAAGTATGGATAAATTAACTGAAAACTTAATATTATAAATTTTAGGTTACAGTCAATAAGAAAAGTTAAAGTATGTTCGTGGATCGTCATATATCATCTTACTGAAAGCAATAAATCTGTTCAACCTAACTAAAAATGGAAACACAAACTGTTTGTAAGTTTTGGTGTCATCTAAATACTTTCCGAAAAGAAATCATAATACCCGCTTTTAAATTTAGTAACTCTGCTTATTGATCTATTTAGATTAACTAAATCTAAAGAAATACTACTGTGAAGCTTGACTACCATTTACGTAAGTCGCCTATCGAGATGAATATATAACTAATACACATGTAATAACCGATAATCAATAAAGAAAATATCATAATAAAACACGTATCCGGAACTGATGAGAAAGAACTTTGGCTTACGATGAAAATGAAGAATTGTCAGATCTCTGTTAGTGACACACATACATGATACCAGTTTCGCACTTTTTTTGTGATTCGAAATCTGTATAGCACTTCTTTTTTCTTACATTTTGACGTCGACAGTGTATCCATTCATTACCCCTTTGATTTCTTGTCATGAGCACATTATTGTGCATTATCTTGCTATCGGTGTTACTGTGTGTGACATGCAGATAGTTATGAGGGTTCGTTTGTGTCTCAATAAATTCACGCAAGGTGTCGACTAGTATTTGTACTCATTCACTTTGATATTGTTCTACGTACATGGTGAAAGTCTAATGACTTGTCTTATGTATTATTACATGAGATTTCTATACTATTAAGCCTGCAGGCAAAGCGTCTGTTTATGCTATTCTGATATCGCCCTTAGACGGTGGTACTCATTCCTTCTTGGTATCTGTATTGTGCGCCATTAAGGAAATCTGACAAACTCAATGAATCCTTGTGGCAATTTTAAAAATTTGTATGGTGAATCAAACAAGAAAGTGACACAACATTAGTTATAATGTGAGAACCTAATACAACTAGATAAGTAGTAATGTCATTAAATCTAACATAATGAGTATTCGCTAGTCAGCATCTAGAATATGATGTAGTACAAATAAGATAAACCTTGAAATTAGTGAATCATAATTAGTTAGCTACTATAACCCAACGTAATAGAACGATGATTGTGAATCCTATGAATCAGTACTAATTTGATGAAGATAAAAGCATAAGTGGACGGACTAATTATATAGTTTCGATGTGCGAGACGTGTGAGTTGTGCGATCATGACTCGAGTGTTGTTTTTTTTAATAATCAATAAGTTGACTATGACATAATGATGAACAAACGATATAAGAATCAGGAAAGAAACCTAAAATGTCTAACAAATGAGACACATATCAAAGGTAAATGGAACGTGACTGAATCATTGGTATAACATATGATACTTAATGAAAATACAACTAAATATTAATAAAGGGATTTTAAAATAAATAAGAACTTAACAATATAGAACTATGATTGAAGTGTCTTGATACGAGGAGTGAGAGGCAACTTTAACTCGCAAATTGGATCAACTTGAATAAAATATAATTATGGAGAGAGATGAGATCCTTAGTAAGCAAGTTTTTTTTTTTTTTAAGTGAACAACAATTAAGTTGCAAGCAGAAAGAGATAATTATGGTAAGAAGTGGCCATAAAGGATATAAATAGGATACGGTGATAGGCGTGAAATGTGTATATATATATATATATATATACACACACACACACACACTCACTCACATATAAAAACTTGAATCAAATTAATTTAAAATTTTTATCCAGTAAATGTATTGACCAAATATTATGTGTGCCAAACATAAGATAACATATCTATCAAAGAGAATTCTTAAAATAATGGTAACCAACTTGTAAATAGGCTTAGCCGGGAAAAAAAATATATATTTAGTGAAATAGAAACCAAATACATGAGAAACGAGAAATATAAATAATAGATAATCAATGAGTACCAATAAGATAAGAATATAGAAAGAAGTATAAGTTTTATGTGAAACAAAGAAGTCATTATACGAAACATGCAGTTATAATAGAAAACTAAGATGAATCATAGAGACACATATAAAACATCCCAAGATTGGTTAACTGAACTGAAATTAATAAGAGTTATAAAATGATTTGTAAAGAATGGATGTGGTCACTTATAACGAGGAAGGAGAATCGTCGTTCATGAATATAGATTAAAATTTCATGTGATCGATTGATATAAATATGAGATTACAATAATAACATAAAGATGCCTTATGATAAAAGTAAGATAAATTATAACAAAATCGTGATGGCAAAAGAGATACATTGTAAATTGCAAGAAATAAATTTCATTGTAGCACGAAATAAGCAATAAATATATGATAAACGGTGTCACGAATTGAGCAATTAACTCGACTTAACTAAAGAATGTGTAACAACGTGAATAATAAAAATTAAAGGTGTAATCTGAATTGGTGGCATACCTAATTAGTGTAATGGAGTTCTTATACTAAGAAATTTGGGTTGCGTGAATTATAAGTTTAACAATTTGGAGTAACAAGATAACATGTGATAGGTAAGTTTCAAATTAATGGGATGGAAATTAATATGAGGGACCATACACAAACGTTAAATATGTGTTAAAAATCAGATCACCTCAAAAATACTGATTGAGCATCCTAAAATATTGCACTAGATTCATGCGAGAATTTTGCTACAAATATGAAACCTACGATTCGATAAATACGAGCCGACTATGAAACCCATAGTAATAAAGTACCAAAAAAACGATGCAATAGTTCACATGATAGAATTATAAAATATATAAATAAAATAAAACAACGTTGTTTAATACAAACTAAAAATCGTGATATAATAATTATGATATAATATGAAATGATTGAATCTGTGTGAAAGTCTAATTGATTGGATTTGATGGAACCGACACTAATTCAACAATAAATGTGTCAGATTTGTAGAAGGTCATGATCGAATGAAATGAAGAGTCTTGGTTATTAAACCAAATAATCACGAAAGGAGAATTTTCTATGAATACAATGCACAATCATTATAAATGAACCCCTAAATTTACAAACCATATTATGACAAATCAGTCCATGTAGGTAGATAGTGACGTTCAAAAGAAGATGAAAATAATAATTTATATAAAATGTAATTACAAATGAAATTGATGAACAAGAAAGTAAATGGGATCAAAAAAACTCTAATAATATAAATTTGTATGGCCGAGTCATGCTAAAAATATATTGGACATTAACGATAAAATAATACTATTACATAACTAACGAGAAAGTGACGCTACATTAGTTGTTCCAACAAATATCATAATGTGGAAATGACATTATCAAGCGTTTATATAAGGTTAGGATTGAACTTGTTTTGTCAATTAGATGATGGTGATAATGAGATAAAATTTGAAACCGGGAGATGCATCTTCACCCAACCCAAAAGGTGCATGAGAACAACTTAAAAGTGTCTGAAGCTTCGGCTCGAAAAGAAATTCTCATCGTAACAGTTATGTGTAACTGAAGAGGTAATTTGAAATTTAGTAGAAGAGGTAAAAGACTTGTTGTCGAATGTGATCGCGAAAACAGAATCATTAAAATATAAAAAGAATTGCAATTTTCCATCTTCATTAAACCAACTTCATTTGATTTTAAACAACACTAGACAAATATAAATGATGAGATTCCATTTAAGGACGATGTCTGAGAGACCGGTATAGTTTAATCTAACGGGAAAGTCGTCAACGATGATTCCGATGACGAGGTCTGGCCAATGAGCAAGTTAATATAAATCTAGAATTTAAAAGGAATTAATTAAAACAATGATCAAACTTAATCACTCAAGGTGACGAAAACACACATTAAAATAGTCAATCGTACTAAGAGACCCATGTATGGGTAAATAAAACCATAGTGGATACAAGAATAAATTAAACAAAAGAAAATGAAGCATAAGCTTGGAGACTGAGATATCATACACTTGTCAGACATGAAAATCGAAGAGTATGATCAAATGTCGGGACTATGGCAAAACCCAACTGATCTCGAGGACAAGATCAATCCAACGTGAAAGTGATTATAACGCCCGCATTTTTCATAAATATTCAAATATGAGAATTTACGAGTTAGTCAGTTATAGTCGTTAAATATGAATTAATTCTTGAAATATGGAACGAAACGTATAGCAATCAAATTTTAGTTGAATCTCTAAAATAAAAATAGAAAAAAAAATCAAAGTATGTGGTTGGAATTTGTTTTTTTTTTTTTTTTTTTTTAACTTTTTAGTTATGTAATCTTGGTTTGACTTCTTGATTTAGAAGTTTCTCCAATTTGGGGAGCATATACTTTTTGCAACCATTTTCTTATACGTCTCTTGCATGCTTTGACCTTTCAATTTCCATGAGTCTTTCACCATTTCATGCATTCAAATGAAAGACAAAGAAAGTACTCTAAACACATAACACTCATGGTTTACAAACGTGAAACATTGAGAGAAGTTTAAAGTCAAAGTCATTGTCTTCACTTTCATCTCTAAACCTTCATTTCCAACCTTGAGGTATGAAATATTCATTCACGTCATTGATATTTTTTCATATTAATAATTACAAAACTAAGTTTTTTATGTGTAAAGAATATGAAAACTAACTCTTTAGTTCACCACTTCACCTTCTTTTCCATAGAAAACCATAACCTCCATTAATAGAGTTTTCTCAAACCATTGTGAAACAACTAATAAACTTTAAAGATTCAAAACAATCATCAAAATGTTATTAGAAATGGATTTCTAATGAGTTACAATAGTTAAAACTAGGTTTTTGGGACATTGAAGTAAACTCCATGATTTTTGGAGTTGAGATATTTAAATTAAACGGAATATAAATCAATGAATTTTGGGTGGGTGTGTGCGTGTTGTGGACGCCGGAGCTCGCCGCCGCCGTCATTGGCCGGCAGCTAGTCGGCTCCCTCCCCCTCCTGTCCGTCTTTGTTTCTCCCTGTTTGCGTACCTCTGTTTTCCTTCCTTCTGTTCTTTTTCCCTAGCAGCAAGCAAACATAGAGATTACAAGGGTTGGGCTAGGCTTAATATTTGGGTTGGAAAATTTTAAGTTGGGCCGGTTAGGGCTGAAGCCATTTTTTTATTGTTTTCTTTGGGCCAGACAGCCCTGGCGCTGTCCATCTGTATATCTCTCACACACAAACGCAGCAACATGAAATTAAATTGTTACCTTCGGTGGGGTGTGGCCCCTATCTGTCTATCTTGGTATTCGCATGTAGCAGCCACCAAAATTAAGAAATAAAAGTTTGAGTGGGGGTTGTTTGGTTACCAATTTATCATGTTGTCCACACACAAGTATGGGTGCCATGTTATATATATATATATATATATATATATATATATACTAGTTGAAGTACCTGCGCGTTGCGGCGGGCAGACGATCGTGGATATGAACATTTATAGAATTTAGAATTTATATTTGAACAACACAAGAGATATTATGTAAATAAAAGATATTCGTTAATCACTATTTACAACCACGTGTGTCATTTTAATAAAGCAACAATCTATATGTACATAAAACTATAAAATACTCTATTGCCAATTACAATATACAGCATGCGGTAAAGTACCCATGCGTTGCGTCAGCAACTCTTTCCAACAGAAATATGAAATAGATAAATGAAGAGAGAATGAACTGGAAGGACAAAAAAAATAAAGTCTTTGTCAATATAATAAGTAAAATGTAAGAGACAATAACGAATAAATGATATACTGTCAAATATGTACCGATGATGAATGTGGAGGCATGAAAGGGACCATAATAAAATATTGGTTGGCAAAGGTATGTAAATAAAAATCTACAAATGAGAGAAAGAAATGTGAGTCATTAATTAATTAGCACACATAAAGTATAAATTTATGAGTGATAGAGCCGAAGCTTAGATGAAGACACTACATGTAATTTAGCATATTAATTTTGAGAAAATGGTAAGTGTAGGTCCCGAGAGGTTCCCAAAGTATATAGCTTCAAGCTGTAGAGGGGGCGTGAATACAGCTATTTAAAAACTACACACTATTTTCTCAATGTTTGTATGTATTATCAACAAATTGTTAATTACAAACAAGCTTGAATGCGGAAAGGTTCAAGCTGAGATGACAGATACAACAGCATGTTCACTAGTCTAAGACAGACTTAAGCTAGTTTATAATGAATACACTCACTAAGAAGCACTCACTGTGTTTACAAGACTCAGAGGGACAGCTTATGTAGAACAGCTTAGACACAAAGAAACTGTATTACACAGACAGGCTTGCATTCATGAAAAACACACTTGCACGTTCACTCTTGGCTTCAGCACTTAGCTTTTTTTGGCTTAATCTTTCTGACCTTAGAAGCTTCCTTTTATACTCACTCAGAGGATCTAAGAGAAGTTTCTTCATTGGACGGAATGAAAAAGGGGAAGTCTTGTTGAAAAGACAACATAACCTTTTCTGCACTTTCTGAAAAGCAGACTTGTCTTCTTGTGTGCAGAACTTTTGTCTTTTCACATTGTCTACTGTTGCATTGCCTTTAACTAAATAAGGAATGTCAATTTTGCGTCTTTCTCCCTTGTAAAGGCCTATTTTGATATAAGAAAAAGGTATGTCACCCTTTTTCAAATAACATTTTGTCTTCATGTAACAGAACAGCTTGGGCAGGCTGAGCAGTTCTGATTTCCACTTTGTCTTCGACTTTGTAAACTGATCTTGTAGCCAAAAACATTACATGAGGACATGGAAACACATTCCATAAAGTGTTTAGCCTGTTCACAAAGAACAGGTTCTGTTCACAAAGAACAAAACACTTGTAAACTGCCCAACCTACTCATCAGTGTAGGGCAGCATAGACAGTTTATGTCCAGCCTATTCAGCAGACTGAACAGCTTGAGCAAAACTGTCTTTGTTGCAACATATGCAACTCATAGAACAGCTTTAGGCTGATATTGCAAATCATTTTCAGGTTTCAATAAGGCATATAACAGGCCTTAAATTCAACCTTCAAAAGCATCAACAGGTTTGATTAATAATCTCCCCTCAGATGCAGAGCAGGTTTGACTGAGGCCTTTTTGTGCCTAACAATCTCCCCCTATTTGCAATAACCAGTCTAAGCTGACCTTATCAAAAGTCACTATATATTTTTACAGTACATTTGTTGAAATAGAATTACAACATCAACATAAAGTAAAAGATCAGTTTATATATATACTGATTTTTGATTACATTAGAACAACACATGTTCTTACAAAAGTACAACTAATGTACTAATGTATATTACAACTAATGTAAAAGAGAAAATTACAACATATGTAAATAAAGTACAACTAATGTACATTGGACTGTTTTTGTTGGGAGCAGAAAATGGTAAGCCTGTCCAACTAATGGACAGCTTCCATTCTTCACCTGCCCAGATGGCAGATGGACATCATTACTCTGGAGGGGGAACCTGAAACATCTTTTCCAACTCTTCCCTTGTATCCTCAAGTTCTTGAACTTCACTTCTTATTATCATGAACTTGGGATCATCAAGTTCACCTCTTTGAAAGAAGCCTCTGAGCTGATCCCAGACGGCTGCTCTCCACTTACTGGACTGCCTGAATGAAACTGCAAGTCTGAACGCCACAAGTTGTCTCAGATCCACTTTGTATAGATCTGAAGCTCTTTGAAAGCATTTCTTCTGAGTTAAGGGATCTACAAAAAATGCCCCCAGCTCAGGCTCTTCAATAATCTTGCCGTCTTCAAATTCTATTCCACTAGGCAGGCTGTGATCAACTCCCTTCATTTCAATGGCATAATCGCCATGTTCAATCAGTGCAAGGAGTAGTTCCATTTCAGTGTCCTTCCTTGTCCTCCTGGCCTTAATTTTTGGATGTGTCACAAAGACACCTTCACTTACTTCTTTGGAGATCAGGCCAAGGTTCTTTACTCTCTCCATTAGTTTCTTGACATATGCCCTGATTGTCTTAGCCGTTTCTGACTTTGATTCACTCAGAGGAACTGCCAGCTCAATCCATTCTCTGTACCCCATCTGTGCTACGTCAGTGTAGTCATATGTTTCTAATTCTGGGCCTGCTGCACCCATCCTTATTATTTTCAACTTCCACTGACTGCCTTTTCTTGATATAGGGACAGCTTTGACAATTGCTTCCTTGGCAAGCCTTCTTTCAGCAACATCTTGAAATTTTTTCTTTGCCAGGTTGTCAAAATAGAACTGAGCTCTTGCATGAGGCATTGTAGGCTTGGTCACTGAGACCATAGTACCTTTTTCCTTTTCTGCTTCCTTCTCCCCTGCTGATCCCTTAGCAGCTTCCAATATTCTCTTTTTGCACTTCCAGAGTAGACATTTTAACTTTCTTTGCTTCTTGAAGTGCAAATGATTTAGCAGCTTTGGCAGATTCTTCTTCTTTTCTAAGAACCTCCAGGGCTTGAAGCTGTTCTTCTCTAAACTCTAAATATTTGTGCATAGGAAGACCCATTTTTTTGGCCCTGGCTTTGTGAAATTGGATTTCTGCTGCTTTCTGCTGTTGAGGATCAGTTGCTGCTATTCCTTTACCCTTAGCTGCTGTAGTGACAGCAGCTTCAGGACTTTCCTCCTCCTCCTCTTCTTCTGCTTCTAAGATCAGATGCCTCCTTCTGCTGCTTGGCCTGTCCTCAGGTATAGTTTCCTCCCCCTTAGACTGAGCAGGGATTGGAGACTTAACCTGAGTAGACTGAGCATCATCGGAGGCACCCTCCAGTGTACCTGTTAAAGCTCCTGCTTGTTGACCAGTTTGTGCTGTAGGCACTGATTTCTCCTTAGGAGAAGAAGTTTTCTCCCCCTTAGACTTAGTCTTAGAGGCAGACGACTTCTCCCCCTTTGAAGGAGATGGACCAGCACCTTCAACACCCGGTCTGCCTGAAGACACAAAGTCATCAGGCTTGCCAGCAGGTTTGGCAGCAGGCCTGGGGCCAACAAGGCTATTCACTAATAATGCCAAGTTGTCCTTCACCTCTGCAAGCTGGGTAAGACAGGACTGAAGAGAAGAGGATTGTGTATCAGCAAGGGAGGTCAGCTTAACAAGGTTTTCCCTATCAGACTCAGTGAACAGCAAACTTTGAAGCTGTGCAAGATGTAATTCGAGAGAATCTTGCACATCAGCAAGGTTTGATGACACAGAATTTGAAAGGGAGCTAATAAGAGTGTTCAAGCTGGCCAAAGTAGTAGGAAGAGTAGAATTGCAAGAAGTGAGGAGAGATGACAGCTGTTGAGAAATACCTGTTATTGAGGACACAGAGTCCTGTTGCAGTGAAAGAATGGAGGAGAGGGAGGTGGACACATTTTGCAGCTGTGCAGTGAGTGCTAACAGCTGTTGAGAATTATCTGTTTGTGGAGTGGTAGGGAAGGAGTCTTTGAATGAATCAAAGAATCCCTTAAGTTGTTCAGACACAGAGTCTGAAATAATAGAGGGTAGAGAGGTCATGGCAGTTTCTAAAGAACCAACTTTGTTGGTCAGCAGAGAAAGCTGATCCTTCAAAGGCAGGTCTTTAGGAGATGGAGGTGTATGGGTTGACTGTTTAGATTGGGTAGATGGAGAAGATGATGATGAGGCTGGTGTATGAGAATGTGATGGAGAGGGAAGAGGAACATTTGAAAGAAGCTCCATAGCTTGGGCAAAAGTAATGTGGCCCAGCTTGGAGGGGTCAAAGGGTCCTTCAGCAGCGGCTGTAGCTGCATCACCAGGAAGAGAGGTTGATGTTTAGGGCCTTTCAGATGCTGCTTGTGTTGCAACATCTTCATGAAGACCAGTGGTGGTTCCCTCTGCAGTGCCTTGGTTTAAAAGCACCTCATCATTAGGAGATGGGATATGCATTTCAATATCAGCAGTGGTGAAACCTGCTGATGGAGTTTGCATGGAGGGAGCAGCCTCACTAGAGGGATGATATGGTCCCTGAGGTTCATCAACTTGGGTTGTTGGTCCCTCAGCAGCTGTTTGGTGTAGTACAGCTGTATCATGGGGAGCAGAAGTTGAAGGCTGATCTGCTGGTTGGTCTAGACCAGTAGGTTTGACACCTTGCGCAGACTCAGGGTGTGAAGAAGTTTGAGTGGGGGACAGTGTGGACACAGTGTGGAGTGGAGAGGGCTCCTGTCTTTCAATATCCTCAGCCTGTTGGGAGGCTGGCATAGTTGATGTGGCTATCTCCGTTTGTACAACTGGTTCCTGTTGGGAGGAACCAGAGGGTCTAGGCTGACTCTGGGTAGACTCAGGTTGGAGTGAAGCATGCTCCAATTGGGCTAAACCTTCTCCCAATATAGGAGAGGCAGCAGGGGTTGCTTCTTTTACAACTGAACCCTGTTGGGAGGGAACAGAGGAGGTAGTTGTTTTGGCTGGTTTCTTTTTGGAGATGGATTTTCATTGACAGTGAAAGGATGAAGTGGGTGATTGTGGAGAGGAGATGAGGGGTTCAGACTGGACAGGTTTTGAGACTGGGTCAGAAACAGGTGGGTTGGCCTGTTTCATAGTCTCAGGTGCCACAGAGGCACCAGCCACAGAGGCTTGAGGTTCAACGAATGAACCAGGGTGAGGAGCCTGCTCCCCCTCAGCCACAGAGGCTAGGGGTTCAGACTCAGACTGAGCTGTTTTGGCCTTCTTTTTCACAGGCCCAGCTTCAGCAGTTGCCAGGGTCCTCTTAACAAGTTTGGACCTGGCTTTGGATTTTCTTGTGGGAGTAGCAGCTTCTGGATCCACCCTCACATCAGAGGGTCCTTCCACCAAACCTAACAACCTCCTCATTGGTGTGGACAGAGGAGGCTCATTGGGTAGAACAGGGGTATAGAAAACTCTATTCCCTATGACAGGGAATGCAGCAGACTTAAGTAAAGGCTGAGAGTTGTATAGATGCTCACCACAGTGATGCTTGAAGATGAGGCTCAGAAACCTGGGATATCGGACAGCAGCTGGTCTTGGCTCTTGCTGCACCAGGTTCCTCATGTTCAGAAATATCCACTTAGCCATATCAATGGTAGTCCCATCCACCAGCTGTAGGACTATTGGGATTTCATCACGGCTCAGTTGGTCAAATGAACCAACTTTGCTGCTGAAGCTCATCAAGACTGAAGCAAATAAGAAGCTGTAAGTGGGGCACAACTCCTTCCTGAATAAAGTAGCTCCAATTTTGGGTTCTGCTACACCACAGAAGCGTAGCAGATTGCCCATTTGTTCATCCTCAGCTTGAGGCATGTCATAAGTTTCAGCAGTTGGTAGATGAAGCACCTCCTTGAGAATATCCGTACTAATCTCAATGGTCTGAGTCCCATTGAGAATAGTACCCTTGATGACTTTGGTGTTGGGGTTGTAGGCACAAGTTTACCAGAACTCGTACACCATCTCCTGGTTTAGGACACCAGGAGTTGCAGTCATTGCATAGTTCAACGGATGAACTTTTAAGAACTCCACCATTTCTTCATACCCTTTTCCCACATAGTTCTTGGGTATGGTCAGATTTGCAATGTTGTTGGTGGGTTTGATGGTCAGCATTGTTGTGACTGATGAGTGTTTGACAACATCATCACCAACGAACACTGGAAGAAGGGGATTAGGTCTGTGAGCCATTTGGGAAGTTTTGAGGTTTGGAGAAGCAAAGGACACTTAGTCGATTTTTAGGGTTCTTGAGGATTTTTGGAAATGATGAGGAAGACGAAGATGAAACAGTAGTGGGGTATTTATAGGATTTAAATGTGAGTGTGTATGAGAGAGAAGGTTTGGGCGGTTGATTTGAAAAGGCCGTTAACGGAAAACGGAACGGTTGTCCATGTCAGACCGTTTGTCAGACCACTTGAGCCCTTTTTTAATCACTAACACACGTAACCCACATTATCCACAGTAATTAAGTTAAATAAAACATAAATTAAGTAAATTAAGTTTGAAGAAAGGTAATTAAAACTGTTGGTCTAAGCTGTTGGTCAAACCTGTGATGAGCAGAGTCATCACAAGCTGTGCATTCTTCAAACTGTTCCCTCAGCCTGTTCAACTATGTAGGAACAGGTTGTGTTCAATAACTGAGCAGGTTACAAGACAATGTCTTGTAAATCAGTGTGAGAGAATGAGCAGAATGAAGAGTGGACCATCATACCAGGCTGGATGAGTAAACTGTCTTTGTTCAGCCTGACAAGTGGTATCAGAGCCAGGTTCTAAAAGTAATTAACCAAGACTAACTGATTTGAATTTATCAGAGTATAAATCAATAATGTTGCTTTGAATCAAAGTTTAATTAAGAAGTTTGCGGAATAACACTTAAATATTTTAACAAAAGCTTTCAGAATCAATAGCAGATAAACACAAGAAATAATCAAGACTGCTTGTATTGCTGATTTCAATGATTACAATCACCTCTAATCTGTTTGATTAGACGAAGAACACAATCTGTTCTTGGGGTTTTACAACCTTAGAGGCTTATGAAAACTTAAACAAAAAGCAATTACAAACTTGAATATGCAGAAAACTCCAATAAAATAGAAAGACCTATTCTATGTATTTATATTGCTTCTTGATTTGTTTCCTTGAAGGACTATGACTTCTTTGATAGTAGATATGTTGGAATCTTCGTGTAGATATCTTTTCCTGAAAATCAGCACTTTCTGTTTATGAGACTGTTGAGCAGCTTGAATCACTTGACAGCTTGAACAGAGCAGCTTGAGTTGATTTACTCTAGCAGCTTGAACTTTTACACTGGCAGCTCGAGTTTCTTCAACTAACAGCATGAACTTTGTATTTACATATAAACTCTACTAACAGTTTGAGAAGTCTAACTAATAGCTTGATCTTCTTTCCCTTCTTGTTGGCATCCTCTATATCTTCCCTTATAGACTCAGGATCAAAAATGGACTTCAGATCTTTGATGACTTGCTTCACTTGTGGTAGAGTAGATCTTACTTGTGTCATAGACCCAATATTGTGCATCTTTGTGAGCTCATCTCTGGTCAATTTTTGAACCATGTGCCAGAATGTGTCATACTCTTCTTCTGGACCAGATTCCCTTCTCACTATAAACTGAACTCTTAAGTCAATATTGTCCAGTGGCTTAGCATACCAGTAGTTGATAAGAGGCTTTGTAAAGTCATGCTCGTCTAACAATTTCTCTATCTCCTTGTCCTCTTGTAGTTGTTGCTCAAACAACACCTTTTTAACTTGATGAAGCTTTGCTTGTGATAATGTCTCAGATGCAGGAATGGAAGCAACAGCTTGATCAGAAGGAGCAGGGGCACTTGCAACAGTTTGATCATGGCTTGTACCAGTTTGAACTGGTTCTTGGGATGGTTGGATGTCTTGAGAAACTTTTGTTTTCTTTCTTTTGTCCATTTCTTTGTCATGGATCTCTTGCAGCATTTCAGTGGTCATGGACTGAGCCATCTTCTTTGGAATGCCAGCTGCAAAGGCAAAATTGATCAGAAATCTTCTATGCTCAGCCTTAGAGTGCCCTGTTGGCAGCTTCCTCTTCTTTTCTCCTTGTTTGACCACAAACCCTTTTAGGTAATCACCTAACGTTTCATCATCGTCCATTGGGGGCTGGGTTTGCTGGTCTAACTCTTGATCCTGTTCATCTGCTAACTTTCTGGCAATTTCAGCATCGAAGGCAATCTGGGCTTCTTTGGAAGTAAATTTGTGCTTCGGAAACTCAATAAGAATGCCCTTGCCCTTATCTTTTATAGCAGAAGTTGTAGCTTGGACTGTACTGGTTGGAGCTTGGAAACCTTCTCTGATAACAACTCCAGTTGCTTTTGTAGAAGCAGCTTGAGTTTCTAGGCTAACAGCTTGAGAAACTGTTTGGACTGTTAGCCTAGATGATTGAACTGTTGGGACTGCTTGAACTGCTTCTGTTGGAGCTGCTTGGACTGCTTTAGGAAACTCCTGATTCTCCCCCTTTTTGGAAGCATTGGTTTGGTCAGGAGGACCTACAACCTTTGCCACTTGGGTTTGAATCAAACGCTCTAATTTCATGATCTTATTTCCACAGAGGGTAAACCCTTTATGGAGATAATCCATTCTTTGATTTTGAGCCGCTTCTGCCTGCTTTAGTGCAAATATCTGTGCTCCCTGTGTAGCAATGATGGACATTTGGTATTCCAACATAGCTACAACAGGTTTCATCTTGGGATCCGTCAAAAGCATAAGTTGCAGACTAGCCTCAAGATCACTAAACATGTGTGGTGCTTGTGATCTATCACTGGCATGAATACCAGAAGTAGAACCTTCTGGGCCCCTCTGTTCTTGGTTCTGGGGTCTTCCAGCTGGTGTTTGCACACTTGCTGTTGCCATGGGTGTGGTCTTAATGATGTTGGCACTGTCCTGTGCCTCTTGTGCAGAGACAGCAGTAGTGCGAGCCACAGAACCCATATGGACCATCTCTGATGAGATGTCCACCTCCTGAGTGAGGATGGGAGTGTCCTCAATGTGTGCCCTTTGGATATTCTGTGCAGAAGTGTCCTCCTGCACAGGGTTATATGGCTCTTGTCTGAGGGCTGAGGAGGAAGGAGTTCCAGGTCCTCTTTTCCTTTTATATAGATATTTAAGTGTGGATCTTGGCTGATGAAAAGGAGCAGAAGGAATTTGTGTATGATGAGGAGGGGGTTGGGGTCCTGGGGGTGAAGCAGTAATGATGGGCTGAGCCTGCTCAGGACCCTCTCCTCTGTTTGCTGGAATGATGTTCATCATTGCCGAAGGCAATGGAACATCTACACTCAAAAAATTGGCACTTTGTTTTAAAAGCCTTTTAATGGAAGATAGTGAGTGCCTGTGGGAAACATGTATCCTCTTATGTAAATGAGAAGGGTTCAAGTGTGTGCAATTATTTCACCCAAAAATCTAGGATACATTAAAAACTTCCCATTCTTTAAGGAATGATGCCTTAACATCCCCTGAAAAATCATATTTGAGAAATTGAACCGTTGGCCCATTGAAAAGCACACTAAGGCAGTGGCAATGTTGGAAGAAAATTCTGACCAACCGGTTCTTTTGGGGCTTATACACTGCTGAGTAATATGCACAAGATATTTCCATTTAGGTGAAAAGTGTGCTTTCAATAAAGTAAAGGAATCAGCAGGACCCCTACATCCAATATTGTAAAGACCGGTATGTAAAGCATTAAGGGTTAGGTCTGTTATACCTGTGACATCTTGAAGATGCAGATGATGGCGGATGGATTCCTCAGTAATAGTGATGGGAGTGCCATCAATTAGAAGGAACTCCATTGATGGTTTGGACAGAGGCACGGTTCCAGAACAGCTCAATATGGGATATGTATATTGTAGGATTGATATTGAGGGCATGATGAATATGGGAGTGCCTTAGAAAATCCATCATGTCATGGAACGACTGTAGTTCAGAGTGTTTTAGAGAGTATGGAAGGCAATTGTGTTCTTTGACAAACTCCATTGAAGATTGAACGGAGGTTTTAGGGTTGCAAAGAAGGGTGTGTGAATCGTTCAGAGAGAAAAGAAAGGCCATGGAAGGAAAGTTTGTAACTGGTAGTTACAACTGACCGAAACTAGGATTTTTAAAGGTTTTGAAAAGGTTGGGTCCCGCGCACACACATTTGAAATTACCGAAATGCCCTGCACACTTTGACAGATCAAGTGAATAACTAACAGTCCAAGAAAATGAACTAGCAGCTTGAGAAAATACTCAAGCTGTTACTTAAAACCTAGGCATCTTTTAATGAAACAGTGACTCCCCCTTAAATAAGCATATGAAGTTGATAATAATGAAGACAAGTTAATCCATGTTTACCATACCAATGTTTGATACTAGGAAAGTGAACCTTCCTACATCAAAAGGTTTTGTAAATAGATCAGCTAACTGATCATCAGTATGTATTTTGGTAACTTGTATTAAGTTCTTCTCATTAAAATCCCTTATAAAGTGAAATCTGATTTCTATATGCTTGGTTTTTGGGAATTTCACTGGGTTTTGCACAATGCTGATTGCACTTGAATTGTCAATATAAATAGGAGTGGATAAGAAGTTCATACCATAGTCTCTCAATTAATTTTGAATCCACATTACCTGTGAGCAGCAGCTTGCAGCAGCTACATATTCTGCTTCAGTGGATGATGTGGAAACAGTTGTCTGCTTTTTGCATTGCCAAGAGACCAGTCTTGCTCCTAAGTATTGACATCCACCAGTTGTGGATTTTTTGTCAATATTGCATCCACCATAGTCACTGTCAGAGTAGGCTGTTAATGTAAGAGAAGAGTCTTTAGGATACCAGAGGCCTAAATGAGGTTGGCCTTTTAGGTATCTAAAGATTCTCTTAACAGCAACCAAATGAGAATCCTTTGGAGAGCATTGAAACCTAGCACACTCACAGACAGCAAACATAATATCAGGTCTAGAAGATGTTAGATACATAAGTGATCCTATTAGAGATCTATATAAATGAATGTCCACATCTATGCCATCTTTGTCTGTATGGAGCTGCTTGTGAGGATCCATTGGAGTGCTTGCAACTTTGGTGTCTTGATACCCAAACTTTTCCAGTATGTCTCTAACATACTTTGATTGACTTATGAAGAGACCAGTGGGTTTCTGCTTGACCTGCAATCCTAGAAAGTAAGTGAGTTCTGCCATTGAACTCATTTGGAACTTTTTGTCCATTAAAGCTTCAAATTCTTTTCACAAACAATCATTTGTTGAGCCAAAGATGATGTCATCAACATAGATTTGGACAAGCAGAATCTCAGCTTTGATGGACTTAGTGAAGAGTGTTTTATCCAGAGTTCCTCTCTTGAACCCATTTTGTAGAAGGTATGATGACAGAGTGTCATACCATGCTCTTGGGGCTTGATGGAGACCATAGAGAGCCTTGTCTAACTTGTAGACCCTGTCTGGATACTTGTAGTCCTCAAAACCAGGAGGCTGACATACATAGACCTCCTCTTCAATTGTCCCATATAGAAAAGCAGACTTCACATCCATTTGATACACTTTAAAACCTTTGAAGCTTGCATAGGCCAAAAATAGTCTGATGGCTTCAATTCTTGCCACTGGAGCAAATACATCATCATAATCTATGCCTTCTTCTTGAGTGTACCCTTGAGCTACTAGCCTTGCTTTATTCTTGATGACTATCCCTCTCTCATCTTTCTTGTTTCTGAACTCCCATCTTGTACCAATCGCTCTCTTTCCTTTAGGAAGATCAACCAGTGTCCATACATTCTGAATCTTGAACTGTAGAAGCTCTTCTTGCATTGCTTCAATCCAGGATGAATCTTTCAATGCTTCTGATGCCTTTTTAGGTTCCAGTTGAGACATGAAACATGCATGTTCAAAAACAGCTAGACTGAATTCAGGAACTGCTTGTTCAGCAGCAGCAGATTCATTGTGAACCATTTTCCTTGTTTGTACAGGAGTACTTGGATCACCCAGTATTTGATTTAGAGGATGATACTTGTGAACTCTGAGGGTAGGCACTCTTTCTGTCTGAAAAGAGGATCCAAGATTTGTATCATCTCCATCATGACCAGTGAATGGTTCAGCTTCTGGAACAGCTTGACTTGAATCTGGGACTGGTTCCCTTTGTGATGGAGCTGTTCTCTCAGGACTTAGGAGTGGCACTTCAGTATCTAGATTTGTATCATGTTGAGCATTCAGAACCCCTGGAGGGTCACATGACAGAAGTGGTATAGTGGTGTAAGCATCCCAATTTGTTGAATCTGCAGCAGTTTGAAACTTTGTGCCAACAGCTTGAGAATTTGTATTGGCAGCATGAGAATTTGTGTTGGCAGCTTCAATCCTGTATGCATCAGCTTCTGCAGTATACTCAACAAAGCTCAGAGAATTTGTTAGTGAATCTAAATCAAACAACAAATCAGGACCAGTGCCTTTGACATTTGCAGTATTTTCATTAAATTCAACATTGGCACTTTCTTCAATGGTTTTAGACACACTGTTATATACTCTATAGGCTTTGCTTTGATTTGAGTATCCTACAAAAAATCCTTCTTCAGCCTTACTTTCAAACTTCCCTAAGTGAGTCTTAGTATGAAGAATAGTACATGGACATCCAAAAGGCTTGAAGAAAGCTATTAGGGGACTTCTGTTGTGGAATAACTCATAGGGAGTTTTTCCTTGAGATTGAACAACTTGAACCCTATTCAGAACATAACAGGCTGTATTGACAGCTTCTGCCCAGAAAGTCATTGGCAGTTTTGAATCAGCTAACATTGTTCTAGCAGCCTCAATTAATGTTCTGTTCTTTCTTTCAGCTACACCATTTTGCTGTGGTGTTCTTGGTGCACTATATTGTCTAGCAATACCTTTGGACTCACAGAAACTGTTTAGAATGTGATTTTTAAATTCAGTTCCATTGTCTGATCTTATCACCTTAACTTTTGAGTTGGATTGGTTTTCTATCTTAAGGATAAAAGACTTAACTAGCTCAGCAGTTTCATCTTTAGACCTAAGAAAGTAAACCCAAGTAAATCTGGTGAAATCATCAACAATAACTAAACAGTAAGCCCTTTTATTCAAACTCAAAACAGATGTTGGACCAAATAGATCCATATGAATCAGCTGAAGAGCAGATGAGATTGAATTTACTTCTTTGGCCTTATGAGAAGTTTTGTGTTGCTTGCCTTTAAGACATGCTACACAATGATCATCACATATAAACTCCTTTTGTGGTAAGCCTCTTACCAGATTCTTTTTGACTACAACATTCATGGACTTGAAATTCATGTGACACATCCTTCTATGCCAAAGAGCAGACTCATTTGATGATGCTTTGGATATCAAATAGCTTAAAGTATTTGATTTGGATAAAAGATCTGTGTCCAAACAATAGACATTGTCCTTTCTTGGTGTTCTTAGTAAAACAAAATTTTCAGGAATTTTGAAATCTTTTGAAAGGACAATGCACTCAGAATCTGTAAACAAAACAATGTTTTGTTTGTCACAAATTTGAGAGACACTTAATAAATTATACTTAAGTTGTTCAACATACAACACATCATGGAAAATCATGTTGCCTGCATTAACAGTACCTTTACCTGAAACCTTACCTCCTTTTGAGTTGCCTCCAAATGCAACAAATCCCCCATCAAAGCGTTTGAAATTTTAGTTGCATCCACTGTCCAAATGCCATCTTCTTTTATGAGGTGACCTGTGGTTGCCCTGCACAAATAAAAGCTTAGTCAGCAGTGGAGTAAACCCAAACCAAATTGGTTTTGGGTTGGCCTTGTGCATTGACATAACTAAATACTGTTTTTGACTTCTTATATTTAGTGAGATCTACTGATGGAGTCTTTGGAGAGTATTTAGTGATTATATGAGGTATCCAGTTATTGTGATCACCTTTTCTTCTAACAGTCTCAGATGATTTACTAACAGTTCCAGATTTATGCTTAGCAGCTTGATCTGTGTTTTTAATGCTAACAGCTTCAGAATTTGCACTAACAGCTTCAGAATTTGGCTTAGCAGTCTGATCTTTTGTATCAGCAGTTTGATCTGAAGATTTGTCCTTGACACACCATATTTGTTTAAAACTTAATTTAGGCTTTGCCAAAACTTGTTTTTGGTGTGTGGACTGTTTTTTATTAACTTTTAAAAATCTGTGATCAACTGTTTTCTTTGGAACTAGTGGAGTAGAAGGTTTGACCTTTGAATTTTTTGTCTGAGTAGGACTTGATTTTTTTTGATTCACAGTCTGTTTTGCAACAGCTGGTTTATAAAAACAATCCTTGGCCAAGTGATTCTTCCTGCCACAGTGAAAACACCTTTTGACTATTTGAATTGGAGAACCAGATTTATCTGACAATTTCTGGTTCTTGTTCCTCTGATTTCCCCTTACCTGCTGTTGTTTGGGAAACTTTTGAACACCATGCTTTTGGCATGTGCAGACAGGAACATTTTTACCCTTTTTATTATTATTTGAAGAAGATGCAGTGTTACAGTTAGAATGTACAGAAACTTGTGGAGCAGCATTGCATACCCTCATCTTCTCTTTACGTTTCTTACTGGGGGCTTGCATCTCTATAGGTGCACTCATTGTTTTGTGTTCTTTTTCACCTGCTGTGCACTCACAGTCTCTATTTTGAATCTGATCCTCTTTAGATTCAGGACTGTTATCAAGGACAGGATCTACAGTAGTCATAGACTCATCTAGTGGTTCATTGACAAGTCTATCAGCAACTTCACTCATTGGATGAATGTATTTGTTTTTATATGGAGGTGGAGTAGCCCTGTAGCCTATGCCTTCTTTGGGATTAACCTGAGATTTTACCCTATCTTTTAATTGTACTTCCATTAAGTGTTCCAGCTTTTGATTAGCCAATTTGAAGTTACCTAGATATATATTGACAGATTCTAGTTTCTTATTAGCCTCTAACACCTTTTGTTCAGTCTCTTCTACCTTTTTATTTAGGGATTCTATTTTCTTATTTAGCTCCTTTTTCTCCCACTCATGATATGTTCTATCATGTCCCATTTGAATCTCATTATCCTTATAGTCATTGATCTGTTTTTCAAGATCTTCTATGGCCTGCATATATTCATATCTCCTTTCTTCCATCTTAGCTAGAGTTTTGCACATGCTCTTATTATGGTCTCTGTACTTTTTAACCATATTTTTGAATGTTTGAGAGCAGAGTTTAGAATTTACCTCAGATGGTAGTTCAGTGGAGGAGACATTTGATGTTTCTGCCATTAGAGCTTTATTTTGAAATTCTTCCTCTGTCTGATCACCCCAGTCAAACACATTGTCTTCTTGAGAGACAAGTGCTTGTGATGATGAAGCCTGATTAGCCTGTTGAGGCCTTGATGATTGTTGACTTTGAGATCTGCTCCTCTGGCAAAGTGACCAAGCTTATGACCCTTGTAACACTCAACTTTTGTCTTATCAAAGGCTGGTTTGCCTTCTGTTCTGGCTTGAAAGTTGGTCCTTCCAGTTCTTTTAAGAAATCTTTTGGCCCTCATGGTCAGCATTGCATGTTGCCACTTGAAATCCATCTCTTCAAGATCATCTGGATGAATTTGTTCTAAATCTTCAGCATTTAGAGCAAACAGTCCATCATTGACAACAAAAGCCTCATAGTGAGCTTCAGTAAAGTTGCCATCACCACCTGAAAAGGAATCACTGCCATTAGATTTTTCAGAAGACAGAAGAGCAGTATTGTGATTATAAGAAAAGGATTTCTTTTTAGTATCAATCTCAGTCTCAAACACTCTCAGACTGTTGTACAGATCATCCAGTTCTATCTCATCAAGAGTGTCTTTTGTTCTCCATTGTGCAGCATAAACTGTCCATTCTTCTCCAAGAGATCTGAGAAACTTTCTGTTAACTTTATCTTGATCCAGGCTGACTTTTGCACTTTCCAGTTCGCTTATTAGTTTGTTGAACCTGTCAAAAATTTGAGTAAGGTTTTAATTCTTGCCACCAGAAATGTTCTCATACTGCTGTTTCAAAAGATCCTTTTGATTTCTCTTGGTACTGGCATTACCAGCAAATCTTTTCTCTAAAGCATTCCAAAGAGAATGAGCAGTATAAAACTTTTTGAACTGATGTTGATAAGCATTAGGAATGGCTATTTGTAAAAGTGTAAGAGCTTTCACTTCATTCATTCTAGCCTTTCTTTCAAGTTCAGTTTTTGGAGGAGTTTTGACTGGTTTTCCCTCATCATCAAGTTCTGGATGAACTACAGGAGGAAATTCAACAGTTTCCCATATGGCATAATCAATAAATTGAATATGCTGTTTAATCCTGAGTTTCCACATCTCAAACTCAGTGGGCTTGAGCATAGGCACTTTGAGTCCTTGCCCAGATCCATTGCTACTATTTTCAAATTCCATTGCAAAAGATTAAAAATTTAAAAGAAAACTTTCGACTTTGAAAAACAAAGAACGACCTGTGGCTCTGATACCACTTGTCAGGATCTAAAAGTAATTAACCAAGACTAACTGATTTGAATTTATCA
Source organism: Centrapalus pauciflorus (assembly GCA_020465985.1). Lineage (NCBI taxonomy): Eukaryota > Viridiplantae > Streptophyta > Magnoliopsida > Asterales > Asteraceae > Centrapalus > Centrapalus pauciflorus. The sequence goes on from JAANYP010008265.1 coordinate 327,920, forward strand.
GAGTATAAATCAATAATCTTGCTTTGAATCAAAGTTTAATTAAGAAGTTTGCGGAATAACACTTAATTATTTTAACAAAAGCTTTCAGAATCAATAGCAGATAAACACAAGAAATAATCAAGACTACTTGTATTGCTGATTTCAATGATTACAATCACCTCTAATCTGTTTGATTAGACGAAGAACACAAACTGTTCTTAGGGTTTTACAACCTTAGAGGCTTATGAAAACTTAAACAAAAAGCAATTACAAACTTGAATATGCAGAAAACTCCTATACAATAGAAAGACCTATTCTCTGTATTTATATTGCTTCTTGATTTGTTTCCTTGAAGGACTATGACTTCTCTGATAGTAGATATGCTGGAATCTTCATGGAGATATCTTTTCCTGAAAATCAGCACTTTCTGTTTATGAGACTGTTGAGCAGCTTGAATCACTTGACCGCTTGAACAGAGCAGCTTGAGTTGATTTACTCTAGCAGCTTGAACTTTTACACTGGCAGCTCGAGTTTCTTCAACTAACAACATGAACTTTGTATTTACATATAAACTCTACTAACAGTTTGAGAAGTCTAACTAACAGCTTGAACTTACTTAGACTATTTCCCAACAATCTCCCCCTAACTTAAATTCTTTACTCAAGACTTTAAGTTCTATACAAAAATGCAAATGAATAAGTAAACTGTTATTTACAAACCAAGGCTTTCAAAAACTTACAACTGTGCAAGCTTCTGACTTACAGCCTTCAAAAATTCTTTCTTCATCTCGTCTCTATCACAAGATATCCTAACAGATGTCATCTGGAGTAGCATTTCCTTTGGTAGATCATAGAATTCAAGATTTAAGAACATACCAGATCCATTTGAAAATTTGATTCTTTAAGTCCTTGATTTGACAAACAGATCAACTTGCTTGATCTTCTTTCCCTTCTTGTTGACATCCTCTATATCTTCCCTTATAGACTCAAGATCAAAAATGGACTTCAGATCTTTGATGAATTGCTTCACTTGTGGTAGAGTAGATCTTACTTGTGTCACAGACCCAATATTGTGCATCTTTGTGAGCTCATCTCTGGTCAATTTTTGAACCATGTGCCAGAATGTATCATACTCTTCTTCTGGACCAGATTCCCTTCTCACTATAAACTGAACTCTTAAGTCAATATTGTCCAGTGGCTTAGCATACCAGTAGTTGATAAGAGGCTTTGTAAAGTCATGCTCGTCTAACAATTTCTCTATCTCCATGGCCTTTTGTAGTTGTTGCTCAAACAACACCTTTTTAACTTGATGCAGCTTTGCTTGTGATAATGACTCAGATGCAGGAATGGAAGCAACAGCTTGATCAGAAGGAGCAGGGGCACTGGCAACAGTTTGATCATGACTTGTACCAGTTTGAACTGGTTCTTGGGAAGGTTGGATGTCTTGAGAAACTTTTGTTTTCTTTCTTTTGTCCATTTCTTTGTCATGGATCTCTTGCAGCCTTTCAGTGGTCATGGACTGAGCCATCTTCTTTGGAATGCCAGCTGCAAAGGCAAAATTGATCAGAAATCTTCTATGCTCAGCCTTAGAGTGCCCTGTTGGCAGCTTCCTCTTCTTTTCTCCTTGTTTGACCACAAACCCTTTTAGGTAATCACCTAACGTTTCATCATCGTCCATTGGGGGCTGGGTTTGCTGGTCTAACTCTTGATCCTGTTCATGTACTAACTTTCTGGCAATTTCAGCATCAAAGGCAATCTGGGCTTCTTTGGAAGTAAATTTGTGCTTTGGATACTCAATAAGAATGCCCTTGCCCTTATCTTTTATAGCAGAAGTTGTAGCTTGGACTGTACTGGTTGGAGCTTGGACACCTTCTCTTATAACAACTCCAGTTGCTTTTGTAGAAGCAGCTTGAGTTTCTAATCTAACAGCTTGAGAAGCTGTTGGGACTGTTAGCCTAGATGATTGAACTGCTTCTGTTGGAGCTGCTTGGACTGCTTTAGGAAACTCCTGATTCTCCCCCTTTTTGGAAGCATTGGTTTGGTCAGGAGGACCTACAAACTTTGCCACTTGGGTTTGAATCAAACGCTCTAATTTCATGATCTTATTTCCACAGAGGGTAAACCCTTTATAGAGATAATCCCTTCTTTGATTTTGAGCCGCTTCTGCCTGCTTTAGTGCAAATATCTGTGCTCCCTGTGCAGCAATGATGGACATTTGGTATTCCAACATAGCTACAACAGGTTTCATCTTGGGATCCGTCAAAAGCATAAGTTGCAGACTAGCCTCAAGATCACTAAACATGTGTGGTGCTTGTGATCTATCACTGGCATGAATACCAGAAGTAGAACCTTCTGGGCCCCTCTGTTCTTGGTTCTGGAGACTTCCAGCTGGTGTTTGCACACTTGCTGTTGCCATGGGCGTGGTCTTAATGATGTTGGCACTGTCCTGTGCCTCTTGTGCAGAGACAGTAGTAGTGCCAGCCACAGAACCCACATGGACCATCTCTGATGAGATGTCCACCTCCTGAGTGAGGATGGGAGTGTCCTCAATGTGTACCCTTTGGATATTCTGTGCAGAAGTGTCCTCCTGCACAGGGTTATATGGCTCTTGTCTGAGGGCTGAGGTGGAAGGAGCTCCAGGTCCTCTTTTCCTTTTATATAGATATTTAAGTGTGGATCTTGGCTGATGAAAAGGAGCAGAAGGAATTTGTGTATCATGAGGAGGGGGTTGGGGTCCTGGGGGTGAAGCAGTAATGATGGGCTGAGCCTGCTCAGGACCCTCTCCTCTGTTTGCTGGAATGATGTTCATCATTGCAGAAGGCAATGGAACATCTACACTCAAAAAATTGGCGCTTTGTTTTAAAAGTCTTTTAATGGAAGATAGTGAGTGCCTGTGGGAAACATGTATCCTCTTATGTAAATGAGAAGTGGTGCAAGTGTGTGTAATTATTTCTGCCAAAAATCTAGGATACATTAAAAACTTCCCATTCTTTAGGGAATGATGCCTTAACATCCCCTGAAAAATCATATTTGAGAAATTGAACCGTTGGCCCGTTGAAAAGCACACTAAGGCAGTGGCAATGTTGGAAGAAAATTCTGACCAACCGGTTCTTTTGGGGCTTATACACTGCTGAATAATATGCACAAGATATTTCTATTTAGGTGAAAAGTGTCCTTTCAAGAAAGTAAAGGAATCAGCAGGACCCCTATATCCAATATTTTAAAGACCGGTATGTAAAGCATTAAGGGTTAGGTCAGTTATACCTGTGACATCTTGAAGATGCAGATGATGGCGGATGGATTCCTCAGTAATAGTGATGGGAGTGCCATCAATTTTGGAAATTATAGAAGGAACTCCATTGATGGTTTGGACAGAGGCACGGTTCCAGAACTGCTCAATATGGGATATGTATATTGTAGGATTGATATTGAGGGCATGATGAATATGGGAGTGCCTTAGAAAATCCATCATGTCATTGAACAGCTGTAGTTCAGAGTGTTTTAGAGAGTATGGAAGGCAATTGTGTTCTTTGACAAACTCCATTGAAGATTGAACGGAGGTTTTACGGTTGCAAAGAAGGGTGTGTGAATCGTTCAGAGAGAAAAGAAAGGCCGTGGAAGGAAAGTTTGTAACTGGTAGTTACAACTGAACGAAACTGTGACCTTTAAAGGTTTTGAAAAGGTTGGGTCCCGCGCACACACATTTGAAATTACCGAAATGCCCTGCACACTTTGACAGATCAAGTGAAAAACTAACAGTCCGAGAAAATGAACTAGCAGCTTGAGAAAATACTCAAGCTGTTAGTTAAAACTTAGGCATCTTTTAATGAAACAGTGACTCCCCCTTAAATAAGCATATGAAGTTGATAATAATGAAGACAAGTTAATCCATGTTTACCATACCAATGTTTGATACTAGGAAAGTGAACCTTCCTACATCAAAAGGTTTTGTAAATAGATCAGCTAACTGATCATCAGTAAGTATTTTGGTAACTTGTATTAACTTCTTCTCATTACAATCCCTTATAAAGTGAAATCAGATTTCTATATGCTTGGTTTTTGGGAATTTCACTGGGTTTTGCACAATGCTGATTGCACTTGAATTGTCAATATAAATAGGAGTGGATAAGAAGTTCATATCATAGTCTCTCAATTGATTTTGAATCCACATTACCTGTGAGCAGCAGCTTGCAGGTGCTACATATTCTGCTTCAGTGGATGATGTGGAAACAGTTGTCTGCTTTTTGCATTGCCAAGAGACCAGTCTTGCTCCTAAGTATTGACATCCGCCAGTTGTGGATTTTCGGTCAATGTTGCATCCACCATAGTCACTGTCAGAGTAGGCTGTTAATGTAAGAGGAGAGTCTTTAGGATACCAGAGGCCTAAATGAGGTTGGCCTTTTAGGTATCTAAAGATTCTCTTAACAGCAACCAAATGAGAATCCTTTGGAGAGCATTGAAACCTAGCACACACACAGACCGCAAACATAATATCAGGTCTAGAAGATGTTAGATACATAAGTGATCCTATTATAGATCTATATAAATTAATGTCCACATTTATGCCATCTTTGTCTGTATGGAGCTGCTTGTGAGGATCCATTGGAGTGCTTGCAACTTTGGTGTCTTGATACCCAAACTTTTCCAGTATGTCTCTAACATACTTTGATTGACTTATGAAGAGACCAGTGGGTTTCTGCTTGACCTGCAATCCTAGAAAGAAAGTGAGTTCTCCCATTGAACTCATTTGGAACTTTTTGTGCATTAAAGCTTCAAATTCTTTGCACAAACAATCATTTGTTGAGCCAAAGATGATGTCATCAACATAGATTTGGACAAGCAGAATCTCAGCTTTGATGGACTTAGTGAAAAGGGTTTTGTCCAGAGTTCCTCTCTTGAACCCATTTTGTAGAAGGTATGATGACAGAGTGTCATACCATGCTCTTGGGGCTTGATGGAGACCATAGAGAGCCTTGTCTAACTTGTAGACCCTGTCTGGATACTTGTAGTCCTCAAAACCAGGAGGCTGACATACATAGACCTCCTCTTCAATTGTCCCATATAGAAAAGCAGACTTCACATCCATTTGATACACTTTAAAACCTTTGAAGCTTGCATAGGCCAAAAATAGTCTGATGGCTTCAATTCTTGCCACTGGAGCAAATACATCATCATAATCTATGCCTTCTTCTTGAGTGTACCCTTGAGCTACTAACCTTGCTTTATTCTTGATGACTATCCCTCTCTCATCTTTCTTGTTTCTGAACACCCATCTTGTACCAATTGCTCTCTTTCCTTTAGGAAGATCAACCAGTGTCCATACATTCTGAATCTTGAACTGTAGAAGCTCTTCTTGCATTGCTTCAATCCAGGATGAATCTTTCAATGCTTCTGATGCCTTTTTAGGTTCCAGTTGAGACATAAAACAGGCATGTTCAAAAACAGCTAGACTGAATTCAGGAACTGCTTGTTCAGCAGCAGCAGATTCATTGTGAACCATTTTCCTTGTTTATACAGGAGTACTTGGATCACCCAGTATTTGATTTAGAGGATGATACTTGTGAACTCTGAGGGTAGGCACTCTTTCTGTCTAAAAAGAGGATCCAAGATTTGTATCATCTCCATCAGGACCAGTGAATGGTACAGCTTCTGGAACAGCTTGACTTGAATCTGGGACTGGTTCCCTTTGTGATGGAGCTGTTCTCTCAGGACTTGGGAGTGGCACTTCAGTATCTAGATTTGTATCATGTTGAGCATTCAGAACCCCTGGAGGGTCACATGACAGAAGTGGTATAGTGGTGTAAGCATCCCAATTTGTTGAATCTGCAGCAGTTTGAAACTTTGTGCAAACAGCTTGAGAATTTGTATTGGCAGGATGAGAATTTGTGTTGGCAGCTTCAATCCTGTATGCATCAGCTTCTGCAGTATACTCAACAAAGCTCAGAGAATTTGTTAGCGAATCTAAATCAAACAACCAATCAGGACCAGTGCCTTTGACATTTGCAGTATTTTCATTAAATTCAACATTGGCACTTTCTTCAATGGTTTTAGACACACTGTTATATACTCTATAGGCTTTGCTTTGATTTGAGTATCCTACAAAAAATCCTTCTTCAGCCTTACTTTCAAACTTCCCTAAGTGAGTCTTATTATAAAGAATAGTACATGGACATCCAAAAGGCTTGAAGAAAGCTATTAGGGGACTTCTGTTGTGGAATAACTCATAGGGAGTTTTTCCTTGAGATTGAACAACCTGAACCCTATTCAGAACATAACAGGCTGTATTGACAGCTTCTGCCCAGAAAGTCATTGGCAGTTTTGAATCAGCTAACATTGTTCTAGCAGCCTCAATTAATGTTCTGTTCTTTCTTTCAGCTACACCATTTTGCTGTGGTGTTCTTGGTGCACTATATTGTCTAGCAATACCTTTGGACTCACGGAAACTGTTTAGAATGTGATTTTTAAATTCAGTTCCATTGTCTGATCTTATCACCTTAACTTTTGAGTTGGATTAGTTTTCTATCTTAAGGATAAAAGACTTAACTAGCTCAACAGTTTCATCTTTAGACCTAAGAAAGTAAACCCAAGTAAATCTGGTGAAATCATCAACAATAACTAAACAGTAAGCCCTTTTATTCAAACTCAAAACAGATGTTGGACCAAATAGATCCATATGAATCAGCTGAAGAGCAGATGAGATTGAATTTACTTCTTTGGCCTTATGAGTAGTTTTGTGTTGCTTGCCTTTAAGACATGCTACACAATGATCATCACATATGAACTCCTTTTGTGGTAAGCCTCTTACCAGATTCTTTTTGACTAAAACATTCATGGACTTGAAGTTCATGTGACACATCCTTCTATGCCAAAGAGCAGACTCATTTGATGATGCTTTGGATATCAAACAGCTTAAAGTATTTGATTTGGATAAAAGAACTGTGTCCAAACAATAGACATAGTCCTTTCTTGGTGTTCTTAGTAAAACAAAATTTTCAGGAATTTTGAAATCTTTTGAAAGGACAATGCACTCAGAATCTGTAAACAAAACAATGTTTTGTTTGTCACAAATTTGAGAGACACTTAATAAATTATACTTAAGCTGTTCAACATACAACACATCATGGAAATCCATGTTGCCTGCATTAACAGTACCTTTACCTGTAACCTTACCTCCTTTTGAGTTGCCTCCAAATGCAACAAATCCTCCATCAAAGCCTTTGAAATTTGACAAGCACTCAGAATTGCCTGTCATGTGCCTGGAGCATCCACTGTCCAAATGCCATCTTGTTTTATGAGGTGACCTGTGGTTGCCCTACACAAATAAAAGCTTAGTCAGTGGTGGAGTAAACCCAAACCAAATTGGTTTTGGGTTGGCCTTGTGCATTGACATAACTAAATACTGTTTTTGACTTCTTATATTTAGTGTGATCTACTGATGGAGTCTTTGGAGAGTATTTAGTGATTATATGAGGTATCCAGTTATTTTGATCATCTTTTCTTCTAACAGTCTCAGATGATTCACTAACAGTTCCAGATTTATGCTTAGCAGCTTGATCTGTGTTTTTAATGCTAACAGCTTCAGAATTTGCACTAACAGCTTCAGAATTTGGCTTAGCAGTCTGATCTTTTGTATCAGCAGTTTGATCTGAAGATTTGTCCTTGACACACCATATTTGTTTAAAACTTAATTTAGGCTTTGCCAAAACTTGTTTTTGGTGTGTGGACTGTTTTTTATTAACTTTTAAAAATCTGTGATCATTTGTTTTCTTTGGAACTAGTGGAGCAGAAGGTTTGACCTTTGAATTTTTTGTCTGAGTAGGACTTGATTTTTTTTTATTCACAGTCTGTTTTCCAACAGCTGGTTTATAAAAACAATCCTTGGCCAAGTGATTCTTCCTGCCACAGTGAAAACACCTTTTGACTATTTGGATTGGAGAACCAGATTTATCTGATAATTTCTGGTTCTTGTTCCTCTGATTTCCCCTTACCTGCTGTTGTTTGGGAAACTTTTGAACACCATGCTTTTGGCATGTGCAGACAGGAACATTTTTACCCTTTTTATTATTCTTTGAAGAAGATGCAGTGTTACAGTTAGAATGTACAGAAACTTGTGGAGCAGCATTGCATACCCTCATCTTCTCTTTTCCTTTCTTACTGGGGGCTTGAATCTCTATAGGTGCACTCATTGTTTTGTGTTCTTTTTCACCTGCTGTGCACTCACAGTCTCTATTTTGAGTCTGATCTTCTTTAGATTCAGGACTGTCATCAAGGATAGGATCTACAGTAGTCATAGACTCATCTAGTGGTTCATTGACAAGTCTATCAGCAACTTCACTCATTGGATGAATGTATTTGTTGTTATATGGAGGTGGAGTAGCCCTGTAGCCTATGCCTTCTTTGGGATTAACCTGAGATTTTACCCTATCTTTAAATTGTACTTCCATTAAGTGTTCCAGCTTTTGATTAGCCAATTTGAAGTTACCTAGATCTATATTGACAGATTCTAGTTTCTTATTAGCCTCTAACACCTTTTGTTCAGTCTCTTCTACCTTTTTATTTAGGGATTCTATTTTCTTATTTAGCTCCTTTTTCTCCCACTCATGATATGTTCTATCATGTCCCATTTGAATCTCATTATCCTTATAGTCATTGATTTGTTTTTCAAGATCTTCTATGGCTTGCATATATTCATATCTCCTTTCTTCCATCTTAGCTAGAGTTTTGCACATGCTCTCATTATGGTCTCTGTACTTTTTAACCATATTTTTGCATGATTGAGAGCAGAGTTTAGAATTTACCTCAGATGGTAGTTCAGTGGAGGAGACATTTGATGTTTCTGCCATTAGAGCTTGATTTTGAAATTCTTCCTCTGTCTGATCACTCCAGTCAAACACATTGTCTTCTTGAGAGACAAGTGCTTGTGATGATGAAGCCTGATTAGCCTGTTGAGGCCTTGATGATTGTTGACTTTGAGATCTGCATTCTCTGGCAAAGTGACCAAGCTTATGACACTTGTAACACTCAACTTTTGTCTTATCAAATGCTGGTTTGCCTTCTGTTCTGGCTTGAAAGTTGGTCCTTCCAGTGCTTTTAAGAAACCTTTTGGCCCTCATGGTCAGCATTGCACGTTGCCACTTTAAATCCATCTCTTCAAGATCATCTGGATGAATTTGTTCTAAATCTTCAGCATTTAGAGCAAACAGTCCATCATTGACAACAAAAGCTCATAGTGAGCTTCAGTAAAGTTGCCATCACCACCGGAAAAGGAATCACTGCCATTAGATTTTTCAGAAGACAGAAGAGCAGTTTGTGATTATAAGAAAAGGATTTCTTTTTAGCATCAATCTCAGTCTCAAACACTCTCAGACTGTTGTACAGATCATCCAGTTCTATCTCATCAAGAGTGTCTTTTGTTCTCCATTGTGCAGCATAAACTGTCCATTCTTCTCCAAGAGATCTGAGAAACTTTCTCTTAACTTCATCTTGATCCAGGCTGACTTTTGCACTTTACAGTTCACTTATCAGTTTGTTGAACCTGTAAAAAATTTGAGTAAGGTTTTCATTCTTGCCACCAGAAAAGTTGTCATACTGCTGTTTCAAAAGATCCTTTTGATTTCTCTTGGTACTGGCATTACCAGCAAATCTTTTCTCTAAAGCATTCCAAAGAGAATGAGCAGTATAAAACTTTTTGAACTGATGTTGATAAGCATTAGGAATGGCTATTTGTAAAAGTGTAAGAGCTTTCACTTCATTCATTCTAGCCTTTCTTTCAAGTTCAGTTTTTGGAGGAGTTTTGACTGGTTTTCCCTCATCATCAAGTTCTGGATCAACTACAGGAGGAAATTCAACAGTTTCCCATATGGCATAATCAATAAATTGAATATGCTGTTTAATCCTGAGTTTCTATATCTCAAACTCAGTGGGCTTGAGCATAGGCACTTTGAGTCCTTGCCCAGATCCACTGCTACTATTTTCAAATTCCATTGCAAAAGATTAAAAATTTAAAAGAAAAACTTTCGACTTTGAAAAACAAAGAACGACCTGTGGCTCTGATACCACTTGTCAGGATCTAAAAGTAATTAACCAAGACTAACTGATTTGAATTTATAAGAGTATAAATCAATAATCTTGCTTTGAATCAAAGTTTAATTAAGAAGTTTGCGGAATAACACTTAATTATTTTTACAAAAGCTTTCAGAATCAATAGCATATAAACACTAGAAATAATCAAGACTGCTTGTATTGCTGATTTCAATGATTACAATCACCTCTAATCTGTTTGATTAGACGAATAACACAAACTGTTCTTAGGGTTTTACAACCTTAGAGGCTTATGAAAACTTAAACAAAAAGCAATTACAAACTCGAATATGCAGAAAACTCCTATACAATAGAAAGACCTATTCTATGTATTTATATTGCTTCTTGATTTGTTTGCTTGAAGGACTATGACTTCTCTGATAGTGGATATGCTGGAATCTTCGTGTAGATATCTTTTCCTGAAAATCAGCACTTTCTGTTTATGAGACTGTTGAGCAGCTTGAATCACTTGACAGCTTGAACAGAGCAGCTTGAGTTGATTTACTCTAGCAGCTTGAACTTTTACACTGGCAGCTCGAGTTTCTTCAACTAACAGCATGAACTTTGTATTTACATATAAACTCTACTAACAGTTTGAGAAGTCTAACTAACAGCTTGAACTTACTTAGACTATTTCCCAACAATCTCCCCCTAACTTAAATTCTTTACTCAAGACTTTAAGTTCTATACAAAAATGGAAATGAATAAGTAAACTGTTATTTACAAACCAAGGCTTTCAAAAACTTACAACTGTGCAAGCTTCTGATATACAGCCTTCAAAAATTCTTTCTTCATCTCGTCTTTATCACAAGATATCCTAACAGATTTCATCTGGAGTAGCATTTCCTATGGTAGATCATAGAATTCAAGATTTAAGAACATACCAGATCCATCTGAAAATTTGATTCTGTAAGTCCTTGATTTGACAAACAGATCAACTTGCTTGATCTTCTTTCCCTTCTTGTTGGCATCCTCTATATCTTCCCTTATAGACTCAGGATCAGAAATGGACTTCAGATCTTTGATGACTTGCTTCACTTGTGGTAGAGTAGATCTTACTTGTGTCACAGACCCAATATTGTGCATCTTTGTGAGCTCATCTCTGGTCAATTTTTGAACCATGTGCCAGAATGTGTCATACTCTTCTTCTGGACCAGATTCCCTTCTCACTATAAACTGAACTCTTAAGTCAATATTGTCCAGTGGCTTAGCATTCCACTAGTTGATAAGAGGCTTTCTAAAGTCATGTTGGTCTAACAATTTCTCTATCTCCATGGCCTTTTGTAGTTGTTGCTCAAACAACACCTTTTTAACTTGATGCAGCTTTGCTTGTGATAATGACTCAGATGCAGGAATGGAAGCAACAGCTTGATCAGAAGGAGCAGGGGCACTGGCAACAGTTTGATCATGACTTGTACCAGTTTGAACTGGTTCTAGGGATGGTTGGATGTCTTGAGAAACTTTTGTTTTCTTTCTTTTGTCCATTTCTTTGTCATGGATCTCTTGCAGCCTTTCAGTGGTCATGGACTGAGCCATCTTCTTTGGAATGACAGCTGCAAAGGCAAAATTGATCAGAAATCTTTTATGCTCAGCCTTAGAGTGCCTTGTTGGGAGCTTTCTCTTCTTTTCTCCTTGTTTGACCACAAACCCTTTTAGGTAATCACCTAACGTTTCATCATCGTCCATTGGGGGCTGGGTTTGCTGGTCTAACTCTTGATCCTGTTCTTCTGCTAACTTTCTGGCAATTTCAGCATCAAAGGCAATCTGGGCTTCTTTGGAAGTAAATTTGTGCTTTGGAGACTCAATAAGAATGCCCTTGCCCTTATCTTTTATAGCAGAAGTTGTAGCTTGGACTGTACTGGTTGGAGCTTGGACACCTTCTCTGATAACAACTCCAGTTGCTTTTGTAGAAGCAGCTTGAGTTTCTAGGCTAACAGCTTGAGAAGCTGTTGGGACTGTTAGCCTAGATGATTGAACTGTTGGGACTGCTTGAACTGCTTCTGTTGGAGCTGCTTGGACTGCTTTAGGAAACTCCTGATTCTCCCCCTTTTTGGAAGCATGGGTTTGGTCAGGAGGACCTACAACCTTTGCCACTTGGGTTTGAATCAAACGCTTCAATTTCATGATCTTATTTCCACAGAGGGTAAACCCTTTATGGAGATAATCCATTCTTTGATTTTGAGCCGCTTCTGCCTGCTTTAGTGCAAATATCTGTGCTCCCTGTGCAGCAATGATGGACATTTGGTATTCCAACATAGCTACAACTGGTTTCATCTTGGGATCCGTCAAAAGCATAAGTTGCAGACTAGCCTCAAGATCACTAAACATGTGTGGTGCTTGTGATCTATCACTGGCATGAATACCAGAAGTAGAACCTTCTGGGCCCCTCTGTTCTTGGTTCTGGGTCTTCCAGCTGGTGTTTGCACACTTGCTGTTGCCATGGGTGTGGTCTTAATGATGTTGGCACTGTCCTGTGCCTCTTGTGCAGAGACAGCAGTAGTGCCAGCCACATAACCCATATGGACCATCTCTGATGAGATGTCCACCTCCTGAGTGAAAATGGAAGTGTCCTCAATGTGTACCCTTTGGATATTCTGTGCAGAAGTATCCTCCTGCACAGGGTTATATGGCTCTTGTCTGAGGGCTGAGGAGGAAGGAGCTCCAGGTCCTCCTTTCCTTTTATATAGATATGTAAGTGTGGATCTTGGCTGATGAAAAGGAGCAGAAGGAATTTGTGTATCATGAGGAGGGGGTTGGGGTCCTGGGGGTGAAGCAGTAATGATGAGCTGAGCCTGCTCAGGACCCTCTCCTCTGTTTGCTGGAATGATGTTCATCATTGCAGAAGGCAATGGAACATCTACACTCAAAAAATTGGCACTTTGTTTTAAAAGCCTTTTAATGGAAGATAGTGAGTGCCTGTGGGAAACATGTATCCTCTTATGTAAATGAGAAGTGGTGCAAGTGTGTGCAATTATTTCTGCCAAAAATCTAGGATACATTAAAAACTTCCCATTCTTTAGGGAATGTTGCCTTAACATCCCCTGAAAAATCATATTTGAGAAATTGAACCGTTGGCCCGTTGAAAAGCACACTAAGGCAGTGGCAATGTTGGAAGAAATTCTGACCAACCGGTTCTTTTGGGGCTTATACACTGCTGAATAATATGCACAAGATATTTCCATTTAGGTGAAAAGTGTGCTTTCAAGAAAGTAAAGGAATCAGCAGGACCCCTACATCCAATATTGTAAAGACCGGTATGTAAAGCATTAAGGGTTAGGTCTGTTATACCTGTGACATCTTGAAGATGCAGATGATGGCGGATGGATTCCTCGAGTGCCATCAATTTTGGAAAGTATAGAAGGAACTCCATTGATGGTTTGGACAGAGGCACGGTTCCAGAACTGCTCAATATGGGATATGTATATTGTAGGATTGATATTGAGGGCATGATGAATATGGGAGTGCCTTAGAAAATCCAACATGTCATGGAACGGCTGTAGTTCAGAGTGTTTTAGAGAGTATGGAAGGCAATTGTGTTCTTTGACAAACTCCATTGAAGATTGAACGGAGGTTTTAGGGTTGCAAAGAAGGGTGTGTGAATCGTTCAGAGAGAAAAGAAAGGCCGTGGAAGGAAAGTTTGTAACTGGTAGTTACAACTGAACGAAACTAGGACCTTTAAAGGTTTTGAAAAGGTTGGGTCTCGCGCACACACATTTGAAATTACCGAAATGCCCTGCACACTTTGACAGATCAAGTGAATAACTAACAGTCCGAGAAAATGAACTAGCAGCTTGAGAAAATACTCAAGCTGTTAGTTAAAACTTAGGCATCTTTTAATGAAACAGTGACTCCACCTTAAATAAGCATATGAAGTTGATAATAATGAAGACAAGTTAATCCATGTTTACCATACCAATGTTTGATACTAGGAAAGTGAACCTTCCTACATCAAAAGGTTTTGTAAATAGATCAGCTAACTGATCATCAGTATGTATTTTGGTAACTTGTATTAACTTCTTCTCATTACAATCCCTTATAAAGTGAAATCTGATTTCTATATGCTTGGTTTTTGGGACTTTTACTGGGTTTTGCACAATGCTGATTGCACTTGAATTGTAAATATAAATAGGAGTGGATAAGAAGTTCGTACCATAGTTTCTCAATTGATTTTGAATCCACATTACCTGTGAGCAGCAGCTTGCAGCTGCTACATATTCTGCTTCACTGGATGATGTGGAAACAGTTGTCTGCTTTTTGCATTGCCAAGAGACCAGTCTTGCTCCTAAGTATTGACATCCACTAGTTGTGGATTTTCTGTCAATGTTGCATCCACCATAGTCACTGTCAGAGTAGGCTGTTAATGTAAGAGGAGAGTCTTTAGGATACCAGAGGCCTAAATGAGGTTGGCCTTTTAGGTATCTAAAGATTCTCTTAACAGCAACCAAATGAGAATCCTTTGGAGAGCATTGAAACCTAGCACACTCACAGACAGCAAACATAATATCAGGTCTAGAAGATGTTAGATACATAAGTGATCCTATTAGAGATCTATATAAATGAATGTCCACATCTATGCCATCTTTGTCTGTATGGAGCTGCTTGTGAGGATCCATTGGAGTGCTTGCAACTTTGGTGTCTTGATACCCAAACTTTTCCAGTATGTCTCTAACATACTTTGATTGACTTATGAAGAGACCAGTGGGTTTCTGCTTGACCTGCAATCCTAGAAAGTAAGTGAGTTCTGCCATTGAACTCATTTGGAACTTTTTGTCCATTAAAGCTTCAAATTCTTTTCACAAACAATCATTTGTTGAGCCAAAGATGATGTCATCAACATAGATTTGGACAAGCAGAATCTCAGCTTTGATGGACTTAGTGAAGAGTGTTTTGTCCAGAGTTCCTCTCTTGAACCCATTTTGTAGAAGGCATGATGACAGAGTGTCATACCATGCTCTTGGGGCTTGATGGAGACCATAGAGAGCCTTGTCTAACTTGTAGACCCTGTCTGGATACTTGTAGTCCTCAAAACCAGGAGGCTGACATACATAGACCTCCTCTTCAATTGTCCCATATAGAAAAGCAGACTTCACATCCATTTGATACACTTTAAAACCTTTGAAGCTTGCATAGGCCAAAAATAGTCTGATGGCTTCAATTCTTGCCACTGGAGCAAATACATCATCATAATCTATGCCTTCTTCTTGAGTGTACCCTTGAGCTACTAGCCTTGCTTTATTCTTGATGACTATCCCTCTCTCATCTTTCTTGTTTCTGAACTCCCATCTTGTACCAATTGCTCTCTTTCCTTTAGGAAGATCAACCAGTGTCCATACATTCTGAATCTTGAACTGTAGAAGCTCTTCTTGCATTGCTTCAATCCAGGATGAATCTTTCAATGCTTCTGATGCCTTTTTAGGTTCCAGTTGAGACATGAAACAGACATGTTCAAAAACAGCTAGACTGAATTCAGGTTCTGCTTGTTCAGCAGCAGCAGATTCATTGTGAACCATTTTCCTTGTTTGTACATGAGTACTTGGATCAGCCAGTATTTGATTTAAAGGATGATACTTGTGAACTCTGAGGGTAGGCTCTCTTTCTGTCTGAAAAGAGGATCCAAGATTTGTATCATCTCCATCAGGACCAGTGAATGGTTCAGCTTCTGGAACAGCTTGACTTGAATCTAGGACTGGTTCCCTTTATGATGGAGCTGTTCTCTCAGGACTTGGGAGTGGCACTTCAGTATCTAGATTTGTATCATGTTGAGCATTCAGAACCCCTGGAGGCTCACATGACAGAAGTGGTATAGTGGTGTAAGCATCCCAATTTGTTGAATCTGCAGCAGTTTGAAACTTTGTGCCAACAGCTTGAGAATTTGTATTGGCAGCATGAGAATTTGTGTTGGCAGCTTCAATCCTGTATGCATCAGCTTCTGCAGTATACTCAACAAAGCTCAGAGAATTTGTTAGTGAAGCTAAATCAAACAACCAATCAGGACCAGTGCGTTTGACATTTGCAGTATTTTCATTAAATTCAACATTGGCACTTTCTTCAATGGTTTTAGACACACTTTCAAACTTCCCTAAGTGAGTCTTAGTATGAAGAATAGTACATGGACATCCAAAAGGCTTGAAGAAAGCTATTAGGGGACTTCTTTTGTGGAATAACTCATAGGGAGTTTTTCCTTGAGATTGAATAACCTGAACCCTATTCAGAACATAACAGGCTGTATTGACAGGTTCTGCCCAGAAAGTCATTGGAAGTTTTGAATCAGCTAACATTGTTCTAGCAGCCTCAATTAATGTTCTGTTCTTTCTTTCAGCTACACCATTTTGTTGTGGTGTTCTTGGTGCACTATATTGTCTAGCAATACCTTTGGACTCACAGAAACTGTTTAGAATGTGATTTTTAAATTCAGTTCCATTGTCTGATCTTATCACCTTAACTTTTGAGTTGGATTCGTTTTCTATCTTAAGGATAAAAGACTTAACTAGCTCAGCAGTTTCATCTTTAGACCTAAGAAAGTAAACCCAAGTAAATCTGGTGAAATCATCAACAATAACTAAACAGTAAGCCCTTTTATTCAAACTCAAAATAGATGTTGGACCAAATAGATCCATATGAAGCAGCTGAAGAACATATGAGATTGAATTTACTTCTTTGGCCTTATGAGAAGTTTTGTGTTGCTTGCCTTTAAGACATGCTACACAATGATCATCACATATGAACTCCTTTTGTGGTAAGCCTCTTACCAGATTCTTTTTGACTAAAACATTCATGGACTTGAAGTTCATGTGACACATCCTTCTATGCCAAAGAGCAGACTCATTTGATGATGCTTTGGATATCAAACAACTTAAAGTATTTGATTTGGATAAAAGATATGTGTCCAAACAATAGACATTGTCCTTTCTTGGTGTTCTTAGTAAAACAAAATTTTCAGGAATTTTGAAATCTTTTGAAAGGACAATGCACTCAGAATCTGTAAACAAAACAATGTTTTGTTTGTCAAAAATTTGAGAGACACTTAATAAATTACACTTAAGCTGTTCAACATACAACACATCATGGAAAATCATGTTGCCTGCATTAACAGTACCTTTACCTGTAACCTTACCTCCTTTTGAGTTGCCTCTAAATGCAACAAATCCTCCATCAAAGCCTTTGAAATTTGACAAGCACTCAGAATTGCCTGTCATGTGCCTAGAGCATCCACTGTCCAAATGTCATCTTGTTTTATGAGGTGACCTGTGGTTGCCCTGCACAAATAAAAGCTTAGTCAGTAGTGGAGTAAACCCAAACCAAATTGGTTTTGGGTTGGCCTTGTGCATTGACATAACTAAATACTGTTTTTGACTTCTTATATTTAGTGAGATCTACTGATGGAGTCTTTTGAGAGTATTTAGTGATTATATGAGGTATCCAGTTATTTTGATCATCTTTTGTTCTAACAGTCTCAGATGATTCACTAACAGTTCCAGATTTATGCTTAGCAGGTTGATTGTGTTTTTAATGCTAACAGCTTCAGAATTTGCACTAACAGCTTCAGAATTTGGCTTAGCAGTCTGATCTTTTGTATCAGCAGTTTGATCTGAAGATTTGTCCTTGACACATCATATTTGTTTAAAACTTAATTTAGGCTTTGCCAAAACTCGTTTTTGGTGTGTGGACTGTTTTTTATTAACTTTTAAAAATCTGTGATCAACTGTTTTCTTTGGAACTGGTGGAGCAGAAGGTTTGACCTTTGAATTTTTTGCCTGAGTAGGACTTGATTTTTTTTTATTCACAGTCTGTTTTGCAACAGCTGGTTTATAAAAACAATCCTTGGCCAAGTGATTCTTCCTGCCACAGTGAAAACACCTTTTGACTATTTGAATTGGAGAACCAGATTTATCTGACAATTTCTGGTTCTTGCTCCTCTGATTTCCCCTAACCTGTTGTTGTTTGGGAAACTTTTGAACAACATGCTTTTGGCATGTGCAGACAGGAACATTTTTACCCTTTTTATTATTCTTTGAAGAAGATGCAGTGTTACAGTTAGAATGTACAGAAACTTGTGGAGCAGCATTGCATACCCTCATCTTCTCTGTAGCCCTGTAGCCTATGCCTTCTTTGGGATTAACCTGAGATTTTACCCTATCTTTAAATTGTACTTCCATTAAGTGTTCCAGCTTTTGATTAGCCAATTTGAAGTTACCTAGATCTATATTGACAGATTCTAGTTTCTTATTAGCCTCTAACACCTTTTGTTCAGTCTCTTCTACCTTTTTATTTAGGGATTCTATTTTCTTATTTAGCTCCTTTTTCTCCCACTCATGATATGTTCTATCATGTCCCATTTTAATCTCATTATCATTATAGTCATTGATCTGTTTTTCAAGATCTTCTATGGCTTGCATATATTCATATCTCCTTTCTTCCATCTTAGCTAGAGTTTTGCACATGCTCTCATTATGGTCTCTGCACTTTTTAACCATATTTTTGCATGATTGAGAGTAGAGTTTAGAATTTACCTCAGATGGTAGTTCAGTGGAGGAGACATTTGATGTTTCTGCCATTAGAGCTTTATTTTGAAATTCTTCCTCTGTCTGATCACTCCAGTCAAACACATTGTCTTTTTGAGAGACAAGTGCTTGTGATGATGAAGCCTGATTAGCCTGTTGAGGCCTTGATGATTGTTGACTTTGAGATCTGCATTCTCTGGCAAAGTGACCAAGCTTATGAAACTTGTAACACTCAACTTTTGTCTTATCAAAGGCTGGTTTGCCTTCTGTTCTGGCTTGAAAGTTAGTCCTTCCAGTTCTTTTAAGAAACCTTTTGGCCCTCATGGTCAGCACTGCATGTTGCCACTTTAAATCCATCTCTTCAAGATCATCTGGATGAATTTGTTCTACATCTTCAGCATTTAGAGCAAACAGTCCATCATTGACAACAAAAGCCTCGTAGTGAGCTTCAGTAAAGTTGTCATCACCACCTGAAAAGGAATCACTGCCATTAGATTTTTCAGAAGACAGAAGAGCAGTATTGTCATTATAAGAAAAGGATTTCTTTTTAGTATCAATCTCAGTCTCAAACACTCTCAGACTGTTGTACAGATCATCCAGTTGTATCTCATCAAGAGTGTCTTTTGTTCTCCATTGTGCAGCATAAACTGTCCATTCTTCTCCAAGAGATCTGAGAAACTTTCTTTAAACTTCATCTTGATCCAGGCTGACTTTTGCACTTTCCAGTTCACTTATCAGTTTGTTGAACCTGTCAAAAATTTGAGTAAGGTTTTCATTCTTGCCACCATAAAAGTTCTCATACTGCTGTTTCAAAAGATCCTTTTGATTTCTCATGGTACTGGCATTACCAGCAAATCTTTTCTCTAAAGCATTCCAAAGAGAATGAGCAGATCAAACTTTTTGAACTGATGTTGATAAGCATTAGGAATGGCTATTTGTAAAAGTGTAAGAGCTTTCACTTCATTCATTCTATCCTTTCTTTCAAGTTCAGTTTTTGGAGGAGTTTTGACTGGTTTTTCCTCATCAGCAAATTCTGGATCAACTACAGGAGGAAATTCAACAGTTTCCCATATGGCATAATCAATAAATTGAATATGCTGTTTAATCCTGAGTTTCCACATCTCAAACTTAGCGGGCTTGAGCATAGGCACTTTGAGTCCTTGCCCAGATCCACTGCTACTATTTTCAAATTCCATTGCAAAAGATTAAAAATTTAAAAGAAAAACTTTCGACTTTGAAAATCAAAGAACGACCTGTGGCTCTGATACCACTTGTCAGGATCTAAAAGTAATGAACCAAGACTAACTGATTTGAATTTATCAGAGTATAAATCAATAATCTTGCTTTGAATCAAAGTTTAATTAAGAAGTTTGCGGAATAACACTTAATTATTTTAACAAAAGCTTTCAGAATCAATAGCATATAAACACAAGAAATAATCAAGACTGCTTGTATTGCTGATTTCAATGATTACAATCACCTCTAATCTGTTTGATTAGACGAAGAACACAAACTGTTCTTAGGGTTTTACAACCTTAGAGGCTTATGAAAACTTAAACAAAAAGCAATTACAAACTCGAATATGCAGAAAACTCCTATACAATAGAAAGACCTATTCTATGTATTTATATTGCTTCTTGATTTGTTTCCTTGAAGGACTATGACTTCTCTGATAGTAGATATGCTGGAATCTTCATGTAGATGTGATCAACTATTTTCTTTGGAACTGGTGGAGCAGAAGGTTTGACCTTTGAATTTTTTGCTTGAGTAGGACTTGATTTTTTTTTGATTCACAGCCTGTTTTGCAACAGCTGGTTTATAAAAACAATCCTTGGCCAAGTGATTCTTCCTGCCACATTGAAAACAACTTTTGACTATTTGAATTGGAGAACCAGATTTATCTGACAATTTCTGGTTCTTGTTCCTCTGATTTCCCCTTACCTGCTGTTGTTTGGGAAACTTTTGAACACCATGCTTTTGGCATGTGCAGACAGGAACATTTTTACCCTTTTTATTATTCTTTGAAGAAGATGCAGTGTTAGAGTTAGAATGTACAGAAACTTGTGGAGCAGCATTGCATACCCTCATCTTCTCTTTTCCTTTCTTACTGGGGGCTTCAATCTCTATAGGTGCACTCATTGTTTTGTGTTCTTTTTCACCTGCTGTGCACTCACAGTCTCTATTTTGAATCTGATCTTCTTTAGATTCAGGACTGTTATCAAGGATAGGATCTACAGTAGTCATAGACTCATCTAGTGGTTCTTGTCAGGATCTAAAAGTAATTAACCAAGACTAACTGATTTGAATTTATCAGAGTATAAATCAATAATCTTGCTTTGAATCAAAGTTTAATTAAGAAGTTTGCGGAATAACACTTAATTATTTTAACAAAAGCTTTCAGAATCAATAGCAGATAAACACAAGATATAATCAAGACTGCTTGTATTGCTGATTTCAATGATTACAATCACCTCTAATCTGTTTGATTAGACGAAGAACACAAACTGTTCTTAGGGTTTTACAACCTTAAAGGCTTATGAAAACTTAAACAAAAAGCAATTACAAACTCGAATAAGCAGAAAACTCCTATACAATAGAAAGACATATTCAATGTATTTATATTGCTTCTTGATTTGTTTCCTTGAAGGACTATGACTTCTCTGATAGTAGATATGCTGGAATCTTCGTGTACATATCTTTTCCTGAAAATCTGCACTTTCTGTTTATGAGACTGTTGAGCAGCTTGAATCACTTGATAGCTTGAACAGAGCAACTTGAGTTGATTTACTCTAGCAGCTTGAACTTTTACACTGGCAGCTCGAGTTTCTTCAACTAACAGCATGAACTTTGTATTTACATATAAACTCTACTAACAGTTTGAGAAGTCTAACTAACAGCTTGAACTTACTTAGACTATTTCCCAACAATCTCCCGCTAACTTAAATTCTTTACTCAAGACTTTAAGTTCTATACAAAAATGGAAATGAATAAGTAAACTGTTATTTACAAACCAAGGCTTTCAAAAACTTACAACTGTGCAAGCTTCTGACTTACAGCCTTCAAAAATTCTTTCTTCATCTCGTCTCTATCACAAGATATCCTAACAGATTTCATCTGGAGTAGCATTTCCTTTGGTAGATCATAGAATTCAAGATATAAGAACATACCAGATCCATCTGAAAAATTGATTTTGTAAGTCCTTGATTTGACAAACAGATCAACTTGCTTGATCTTCTTTCCCTTCTTGTTGGCATCCTCTATATCTTCCCTTATAGACTCAGGATCAAAAATGGACTTCCGATCTTTGATGACTTGCTTCACTTGTGGTAGAGTAGATCTTACTTGTGTCACAGACCCAATATTGTGCATCTTTGTGAGCTCATCTCTGGTCAATTTTTGAACCATGTGCCAGAATGTGTCGTACTCTTCTTCTGGACCAGATTCCCTTCTCACTATAAACTGAACTCTTAAGTCAACATTGTCCAGTGGCTTAGCATACCAGTAGTTGATAAGAGGCTTTGTAAAGTCATGCTGGTCTAACAATTTCTCTATCTCCATGGCCTTTTGTAGTGTTGCTCAAACAACACCTTTTTAACTTGATGCAGCTTTGCTTGTGATAATGACTCAGATGCAGGAATGGAAGCAACAGCTTGATCAGAAGGAGCAGGGGCACTGGCAACAGTTTGATCATGACTTGTACCAGTTTGAACTGGTTCTTGGGATGGTTGGATGTCTTGAGAAACTTTTGTTTTCTTTCTTTTGTCCATTTCTTTGTCATGGATCTCTTGCAGCCTTTCAGTGGTCATGGACTGAGCCATCTTCTTTGGAAGGCCAGCTGCAAAGGTAAAATTGATCAGAAATCTTCTATGCTCAGCCTTAGAGTGTCCTGTTGGCAGCTTCCTCTTCTTTTCCCCTTGTTGGACCACAAACCCTTTTAGGTAATCACCTAATGTTTAATCATCGTCCATTGGGGGCTGGGTTTGCTGGTCTAACTCTTGATCCTGTTCTTCTGCTAACTTTCTGGCAATTTCAGCATCAAAGGCAATCTGGGCTTCTTTGGAAGTAAATTTGTGCTTTGGAGACTCAATAAGAATGCCCTTGCCCTTATCTTTTATAGCAGAAGTTGTAGCTTGGAC
Source organism: Centrapalus pauciflorus (assembly GCA_020465985.1). Classification (NCBI taxonomy): domain Eukaryota; kingdom Viridiplantae; phylum Streptophyta; class Magnoliopsida; order Asterales; family Asteraceae; genus Centrapalus; species Centrapalus pauciflorus. The sequence goes on from JAANYP010008265.1 coordinate 350,615, forward strand.
TGTACAGGTTGGAGCTTGGACACCTTCTCTGATAACAACTCCAGTTGCTTTTGTAGAAGCAGCTTGAGTTTCTAGGCTAACAGCTTGAGAAGCTGTTGGGACTGTTAGCCTAGATGATTGAACTGTTGGGACTGCTTGAACTGCTTCTGTTGGAGCTGCTTGGACTGCTTTAGGAAACTCCTGATTCTCCCCCTTTTTGGAAGCATTGGTTTGGTCAGGAGGACCTACAACCTTTGCCACTTGGGTTTGAATCAAACGCTCTAATTTCATGATCTTATTTCCACAGAGGGTAAACCCTTTATGGAGATAATCCATTCTTTGATTTTGAGCCGCTTCTGCCTGCTTTAGTGCAAATATCTGTGCTCCCTGTGCAGCAATGATGGACATTTGGTATTCCAACATAGCTACAACAGGTTTCATCTTGGGATTCGTCAAAAGCATAAGTTGCAGACTAGCCTCAAGATCACTAAACATGTGTGGTGCTTGTGATCTATCACTGGCATGAATACCAGAAGTAGAACCTTCTGGGCCCCTCTGTTCTTGGTTCTGGGGACTTCCAGCTGGTGTTTGCACACTTGCTGTTGCCATGGGTGTGGTCTTAATGATGTTGGCACTGTCCTGTGCCTCTTGTGCAGAGACAACAGTAGTGCCAGCCACAGAACCCATATGGACCATCTCTGATGAGATGTCCACCTCCTGAGTGAGGATGGAAGTATCCTCAATGTGTACCCTTTGGATATTCTGTGCAGAAGTATCCTCCTGCACAGGGTTATATGGCTCTTGTCTGAGGACTGAGGAGGAAGGAGCTCCAGGTCCTCCTTTCCTTTTATATAGATATTTAAGTGTGGATCTTGGCTGATGAAAAGGAGCAGAAGGAATTTGTGTATCATGAGGAGGGGGTTGGGGTCCTGGGGGTGAAGCAGTAATGATGGGCTGAGCCTGCTCAGGACCCTCTCCTATGTTTGCTGGAATGACGTTCATCATTGCAGAAGGCAATGGAACATCTACACTCAAAAAATTGGCACTTTGTTTTAAAAGCCTTTTAATGGAAGATAGTGAGTGCCTGTGGGAAACATGTATCCTCTTATGTAAATGAGAAGTGGTGCAAGTGTGTGCAATTATTTCTGCCAAAAATCATGGATACATTAAAAACTTCTCATTCTTTAGGGAATGATGCCTTAACATCCCCTGAAAAATCATATTTGAGAAATTGAACCGTTGGCCCGTTGAAAAGCACACTAAGACAGTGGCAATGTTGGAAGAAAATTCTGACCAACCGGTTCTTTTGGGGCTTATACGCTGCTGAATAATATGCACAAGATATTTCCATTTAGGTGAAAAGTGTGCTTTCAAGAAACTAAAGGAATCAGCAGGACCCTATATCCAATATTGTAAAGACCGGTATGTAAAGCATTAAGGGTTAGGTCTGTTATACCTGTGACATCTTGAAGATGCAGATGATGGCAGATGGATTCCTCAGTAATAGTGATGGGAGTGCCATCAATTTTGGAAAGTATAGAAGGAACTCCATTGATGGTTTGAACAGAGGCACGGTTCAAGAACTGCTCAATATGGGATATGTATATTGTAGGATTGATATTGAGGGCATGATGAATATGGGAGTGCCTTAGAAAATCCATCATGTCATGGAACGGCTGTAGTTCAGAGTGTTTTAGAGAGTATGGAAGGCAATTGTGTTCTTTGACAAACTCCATTGAAGATTGAACGGAGGTTTTAGGGTTGCAAAGAAGGGTGTGTGAATCGTTCAGAGAGAAAAGAAAGGCCGTGGAAGGAAAGTTTGTAACTGGTAGTTACAACTGAACGAAACTGGGATCTTAAAAGGTTTTGAAAAGGTTGGGTCCCGCGCACACACATTTGAAATTACCGAAATGCCCTGCACACTTTGACAGATTAAGTGAATAACTAACAGTCCGAGAAAATGAACTAGCAGCTTGAGAAAATACTCAAGCTGTTAGTTAAAACTTATGCATCTTTTAATGAAACAGTGACTCCCCCTTAAATAAGCATATGAAGTTGATAATAATGAAGACAAGTTAATCCATGTTTACCATACCAATGTTTGATACTAGGAAAGTGAACCTTCCTACATCAAAAGGTTTTGTAAATAGATCAGCTAACTGATCATCAGTATGTATTTTGGTAACTTGTATTAACTTCTTCTCATTACAATCCCTTATAAAGTGAAATCTGATTTCTATATGCTTGGTTTTTGGGACTTTTACTGGGTTTTGCACAATGCTGATTGCACTTGAATTGTAAATATAAATAGGAGTGGATAAGAAGTTCGTACCATAGTTTCTCAATTGATTTTGAATCCACATTACCTGTGAGCAGCAGCTTGCAGCTGCTACATATTCTGCTTCACTGGATGATGTGGAAACAGTTGTCTGCTTTTTGCATTGCCAAGAGACCAGTCTTGCTCCTAAGTATTGACATCCACTAGTTGTGGATTTTCTGTCAATGTTGCATCCACCATAGTCACTGTCAGAGTAGGCTGTTAATGTAAGAGGAGAGTCTTTAGGATACCAGAGGCCTAAATGACGTTGGCCTTTTAGGTATCTAAAGATTCTCTTAACAGCAACCAAATGAGAATCCTTTGGAGAGCATTGAAACCTAGCACACACACAGACAGCAAACATAATATCAGGTCTAGAAGATGTTACATACATAAGTGATCCTATTAGAGATCTATATAAATGGATGTCCACATCTATGTCATCTTTGTCTGTATGGAGCTGCTTGTGAGGATCCATTGGAGTGCTTGCAACTTTGGTGTCTTGATACCCAAACTTTTCCAGTATGTCTCTAACATACTTTGATTGACTTATGAAGAGACCAGTGGGTTTCTACTTGACCTGCAATCCTAGAAAGAAAGTGAGTTCTCCCATTGAACTCATTTGGAACTTTTTGTGCATTAAAGCTTCAAATTCTTTGCACAAACAATCATTTGTTGAGCCAAAGATGATGTCATCAACATAGATTTGGACAAGCAGAATCTCAGCTTTGATGGACTTAGTGAAAAGTGTTTTGTCCAGAGTTCCTCTCTTGAACCCATTTTGTAGAAGGTATGATGACAGAGTGTCATACCATGCTCTTGGGGTTTGATGGAGACCATAGAGAGCCTTGTCTAACTTGTAGACCCTGTCTGGATACTTGTAGTCCTCTAAACCAGGAGGCTGTCATACATAGACCTCCTCTTCAATTGTCCCATATAGAAAAGCAGACTTCACATCCATTTGATACACTTTAAAACCTTTGAAGCTTGCATAGGCCAAAAATAGTCTAATGGCTTCAATTCTTGCCACTGGAGCAAATACATCATCATAATCTATGCCTTCTTATTGAGTGTACCCTTGAGCTACTAGCCTTGCTTTATTCTTGATGACTATCCCTCTCTCATCTTTCTTGATTCTGAACACCCATCTTGTACCAATTGCTCTCTTTCCTTTAGGAAGATCAACCAGTGTCCTTACATTCTGAATCTTGAACTGTAGAAGCTCTTCTTGCATTGCTTCAATCCAGGATGCATCTTTCAATGCTTCTGATGCCTTTTTAGGTTCCAGTTGAGACATGAAACAGGCATGTTCAAAAACAGCTAGACTGAATTCAGGAACTGCTTGTTCAGCAGCAGCAGATTCATTGTGAACCATTTTCCTTGTTTGTACAGGAGTACTTGGATCACCCAGTATTTGATTTAGAGGATGATACTTGTGAACTCTGAGGATAGGCTCTCTTTCTGTCTGAAAAGAGGATCCAAGATTTGTATCATCTCCATCAGGACCAGTGAATGGTTCAGCTTCTGGAACAGCTTGACTTGAATCTGGGACTGGTTCCCTTTATGCATCAGCATCTGAAGTATACTCAACAAAGCTCAGAGAATTGGTTAGTGAATCTAAATCAAACAACCAATCAGGACCAGTGCCTTTGACATTTGCAGTATTTTCATTAAATTCAACATTGGCACTTTCTTCAATGGTTTTAGACACACTATTATATACTCTATAGGCTTTGCTTTGATTTGAGTATCCTACAAAAAATCGTTCTTCAGCATTACTTTCAAACTTCCCTAAGTGAGTCTTAGTATGAAGAGTAGTACATGGACATCCAAAAGGCTTGAAGAAAGCTATTAGGGGACTTCTGTTGTGGAATAACTTATAGGGAGTTTTTCCTTGAGATTGAACAACCTGAACCCTATTCCGAACATAACAGGCTGTATTGACAGCTTCTGCCCAGAAAGTCATTGGCAGTTTTGAATCAGCTAACATTGTTCTAGCAGCCTCAATTAATGTTCTGTTCTTTCTTTCAGCTACACCATTTTGCTGTGGTGTTCTTGGTGCACTATATTGTCTAGCAATACCTTTGGACTCACAGAAACTGTTTAGAATGTGATTTTTAAATTCAGTTCCATTGTCTGATCTTATCACCTTAACTTTTGAGTTGGATTGGTTTTCTATCTTAAGGATAAAAGACTTAACTAGCTCAGCAGTTTCATCTTTAGACCTAAGAAAGTAAACCCAAGTAAATCTGGTGAAATCATCAACAATAACTAAACAGTAAGCCCTTTTATTCAAACTCATAAAAGATGTTGGACCAAAAAGATCCATATGAATCAGCTGAAGAGCAGATGAGATTGAATTTACTTCATTGGCCTTATGAGAAGTTTTGTGTTGCTTGCCTTTAAGACATGCTACACAATGATCATCACATATGAACTCCTTTTGTGGTAAGCCTCTTACCAGATTCTTTTTGACTAAAACATTCATGGACTTGAAGTTCATGTGACACATCCTTCTATGCCAAAGAGCAGACTCATTTGATGATGCTTTGGATATCAAACAGCTTAAAGTATTTGATTTGGATAAAAGATTTGTGTCCAAACAATAGACATTGTCCTTTCTTGGTGTTCTTAGTAAAACAAAATTTTCAGGAATTTTGAAATCTTTTGAAAGGACAATGCACTCAGAATCTGAAAACAAAACAATGTTTTGTTTGTTACAAATTTGAGAGACACTTAATAAATTATACTTAAGTTGTTCAACATACAACACATCATGGAAAATCATGTTGCATGCATTAACAGTACCTTTACCTGTAACCTTACCTCCTTTTGAGTTGCCTCCAAATGCAACAAATCCTCCATCAAAGCCTTTGAAATTTGACAAGCACTCAGAATTGCCTGTCATGTGCCTAGAGCATCCACTGTCCAAATGCGATCTTGTTTTATGAGGTGACCTGTGGTTGCCCTGCACAAATAAAAGGTTAGTCAGTAGTGGAGTAAACCCAAACCAAATTGGTTTTGGGTTGGCCTTGTGCATTGACATAACTAAATACTGTTTTTGACTTCTTATACTTAGTGAGATCTACTGATGGAGTCTTTGGAGAGTATTTAGTGATTATATGAGGTATCCAGTTATTTTGATCATCTTTTCTTCTAACAGTCTCAGATGATTCACTAACAGTTCCAGATTTATGCTTAGCAGCTTGATCTGTGTTTTTAATGCTAACAGCTTCAGAATTTGCACTAACAGCTTCTGAATTTGGCTTAGCAGTCTGATCTTTTGTATCAGCAGTTTGATCTGAAGATTTGTCCTTGACACACCATATTTGTTTAATACTTAATTTAGGATTTGCCAAAACTTGTTTTTGGTGCGTGGACTGTTTTTTATTAACTTTTAAAAATCTGTGATCAACTGTTTTCTTTGGAACTGGTGGAGCAGAAGGTTTGACCTTTGAATTTTTTGCCTGAGTAGGACTTGTTTTTTTTTGATTCACAGTCTGTTTTGCAATAGCTGGTTTATAAAAACAATCCTTGGCCAAGTGATTCTTCCTGCCACAGTGAAAACACCTTTTGACTATTTGAATTGGAGAACCAGATTTATCTGACAATATCTGGTTCTTGTTCCTCTGATTTCCCCTTACCTTCTGTTGTTTGGGAAACTTTTGAACACCATGCTTTTGGCATGTGCAGACAGGAACATTTTTACCCTTTTTATTATTCTTTGAAGAAGATGCAGTGTTACAGTTAGAATGTACAGAAACTTGTGGAGCAGCATTGCATACCCTCATCTTCTCTTTTCCTTTCTTACTGGGGGCTTGAATCTCTATAGGTGCACTCATTGTTTTGTGTTCTTTTTCACCTGCTGTGCACTCACAGTCTCTATTTTGAATCTGATCTTCTTTAGATTCAGGACTGTTATCAAGGATAGGATCTACAATAGTCATAGACTCATCTAGTGGTTCATTGACCAGTCAATCAGCAACTTCACTCATTGGATGTATGTATTTGTTGTTATATGGAGGTGGAGTAGCCCTGTAGCTTATGCCTTCTTTGGGATTAACCTGAGATTTTACCCTATCTTTAAATTGTACTTCCATTAAGTGATTCAGCTTTTGATTAGCCAATTTGAAGTTACCTAGATCTATATTGACATATTCTAGTTTCTTATTAGCCTCTAACACCTTTTGTTCAGTCTCTTCTACCTTTTTATTTAGGGATTCTATTTTCTTATTTAGCTCCTTTTTCTCCCACTCATGATATGTTCTATCATGTCGCATTTGAATCTCATTATCCTTATAGTCATTGATCTGTTTTTCAAGATCGTCTATGGCTTGCATATATTCATATCTCCTTTCTTCCATGTTAGCTAGAGTTTTGCACATGCTGTCATTATGGTCTCTGTACTTTTTAACCATATTTTTGCATGATTGAGAGCAGAGTTTAGAATTTACCTCAGATGGTAGTTCAGTGGAGGAGACATTTGATGTTTCTGCCATTAGAGCTTGATTTTGAAATTCTTCCTCTGTCTGATCACTCCAGTCAAACACATTGTCTTCTAGAGAGACAAGTGCTTGTGATGATGAAGCCTGATTAGCCTGTTGAGGCCTTGATGATTGTTGAATTTGAGATCTGCATTCTCTGGCAAAGTGACCAAGCTTATGACACTTGTAACACTCAACTTTTGTCTTATCAAAGGCTGGTTTGCCTTCTGTTCTTGCTTGAAAGTTGGTCCTTCCAGTTCTTTTAAGAAACCTTTTGGCCCTCATGGTCAGCATTGCATGTTGCCACTTTAAATCCATCTCTTCAGAATCATCTGGATGAATTTGTTCTAAATCTTCAGCATTAGAACAAACAGTCCATCATTGACAACAAAAGCCTCATAGTGAGCTTCAGTAAAGTTGCCATCACCACCTGAAAAGGAATCACTGCCATTAGATTTTTCAGAAGACAGAAGAGCAGTATTGTGATTATAAGAAAACGATTTCTTTTTAGTATCAATCTCAGTCTCAAACACTCTCAGACTGTTGTACATATCATCCAGTTCTATCTCATCAAGAGTGTCTTTTGTTCTCCATTGTGCAGCATAAACTGTCCATTCTTCTCCAAGAGATCTGAGAAACTTTCTGTTAACTTCATCTTGATCCAGGCTGACTTTTGCACTTTCCAGTTCACTTATCAGTTTGTTGAACCTGTCAAAAATTTGAGTAAGGTTTTCATTCTTGCCACCAGAAAAGTTCTCATACTGCTGTTTCAAAAGATCCTTTTGATTTCTCTTGGTACTGGCATTACCTGCAAATCTCTTCTCTAAAGCATTCCAAAGAGAATGAGCAGTATAAAACTTTTTGAACTGATGTTGATAAGCATTAGGAATGGCTATTTGTAAAAGTGTAAGAGCTTTCACTTCATTCATTCTAGCCTTTCTTTCAAGTTCAGTTTTTGGAGGAGTTTTGACTGGTTTTCCCTCATCATCAAGTTCTAGATCAACTACAGGAGGAAATTCAACAGTTTCCCATATGGCATAATCAATAAATTGAATATGCTGTTTAATCCTGAGTTTCCACATCTCAAACTCAGTGGGCTTGAGCATAGGTACTTTGAGTCCTTGCCCAGATCCACTGCTACTATTTTCAAATTCCATTGCAAAAGATTAAAAATTTAAAAGAAAACTTTCGACTTTGAAAAACAAAGAACGACCTGTGGCTCTGATACCACTTTGGAGGATTTGTTGCATTTGGAGGCAACTCAAAAGGAGGTAAGGTTACAGGTAAAGGTACTGTTAATGCAGGCAACATGATTTTCCATGATGTGTTGTATGTTGAACAGCTTAAGTATAATTTATTAAGTGTCTCTCAAATTTGTGACAAACAAAATATTGTTTTGTTTACAGATTCTGAGTGCATTGTCCTTTCAAAAGATTTCAAAATTCCTGAAAATTTTGTTTTACTAAGAACACCAAGAAAGGACAATGTCTATTGTTTGGACACAGATCTTTTATCCAAATCAAATACTTTAAGCTGTTTGATATCCAAAGCATCATCAAATGAGTCTGCTCTTTGGCATAGAAGGATGTGTCACATGAACTTCAAGTCCATGAATGTTTTAGTCAAAAAGAATCTGGTAAGAGGCTTACCACAAAAGGAGTTCATATGTGAGGATCATTGTGTAGCATGTCTTAAAGGCAAGCAACACAAAACTTCTCATAAGGCCAAAGAAGTAAATTCAATCTCATCTGCTCTTCAGCTGATTCATATGGATCTATTTGGTCCAACATCTGTTTTGAGTTTGAATAAAAGGGCTTACTGTTTAGTTATTGTTGATGATTATTCCACAACAGAAGTCCACTAATAGCTTTCTTCAAGCCTTTTGGATGTCCATGTACTATTCTTCATACTAAGACTCACTTAGGGAAGTTTGAAAGTAAGGCTGAAGAAGGATTTTTTGTAGGATACTCAAATCAAAGCAAAGCCTATAGAGTATATAACAGTGTGTCTAAAACCATTGAAGAAAGTGCCAATGTTGAATTTAATGAAAATACTACAAATGTCAAAGGCTCTGGTCCTGATTGGTTGTTTGATTTAGATTCACTAACAAATTCTCTGAGCTTTGTTGAGTATACTGCAGATGCTGATGCATACAGGATTGAAGCTGCCAACACAAATTCTCATGCTGCCAATACAAATTCTCAAGCTGTTGGCACAAAGTTTCAAACTGCTGCAGATTCAACAAATTGGGATGCTTACACCACTATACCACTTCTGTCATGTGACCCTCTAGGGGTTCTGAATGCTAAACATGATACAAATCTAGATACTGAAGTGCCACTCCCAAGTCCTGAGAGAACAGCTCCATCACAAAGGGAACCAGTCCCAGATTCAAGTCAAGCTGTTCCAGAAGCTGAACTATTCACTGGTCCTGATGGAAGTTATACAAATCTTGGATCCTCTTTTCAGATAGAAAGAGCGCCTACCCTCAGAGTTCACAAGTATCATCCTCTAAATCATATAATGGGTGATCCAAGTACTCCTGTACAGACAAGGAAAATGGTTCACAATCAATCTGCTGCTGCTGAACAAGCAGTTCCTGAATTCAGTCTAGCTTGTTTTTGAACATGCCTGTTTCATGTCTCAACTGGAACCTAAAAAGGCATCAGAAGCATTGAAAGATTCATCCTGGATTGAAGCAATGCATGAAGAGCTTCTATAGTTGAAGATTCAGAATGTATGGACACTGGTTGATCTTCCTAAAGGAAAGAGAGCAATTGATACAAGATGGGTGTTCAGAAACAAGAAAGATGAGAGAGGGATAGTCATCAAGAATAAAGCAAGGCTAGTAGCTCAAGGGTACACTCAAGAAGAAGGCATAGATTATGATGATGTATTTGCTCCAGTGGCAAGAATTGAAGCCATCAGACTATTTTTGGCCTATGCAAGCTTCAAAGGTTTTAAAGTGTATCAAATGGATGTGAAGTCTGCTTTTCTATATGGGACAATTGAAGAGGAGGTCTATGTATGACAGCCTCCTGGTTTTGAGGACTACAAGTATCCAGACAGGGTCTACAAGTTAGACAAGGCTCTCTATGGTCTCCATCAAGCCCCAAGAGCATGGTATGACACTCTGTCATCATACCTTCTAAAAAATGGGTTCAAGAGAGGAACTCTGGACAAAACACTTTTCACGAAGTCCATCAAAGCTAAGATTCTGCTTGTCCAAATCTATGTTGATGACATCATCTTTGGCTCAAGAAATGATTGTTGGTGCAAAGAATTTGAAGCTTTAATGCACAAAAAGTTCCAAATGAGTTCAATGGGAGAACTCACTTTCTTTCTAGGATTGCAGGTCAAGCAGAAACCCACTGGTCTCTTCATAAGTCAATCTAAGTATGTTAGAGACATACTGGAAAAGTTTGGGTATCAAGACACCAAAGTTGCAAGCACTCCAATGGATCCTCACATGCAGCTCCATACAGACAAAGATGGCATAGATGTGGACATTCATTTATATAGATCTCTAATAGGATCACTTATGTATCTAACATCTTCAAGACCTGATATTATGTTTGTTGTCTGTGTGTGTGCTAGGTTTTAATGCTCTCCAAAGGATTCTCATTTGGTTGCTGTTAAGAGAATCTTTAGATACCTAAAAGGCCAACCTCATTTTGGCCTCTGGTATCCTAAAGACTCTCCTCTTACATTAACAGCCTACTCTGACAGTGACTATGGTGGATGCGACATTGGCAGAAAATCCACAACTGGTGGATGTCAATACTTAGGAGCAAGACTGGTCTCTTGGCAATGCAAAAAGCAGACAACTGTTTCCACATCGTCCACTGAAGCAGAATATGTAGCAGCTGCAAGCTGCTGCTCACAGGTAATGTGGATTCAAAATCAATTGAGAGACTATGGTATGAACTTCTTATCCACTCCTATTTATATTGACAATTCAAGTGCAATCAGCATTGTGCAAAACCCAGTAAAATTCCCAAAAACCAAGCATATAGAAATCAGATTTCACTTTATAAGGGATTGTAATGAGAAGAAGTTAATACAAGTTACCAAAATACATACTGATGATCAGTTAGCTGATCTATTTACAAAACCTTTTGATGTAGGAAGGTTCACTTTCCTAGTATCAAACATTGGTATGGTAAACATGGATTAACTTGTCTTCATTATTATCAACTTCATATGCTTATTTAAGGGGGAGTCACTGTTTCATTAAAAGATGCCTAAGTTTTAACTAACAACTTGAGTATTTTCTCAAGCGGCTAGTTCATTTTCTCGGACTGTTAGTTATTCACTTGATCTGTCAAAGTGTGCAGGGCATTTCGGTAATTTCAAATGTGTGTGCGCGGGACCCAACCTTTTCAAAACCTTTAAAGGTCCCAGTTTCGTTCAGTTGTAACTACCAGTTAAAAACATTCCTTCCACGGCCTTTCTTTTCTCTCTGAACGATTCACACACCCTTCTTTGCATACCGGTCTTTACATACCGGTCTTTACAATATTGGATATAGGGGTCCTGCTGATTCCTTTACTTTCTTGAAAGCACACTTTTCACCTAAATGGAAATATTTTGTGCATATTATTCAGCAGTGTATAAGCCCCAAAAGAACCGGTTGGTCAGAATTTTCTTCCAACATTGCCACTTCCTTAGTGTGCTTTTCAACGGGCCAACGGTTCAATTTCTCAAATATGATTTTTCAGGGGATGTTAAGGCATCATTCCCTAAAGAATGGTAAGTTTTTAATGTATCCCAGATTTTTGGCAGAAATAATTGCACACACTTGCACCACTTCTCATTTACATAAGAGGATACATGTTTCCCACAGGCACTCACTATCTTCCATTAAAAGGCTTTTAAAACAAAGTGCCAATTTTTTGAGTGTAGATGTTCCATTGCCTTTTGCAATGATGAACATCATTCCAACAAACAGAGGAGAGAGTCCTGAGTAGGCTCAGCCCATCATTACTGCTTCACCCCCAAGACCCCAACCCCCTCCTCATGATACACAAATTCCTTCTGCTCCTTCTCATCAGCCAAGATCCACACTTAAATATCTATATAAAAGGAAAAGAGGACCTGGAGCTCCTTCCTCCTCAGCCCTCAGACAAGAGCCATATAACCCTGTGCAGGAGGACACTTCTGCACAGAATATCCAAAGGGTACACATTGAGGACACTCCCATCCTCACTCAGGAGGTGGACATCTCATCAGAGATGGTCCATATGGGTTCTGTGACTGGCACTACTGCTGTCTCTGCAAAAGAGGCACAGGACAGTGCCAACATCATTAAGACCACACCCATGGCAACAGCAAGTGTGCAAACACCTGCTAGAAGTCCCCAGAACCAAGAACAGAGGGGCCCAAAAGGTTCTACTTCTGGTATTCATGCCAGTGATAGATCACAAGCACCACACATGTTTAGTGATCTTGAGGCTAGTCTGCAACTTATGCTTTTGACGGATCCCAAGATGAAACCTGTTGTAGCTATGTTGGAATACCAAATGTCCATTATTGCTGCACAGGGAGCACAGATATTTGCACTAAAGCAGGCAGAAGCGGCTCAAAATCAAAGAATGGATTATCTCCATAAAGGGTTTACCCTCTGTGGAAATAAGATCATGAAATTAGAGCGTTTGATTCAAACCCAAGTGGCAAAGGTTGTAGGTCATCCTGACCAAACCAATGCTTCCAAAAAGGGGGAGAATCAGGAGTTTCCTAAAGCAGTCCAAGCAGCTCCAACAGAAGCAGTTCAAGTAGTCCCAACAGTTCAATCATCTAGGCAAACAGTCCCAACAACTTCTCAAGCTGTTAGCCTAGAAACTTAAGCTGCTTCTACAAAAGCAACTGGAGTTGTTATAAGAGAAGGTGTCCAAGCTCCAACCAGTACAGTCCAAGCTACAACTTCTGCTATAAAAGATAAGGGCAAGGGCATTGTTATTGAGTCTCCAAAGCACAAATTTACTTCCAAAGAAGCCCAGATTGCCTTTGATGCTGAAATTGCCAGAAAGTTAGCAGAAGAACAGGATCAAGAGTTAGACCAGCAAACCCAGCCCCCAATGGACGATGATGAAACGTTAGGTGATTACTTAAAAGGGTTTGTGGTCAAACAAGGAGAAAAGAATAGGAAGCTGCCAACAGGGCACTCTAAGGCTGAGCATAGAAGATTTCTAATCAATTTTGCCTTTGCAGCTGGCATTCCAAAGAAGATGGCTCAGTCCATGACCACTGAAAGGCTGCAAGAGATCCATGACAAAAGTTTCTCAAGACATCCAACCATCCCAAGAACCAGTTCAAACTGGTACAAGTCATGATCAAACTGTTGCCAGTGCCCCTGCTCCTTCTGATCAAGCTATTGCTTCCATTCCTGCATCTGAGTCATTATCACAAGCAAAGCTGCATCAAGTTAAAAAGGTGTTGTTTGAGCAACAACTACAAAAGGCCATGGAGATAGAGAAATTGTTAGACCAGCATGACTTTAAAAAGCCTCTTATCAACTACTGGTATGCTAAGCCACTGGACAATATTGACTTAAGAGTTCAGTTTATAGTGAGAAGGGAATCTGGTCCAGAAGAAGAGTATGACACATTCTGGCACATGGTTCAAAAATTGACCGGAGATGAGCTCACAAAGATGCACAATATTAGGTCTATGACACAACCTGAGTCTATAAGGGAAGATATAGAGGATGCCAACAAGAAGGGAAAGAAGATCAAGCAAGTTGATCTGTTTGTCAAATCAAGGACTTACAGAATCAAATTTTCAGACGGATCTGGTATGTTCTTAAATCTTGAATTCTATGATCTACCAAAGGAAATGCTACTCCAGATGAAATCTGTTAGGATATCTTGTGATAGAGACGAGATGAAGAAAGAATTTTTGAAGGCTGTAAATCAGAAGCTTGCACAGTTGTAAGTTTTTGAAAGCCTTGGTTTGTAAATAACAGTTTACTTATTCATTTCCATTTTTGTATAGAACTTAAAGTCTTGAGTAAAGAGTTTAAGTTAGGGGGAGATTGTTGGGAAATAGTCTAAGTAAGTTCAAGCTGTTAGTTAGACTTCTCAAACTGTTAGTAGAGTTTATATGTAAATACAAAGTTCATGCTGTTAGTTGAAGAAACTCGAGCTGCCAGTGTAAAAGTTCAAGCTGCTAGAGTAAATCAACTCAAGCTGCTCTGTTCAAGCTGTCAAGTGATTCAAGCTGCTCAACAGTCTCATAAACAGAAAGTGCTGATTTTCAGGAAAAGATATCTACACGAAGATTCCAGCATATCTACTATCAGAGAAGTCATAGTCCTTCAAGGAAACAAATCAAGAAGCAATATAAATACATAGAATAGGTCTTTCTATTGTATAGGAGTTTTCTGCATATTCAAGTTTGTAATTGCTTTTTGTTTAAGTTTTCATAAGCCTCTAAGGTTGTAAAACCCTAAGAACAGTTTGTGTTCTTCGTCTAATCAAACAGATTAGAGGTGATTGTAATCATTGAAATCAGCAATACAAGCAGTCTTGATTATTTCTTGTGTTTATCTGCTATTGATTCTGAAAGGTTTTGTTAAAATAATTGTTGGGAAATAGCTTAAGTAGGTTCAAGCTGTTAGTTAGACTTCTCAAACTGTTAGTAGAGTTTATATGTAAATCCAAAGTTCATGCTGCTAGTTGAAGAAACTCGAGCTGCCAGTGTAAAAGTTCAAGCTGCCAGAGTAAATCAACTCGAGCTGCTCTGTTCAAACTGTCAAGGGATTCAAGCTGCTCAACAGTTTCATAAACAGAAAGTGTTGATTTTCAGGAAAAGATATTTACTTGAAGATTCCAGCATATCTACTATCAGAGAAGTCGTAGTCCTTCAAGGAAACATATCAAGAAGCAATATAAATACATAGAATAGGTCTTTCTATTGTACAAGAGTTTTCTGCATATTCAAGTTTGAAATTGCTTCTTGTTTTAGTTTTCATAAGCCTCTAAGGTTGTAAAACCCTAAGAACAGTTTGTGTTCTTCGTCTAATCAAACAGATTAGAGGTGATTGTAATCAGTTAAATTAGCAATACAAACAGATTTGATTATTTATTGTGTTTATCTGCTATTTATTCTGAAAGCTTTTGTTAAAATAATTAAGTGTTATTCCGCAAACTTCTTAATTAAACTTAGATTCAAAGCAAGATTATTGATTTATACTCTGATAAATTCAAATCAGTTAGTCTTGGTTAAGTACTTTTAGATCCTGACAAGTCGTATCAGAGCCATAGGTCGTTCTTTGTTTTTCAAAGTCGAAAGTTTTCATTTAAATTTTTAATCTTTTTCAATGAAATTTGAAAATAGCAGCAGTGGATCTGGGCAAGGACTCAAAGTGCCTATGCTCAAGCCCACTGAGTTTGAGATGTGGATACTCAGGATTAAATAGCATATTCAATTCATTGATTATGCCATATGGGAAACTGTTGAATTTCCTCCTGTAGTTGATCCAGAACTTGATGATGAGGGAAAACCAGTCAAAACTCCTCCAAAAACTGAACTTGAAAGAAAGGCTAGAATGAATGAAGTAAAAGCTCTTACACTCTTACAAATAGCCATTCCTAATTCTTATCAACATCAGTTCAAAAAGTTTTATACTGCTCATTCTCTTAGGAATGCTTTAGAGAAAAGATTTGCTGGTAATGCCAGTACCAAGAGAAATCAAAAGGATCTTTTGAAACAGCAGTATGAGAACTTTTCTGGTGCCAAGAATGAAAACCTTACTCAAATCTTTGACAGGTTCAACAAACTGATAAGTGAATTAGAAAGTGAAAAAGTCAGTCTGGATCAAGATGAAGTCAACAGAAAGTTTCTCAGATCTCTTGGAGAAGAATGGACAGTTTATGCTGCACAATGGAGAACAAAAGACACTCTTGATGAGATAGAACTGGATGATCTGTACAACAGTCTGAGAGTGTTTGAGACTGAGATTGATACTAAAAAGAAATCTTTTTCTTGTAATCACAATACTGCTCTTCTGTCTTCTGAAAAATCTAATAGCAGTGATTCCTTTTCAGGTGGTGATGTCAACTCTGCTGAAGCTCACTATGAGGCTTTTGTCGCCAATGATGGACTATTTGCTCTAAATGCTGAAGACTTAGAACAAATTCATCCAGATGATCTTGAAGAGATGGATTTAAAGTGGCAACATGCAATGCTGACCATGAGGGCCAAAAGGTTTCTTAAAAGAACTGGAAGGACAAACTTTCAAGCCAGAACAGAAGGCAAACCAGCTTTTGATAAGTCAAAAGTTGAGTGCTATAAATGTCATAAGCTTGGTCACTTTGCAAGAGAATGTAGATCTCAAGGTCAACAGTCTACAAGGACTCCACAACCCAATCAGACATCATCATCAACAGCACTTGTCTCTCAAGAAGACAATGTGTTTGACTGGAGTGATCAGACAGAGGAAGAGTTTCAAAACCAAGCTCTAATGGCAGAAACATCAAATGTCTCATCCACTGAACTACCATCTGAGGTAAATTCTAAACTCTGCTCTCAATCATGCAAAAATATGGTTAAAAAGTACAGAGATCATAATGAGAGCATGTGCAAAACTCTAGCTAAGATGGAAGAAAGGAGATATGAATATATGCAAGCCATAGAAGATCTTGAAAAACAGATAAATGACTATAAGGATAATGAGATTCAAATGGGACATGATAGAACATATCATGAGTGGGAGAAAAAGGAGATAAATAAGAAAATAGACTCTCTGAATAAAAAGGTAGAAGAGACTGAACAAAAGGTGTTAGAGGCTAATAAGAAACTAGAATCTGTCAATATAGATCTAGGTAACTTTAAAGTGGCTAATCAAAAGCTAGAACACCTAATGGAAGTCCAATTCAAAGATAGGGTAAAATCTCAGGTTAATCCCAAAGAAGGCATAGGATACAGGGCTACTCCACCTCCATACAACAATAAGTACATTCATCCAATGAGTGAAGTTGCTGATAGACTTGTCAATGAACCATTAGAGGAGTCTATGAATATTGTAGATCCTATCCTTGATACCACCCCTGAATCTAAAGAAGATCAGATTCAAAATACAGAGTGTGAGTGCACAATAGTTGAGAAGGCACACAAAACAATGAGTGCACCCATAGAGATCCAAGCCCCCAATAAGAAAGGAAAAGAGAAGATGAGTGTATGCAATGCTGCTCCACAAGTTTCTGTACATTCTAACTGTAACACTGCATCTTCTTCAAAGAATAATAAAAGGGGTAAAAATGTTCCTGTCTGCACTTGCCAAAAGCATGGTGTTCAAAAGTTTCCCAAACAACAGCAGGTAAGGGGAAATCAGAGGAACAAGAACCATAAATTGTCAGAAAAATCTGGTTCTCAAATTCAAATAGTCAAAAGGTGTTTTCACTGTGGCAGGAAGAACCACTTGGCCAAGGATTGTTTTTATAAACCAGCTGTTGCAAAACAGACTGTGAATCAAAAAAATTCAAATCCTACTCATGCAAAAACATTCAAAGGTCAGACCTTCTACTACACCAGTTCCAAAGAAAACAGTTGATCACAGGCTTTTAAAAGTTAATAAAAAACACTCCACACACCAAAAACAAGTTTTGGCAAAGCCTAAATTAAGTTGTAAGCAAATATGGTGTGTCAAGGACAAATCTTCAGATCAAACTGCTGATACAAAAGATCAGACTGTTAAGCCAAATTTTGAAACTGTTAGTGCAAACACTGAAGCTGTTAGCACTAAAAACACAGATCAAGCTGCTAAGCATCAATCTAGAACTGTTAGTGAATCATCATAGACTGTTAGAAGAAAAGATGATCAAAATACCTGGATACCTCATATAATCACTAAATATTCTCCAAACACTCCATCAGTAAATCTCATTAAATATAAAAAGTCAAAAACAGTATTTAGTTATGTCAATGCACAAGGCCAACCCAAACCCAATTTGGTTTGGGTTTACTCCACTACTGACTAAGCTTCTATTTGTGCAGGGCAACCACAGGTCTCCTCATAAAACAAGATGGCATTTGGACAGTGGATGCTCTAGGCACATGACAGGCAATTCTGAGTGCTTGTCAAATTTCAAAGGCTTTGATGGAGGATTTGTTGCATTTGGAGGGAACTCAAAAGGAGGTAAGGTTACAGGTAAAGGCACTGTTAAAGCAGGCACCATGATTTTCAATGATGTTTTGTATGTTGAACAGCTTAAGTATAATTTATTAAGTGTCTCTCAAATTTGTGACAAACAAAACATTGTTTTGTTTACAGATTCTGAGTGCATTGTCCTTTCAAAAGATTTCAAAATTCCTGAAAATTTTGTTTTACTGAGAACACCAAGAAAGGACAATGTCTACTATTTGGACACAGATCTTTTATCCAAATCAAATACTTTAAGCTGTTTGATATCCAAAGCATCATCAAATGAGTCTGCTCTTTGGCATAGAAGGATGTGTCACACGAACTTCAAGTCCATGAATGTTTTGGTCAAAAAGAATCTGGTAAGAGGTTTACCACAAATGGAGTTCATATGTGATGATCATTGTGTAGCATGTCTTAAAGGCAAGCAACACAAAACTTCATAAGGCCAAAGAAGTAAATTCAATCTCATATGCTCTTCAGCTGATTCATATGGATCTATTTGGTCCAACATCTGTTTTGAGTTTGAATAAAAGGGCCTACTGTTTAGTCATTGTTGATGATTTCACCAGATTAACTTGGGTTTACTTTCTTAGGTCCAAAGATGAAACTGCTGAGCTAGTTAAGTCTTTTATCCTTAAGATAGAAAACCAATCCAACTCAAAAGTTAAAGTGATAAGATCAGACAATGGAACTGAATTTAAAAACCACATTCTAAACAGTTTCTGTGAGTCCAAAGGTATTGCTAGACAATATAGTGCACCAAGAACACCACAACTAAATGGTGTAGCTGAAAGAAAGAATAGAACATTAATTGAGGCTGCTAGAACAATGTTAGCTGATTCTAAACTGCCAATGACTTTCTGGGCAGAAGCTGTCAATACAGCCTGTTATGTTCTGAATAGGGTTCAAGTTGTTCAATCTCAAGGAAAAACTCCCTATTAGTTATTCCACAATAGAAGTCCCCTAATAGCTTTCTTCAAGTCTTTTGGATGTCCATTTACTATTCTTCATACTAAGACTCACTTCGGGAAGTTTGAAAGTAAGGCTGAAGAAGGATTCTTTGTAGGATACTCAAATCAAAGCAAAGCCTATAGAGTATATAACAGTGTGTCTAAAACCATTGAAGAAAGTGCCAATGTTGAATTTAATGAAAATTCTGCTAATGTCAAAGGCCCTGGTCCTGATTGGTTGTTTGATTTAGATTCACTAACAAATTCTCTGAGCTTTGTTGAGTATACTGCAGAAGCTGATGCATACAGTCTTGAAGTTGCCAACACAATATCTCATGCTGCCAATACAAATTCTCAAGCTGTTGGAACAAAGTTTCAAACTGCTGCAGATTCAACAAATTGGGATGATTACACCACTATACCACTTCTGTCTTGTGATCCTCCAGGGGTTCTAAATGTTCAACATAATACAAATCCAGACACTAAAGTGAAACTCCCAAGTCCTAGGAGCACAGCTCCACCCCAAAGGGAACCAGTCCCAGATTCAAGTCAAGCTATTACTGAAACTGAACCATTCACTGGTCCTGATAGAGATGATACAAATCTTGGATCCTCTTTTCAGACAGAAAGAGAGCCTACCCTCAGAGTTCACAAGTATCATCCTCTCAATCAAATACTGGGTGATCCCAAGTACTCCTGTACAAACAAGGAAGATGGTTCACAATGAGACTGCTGCTGCTGAACAAGCAGTTCCTGAATTCAGTCTAGCTGCTCTTGAACATGCCTGTTTCATGTCTCAACTGGAACCTAAAAAGGCATCAGAAGCATTGAAAGATTCATCCTGGATTGAAGCAATGCAAGAAGAGCTTCTACAGTTCAAGATTCAGAATGTATGGACTCTGGTGGATCTTCCTAAAGGTAAGAGAGCAATTGGTACAAGATGGGTGTTCAGAAATAAGAAAGATGAGAGAGGGATAGTCATCAAGAATAAAGCAAGGCTAGTAGCACAAGGGTACACTCAAGAAGAGGGCATAGATTATGATGATGTATTTGCCCCAGTGGCAAGAATTGAAGCCATCAGACTATTCTTGGCCTATGCAAGCTTCAAAGGTTTTAAAGTGTATCAAATGGATGTGAAGTCTGCCTTTTTATATGGGACAATTGAAGAAGAGGTCTATGTGTGTCAACCTCCTAGTTTTGAAGACTACAAGTATCCAGACAGAGTCTACAAGCTAGACAAGGCTCTCTATGGTCTCCATCAAGCCCCCAGAGCATGGTATGACACTCTGTCATCATACCTTCTAAAGAATGGGTTCAAGAGAGGCACTCTGGACAAAACACTTTTCACTAAGTCTATCAAAGCTGAGATTCTGCTTGTCCAAATCTATGTTGATGACATCATCTTTGGCTCAACAAATGACTGTCTGTGCAAAGAGTTTGAAGCTTTAATGCACAAAAAGTTTCAAATGAGTTCAATGGGAGAACTCACTTTCTTTCTGGGATTGCAAGTCAAGCAGAAGCCCACTGGACTTTTCATAAGTCAATCAAACTATGTGAAAGACATACTAGAAAAGTTTGGGTATCCAGACACAAAGGTTGCAAGCACTCCAATGGATCCTCACAAGCAACTCCATACAGACAAAGATGGGATAGATGTGGACATACATTTATACAGATATCTCATAGGATCACTCATGTATCTAACATCTTCTAGACCAGATATAATGTTTGATGTCTGTGTGTGTGCTAGGTTTCAATGCTCTCCAAAGGATTCTCACTTGGTTGCTGTTAAAAGAATCTTTAGATATCTTAAAGGCCAACCACACTTAGGCCTATTGTATCCTAAAGACTCTCCCCTTGAACTAACTGCTTATTCTGACAGTGACTATGGTGGTTGCAACATTGACAGAAAATCCACTACTGGTGGATGTCAATACTTAGGAGCAAGACTGGTCTCTTGGCAATGTAAAAAGCAGACAACTGTGTCCACATCATCTACTGAAGCAGAATATGTAGCAGCTGCAAGCTGCTGCTCCCAGGTAATGTGGATTCAAAATCAGCTAAGAGACTATGGTATGAATTTCTTATCCACTCCTATTTACATTGACAATTCAAGTGCAATAAGCATTGTGCAAAACCCAGTAAAATTCCCAAAAACCAAGCATATAGAAATCAGATTTCATTTCATAAGGGATTGTAATGAGAAGAAATTAATCCAAGTTACCAAAATACATACTGATGATCAGTTAGCTGATCTATTTACAAAACCTTTTGATGTAGGACGATTCACTTTCCTGGTATCAAATATTGGTATGGTCAACATGGATTAATTTGCTTTCATTATTATTTACTTCGTATGCTTATTTAAGGGGGAGTCACTGTTTCATTAAAAAGATGCATAATTTTCAACTAACAGCTTGAGTATTTTCTCAAGCTGCTAGTTCATTTTCTCGGACTGTTAGTTATTCACTTGATCTGTCAAAGTGTGCAGGGCATTTAGGTAATTTTTTAATGTGGGTGCGCGGGACCCAACCTTTTTCAAAACCTTTAAAGGTCCCAGCTTCGTTCAGTTGTAACTACCAGTTACAAAGTTCTCTTCCACGACCTTCCTTTTCCTCTCTGAACGATTCACACAATCTTCTTTGCAACCCTAAAATCTCCGATCAATCTTCAATGGAGTTTGTCAAAGAACACAACTGCCTTCCATACTCTCTCAAACACTCTGAACTTCAGCCATTCCATGATATGATGGATTTTTTAAGACACTCCCATATCCACCATGCCCTCAATATAAATCCCACCATATACATATCGCATATAGAACAGTTCTGGAATCGTGCCTCCGTCCAAACCATCAATGGACTTCCTTTTATACTATCCAAGATTGATGGCACTCCCATCACCATTACTGAGGAATCCATTAGACGACATTTGCATCTTCAAGATGCCACAGGTATAACAGACCTAACTCTTGATGCTTTACATACTGGTCTTTATAATATAGGTTATAGAGGTCCTGCTGATTCATTTACTTTCTTGAAAGCCCATTTTTCTCCTAAATGGAAATATCTTGTACATATTATTCAGCAGTGTATGAGCCCCAAAAGAACTGGTTGGTCAGAATTTTCTTCTAACATTGCCACTGCCTTAGTGTGCTTTTCAACAGGCCAACGGTTCAATTTTTCAAACATGATTTTTCAGGGGATGTTAAGGCATCATTCCCTAAAGAATGGGAAATTTTTAATGTATCCCAGATTTTTGGCAGAAATCATTGCACACACCTGCACTACTTCTCATTTACATAAGAGGATACATATTTCCCATAGGCATTCACTATCTTCTATAAAGAGGCTTTTAAAACAAAGTGCCAATTTTTTGAGTGTAGATGTTCCATTGCCTTCTGCAATGATGAACATCATCCCAAGAAACAGAGGAGAGGGTCCTGAGCAGGCTCAACCTATCATTACTGCTTCACCCCCAGGACCCCAATCCCCTCCTCATGATACACAAATTCCTTCTGTTCCTTTTCATCAGCCAACAGCCACACTTAAATTTCTATACAAAAGGAAAAGAGGCCCAGGAGCTCCTTCCTCCTCAGCCCTCAGACCAGAGCCACATATCCCTGTGCAGGAGGACACTTCTGCACAGAATATCCAAAGGGAACCAATTGAGGACACTCCCATCCTCACTCAGGAGGTGAATATCTCTTCAGAGACTGTTCATATGGGTTCTGTGGCTGGCACTACTGCTGTCTCTGCACAAGAGGCACAGGACAGTGCCAACATCACTAAGACCACGCCCATGGCAACAGCAAGTGTGCAAACACAAGCTGGAAGTCCCCAGAACCAAGAACAGAGCCCAGGGGTTTCCACTTCTGGTATTAATGTCAGTGATAGATCACAAGCACCACAGGTGTTTTCTGATCTTGAGGCTAGTCTGCAACTAATGCTTTTGACGGATCCCAAGATGAAACCTGTTGTAGCTATACTGGAATACCAACAGTCCATCATTGCTGCACAGGGTGCACAAATTATGGCCCTAAAGCAATCAGAAGTGGCTCAAAATCAGAGAATGGATTATCTCCATAAGGGGTTTACCCTTTGCGGAAATAAGATCATTCAATTAGAGCGTTTGATTCAAACCCAAGGGGCAAAGGTTGTAGGTCCTCCTGACCAAACCAATGCTTCCAATAAGGGGGAGAATCAGGAGGATCCTGAATCAGTCCAAGCAGCTCCAACAGCATCAGTCCAAGCAGCCTCAACAGTTCCACCTTCTAGGCTAACAGTCCCAACAGCTTCTCAAGCTGTTAGCCTAGAAACTCAAGCTGCTGCCTCCTCTAAAAGCAACTGGAGTTGTTATAAGGGAAGGTGCTCAAGCTCAATCCAGTACAGTCTAATCTACATCCTCTGCTGCAAAAGACAAGGGCAAGGGCATTCTAATTGAGTCTCCAAAGCACAAATTTTCTTCCAAAGAAGCCCAGATTGCCTTTGATGCTGAAGTTGCCAAAAGGTTAGCAGAAGAATAAGATCAAGAGTTAGACCAGCAAACCCAGCCCCCAATGGAAGATGATGAAACCTTAGGTGATTACCTGAGAGGGTTTGTGGTCAAGCAAGGAGAAAAGAAGAGGAAGATGCCAACAGGGCATTCTAAGGCTGAGCATAGAAGATTCCTAATAAATTTTGCCTATGCAGCAGGTATCCCAAAGAAAATGGCTCAGTCCATGAGCACAGAAAGGCTGCAGGGTATCCATGATAAAGAAATGGATAAACGAAAGAAAGCAAAAGTCTCTCAAGAAGTCCAAGCACCTCAAGAAGCAGTTCAAACTACTGCCAGTGCCCCTGCTCCTTCTGATCAAGCTGTTACTTCTATTCCTGAATCAGAGTCATTACCTCAAGCAAAGCTAGATCAAGTGAAAAAGGTGTTGTTTGAGCATCATCTACAAAAGTCTCTAGAGATAGAGAAACTACTGGATCAACATGATTTTACAAAGCCTCTGATCAATTACTGGTATGCTAAGCCACTGGATGATATTGACTTAAGATTCAAGTTTGTGGTGAGAAGGGAATCTGGACCAGAAGAAGAGTATGATACATTCTGGCATATGGTTCAGAAGTTGACCAAAGATGAGCTTATCAGGATGCATAATATTGGGTCTGTGACACAAGTTAGATCTGCTCTACCACAAGTGAAGCAAGTCATTAAAGATCTAAAATCAATTGTTGACCCTGAATCTGCAAGGAAAGAAATAGAGGATGCTATGAAGAAGGGAAAGAAGATCAAGCAAGTTGATCTGTTTGTCAAATCAAGAACATACAGAATCAAATTCTCAGATGGATCTGGTATATTCTTCAATCTCGAATTTTATGATTTACCAAAAGATATGCTACTTCAGATGAAATCCATTAGAATATCTTGTGATAGAGATGAGATGAAGAAAGAATTTTTGAAGGCTGTAGAACAGAAACTTGCACAGTTATAAGTTTTTGAAAGCCTTGGTTTGTAAATAACAGTTTACTTATTCATTTCCATTTTTGTATAGAACTTAAAGTCTTGTGTAAAGAATTTAAGTTAGGGGGAGATTGTTGGGAAATAGTTTAAGTAGGTTCAAGCTGTTAGTTAGACTTCTCAAACTATTAGTAGAGTTTATATGTAAATCCAAAGTTCATGCTGCTAGTTGAAGAAACTCGAGCTGCCAGAGTAAATCAACTCGAGCTGCTCTGTTCAAACTGTCAAGGGATTCAAGCTGCTCAACAGTTTCATAAACAGAAAGTGCTGATTTTCAGGAAAAGACATTTACTCGAAGATTCCAGCATATCTACTATCAGAGAAGTCGTAGTCCTTCAAGGAAACATATCAAGAAGCAATATAAATACATAGAATAGGTCTTTCTATTGTACAAGAGTTTTCTGCATATTCAAGTTTGAAATTGCTTCTTGTTTTAGTTTTCATAAGCCTCTAAGGTTGTAAAACCCTATGAACAGTTTGTGTTCTTCGTCTAATCAAACAGATTAGAGGTGATTGTAATCAGTTAAATTAGCAATACAAACAGATTTGATTATTTATTGTGTTTATCTGCTATTTATTCTGAAAGCTTTTGTTAAAATAATTAAGTCTTATTCCGCAAACTTCTTAATTAAACTTTGATTCAAAGCAAGATTATTGATTTATACTCTGATAAATTCAAATCAGTTAGTCTTGGTTAAGTACTTTTAGATCCTGACAATAATTAAGTGTTATTCCGTAAACTTCTTAATTAAACTTTGATTCAAAGCAAGATTATTGATTTATACTCTGATAAATTCAAATCAGTTAGTCTTGGTTAATTACTTTTAGATCCTGACACTTGATCAGTGTGAGACATACAAAGTTTTAGACCTTTGAGGACACTTAGTCACTTTTGTTTAACATGCCCAGCTTGCTGACAAGGTAATAAAACCTTGTTTCATCCAGAGGTTTGGTGAAAATGTCTGCAAGCTGTTCATTGGTGGAAATAAAACTTACCTCCACATTACCTTTCTGAATGTGATCCCTGATGAAGTGATGTCTGACTTCAATATGCTTTGTTCTTAAATGAAATACTGGATTGTTGGAAATGGCTATGGCACTTGTGTTATCACATAGAATAGGAATTTTCCTATACACAAGTCCATAATCTTCAAGCTGATGCTGCATCCACAGGATCTGCCCACAGCAGCTTCCAGCAGCAATGTACTCAGCTTCAACAGTAGAAGTAGACACAGAGTTCTGCTTCTTGCTGCACCAACTTATCAACTTACCACCAAGGAGTTGACATCCACCTGTTGTGCTTTTCCTGTCTAGCCTGCAGCCTGCAAAATCAGAATCTGAATAACCTGTTAGTTCAAGGCTTGAATCTTTGGGATACCAAAGACCCAAACCTGGTGTACCCTTCAGGTATCTGAAGATTCTTTTAACAGCAGCTAGATGAGATTCTTTTGGATCAGCTTGGAACCTAGCACACAGACAGGTAGCAAACATAATATCAGGTCTACTAGCAGTTAAGTATAGCAAGCTCCCAATCATGCCTCTGTAAGCTGTTACTGAAACAGCTTTGCCACTGGCATCAGCATCCAATTTTACATTGGTTGCCATTGGGGTTTTAATAGGAGAACTTTGATCAAATTTGAACTTTTTCAAAAGATCTAAAGTGTACTTTCTTTGATTTATAAAAATTCCAGTTGAGGTTTGTTTAACCTGTAATCCTAAAAAGAAAGTTAGTTCTCCCATCCTACTCATTTCATACTTGGATTTCATGAGTAATGAAAAATTCTTGCACAACTGCTCATTAGTAGAACCAAATATTATGTCATCCACATAAATTTGAACAAGCATAATATCAGACTTCACTTTCTTTATGAACAGTGTGGTATCCACTTTACCTCTGGAATACCCATTGCTCATAAGGAAATCAGTAAGAGTGTCATACCAGGCTCTAGGGGCTTGTTTGAGACCATAGAGAGCTTTGTCCAACTTATAGACAAAACCTGGATGTTGTTCATTTTCAAAACCTGGAGGCTGCTTGACATAAACTTCTTCTTGCAGCTTCCCATTTAAAAATGCACTCTTCACATCCATTTGAAATACCTTAATGCTCTTATGAGCAGCATAGGCTAGATACAAACGAATTGCTTCTAGCCTGGCCACAGAAGCAAATGTTTCATCATAATCAATTCCTTCCTCCTGTTTGTAGCCTGAGCAACCAGCCTAGCCTTATTTCTAATGACATGACCTTGCTCATCCATCTTATTCCTGAAAACCCATTTGGTGCCAATTATGGTTTTACCTTTAGGAGCAGGGACAAACTTCCATACCTTGTTTCTCTCAAACTGATTGAGCTCTTCTTGCATGGCAGTGATCCAATTGGCATCTTTTAGTGCTTCATCCTCCTTCTTTGGCTCCATCAATGAAACAAAACTAGAGAACATACAAAAGTTCCCTAAGCTGTCCCATCGTGTTTGTACCCCTTTGTTGATGTCACCAATTATTTGATCATTGAGGTGACATCTGATCCACTTAGGATTATTTTTCAATAATGATTCTCCTGAGTTGTTAACATCTTCAGCAGGTCCTGTTGAACAGCTCTCAAGATTTTCAGACACACTGTTGTCTTGAGCCTGTTCACTTGTTGAACATGTCTGACCACTGTTGAACATATCTGCAGTAGAACTAGGAAAATCGGCATTGATAGGTTCAGGACATGCAGTTGTAATTAAGTCAGTACACTTATTCACACAGGGTGTATTGACATAATCATCATCATGCCCATCATGATTAACAGGTTCCACACTGGGTGTAATGGAAGCTTTTGAGTCCTCTTCACTGATTGAATGCATCAGATCATCAAAGTTTAATTCTCCTGAAACTGATTCAGGAACAGCTTTGGTGGAAGCATTCTTGGACTCTTCAAAGGTGACATTGATAGATTCATCTATCACCTTTCTTTTGTTGTTGTATACTCTGTAGGCTTTGGAGATAGCAGAGTAGCCAACAAACACACCTTCATCAGCTTTTGGTTCAAACTTTGACAGTTGATCCCTTTGATTCGGAATGAAACAGGGACACCCAAACACATGGAAGTAACTGACATTTGGCTTCCTCCCTTTGAGCAGCTCATAGCGAGTCTTGTTGAACCTTTTCACCACTAAGGATCTGTTTTGGGTGAAGCAGGCAGTGTTAACAGCTTCTGCCCAGAATGATGAAGGTAAACCTGATGCACACAGCATGGTTCTAGCAGCTTCAATGAGAGTTCGGTTTCTCCTTTCAGCAACTCCATTTTGTTGTGGAGTTCTTACAGCTGAAAAGTTTTGAGTGATTCCTTTCTCTTCACAGAAGTCTTCAAGAGTACTGTTTCTGAATTCAGTACCATGATCACTTCTAAGTTGCTTCACTTGGGCAGAGTTCAACATTTCCATCTTTTTCACAAATCCAATAATTTCTCTAGCAGCCTCTCATTTGCTCTTTAGAAAGATCACCCATGTGTACCTGGAGAACTCATCAACCATTACTAGAGTGTATATTCTTCCTCCTAGACTTGGGACATTTACAGGTCCAAACAAGTCCATGTGGATTAAGAAGAGTGGAGTATCAATAGAGAAGTTATGTTTGGATTTAAAAGATGATTTTCTCTGCTTGCCTTTCTCACAAGCTGTGCAAAGTTTATCGTTAACAAAGGTCATAGAAGGCAAACATGTCACCAACTCTTTCTTACAGAGTTTATTGATGTTCTTGAAGTTCAGATGTGACAGCCTTTTGTGCCATAACCAGTTTAAGTCTGCATTTGTTCTTGTGAGAAAGCAGGTTTCAGTTGTGGGATCAGCAGATTGCATGTCCACAACATATACACCTTTCTTTCGTTGAGCACATAGCACAACTTTGCCTTGGGGATCCAATATGTAACCCAGGTGCTCATCAAAATTAACCTTGTAGCCAGTATCACACAGTTGGCTTATGCTAACCAGGTTATGTTTTAGCCCAACCACATAGGCTACTCTTTTGAACACCGCAGCACCAGCTTTAAGGGTTCCATATCCCTCAGTAGATCCCTGTACATTGTCACCAAATGTGACTTTTGGCCCTTTTTCAGGCCTGAGATCACTCAGCAATTCTTTACAACCTGTCATGTGCCCTGAGCAGCCACTGTTGATGGACTTATAATATCCACACTAATATTTCCTATTTGAATGGTATCAGCTTGGATACCACTTTCATTGACTAAGATGTTTCCAACACTGTTTGTAACAGCTGTGAGAGTACTATCAGAGTTAACAGGCCTCATGTCCTCAGATTCAGGACAGTCCTTGGCCAGATGTGTCTTCTTCCCACGTTTATAACATTTTCTCTTTTTAGGATTTTTGAAAGAAGAACTTTCAGAAACACATTCTGAGTTATTTTTGTTGATTCTGTTAGCAGGTTTAGCAAACTTATTACTATTTGATGAATCAACAGCTTGAGTGGGGGGTTTAATAGTCACAGCTTTGTCTGTCTCTTCTTTCCTCTTTTTAGGAGGACAGATGTCAAAGATAGGAAGCTTAATTGGCTTTTGAACTTCCACAGGTTTGGGAAACTTATTCCCAAATTTCTCAGGCTGAGCAATGGCTTTGCCTTTGCCCCTACTGAGATGTGATTTATGCTGCCTATCAGCATAATCATAATTTCTGGTTTTGAAAAACTTATTCTCATTTAAAACCAGTTTACCACTATGATTAGAAAACTTATTAGAAATCACAGCAGGTTTGCTTTCAACATGAGACTTGCCCTTGTTGAAAACAGGCTGCTTAACTTTTGAAAACTTATTTTCAAAATGTTTAGCATCAAAAGGATTATCATGTCTTTTACCATCAGCTTTGGACCCAGAACCTGTTTTGTCAACAGGTTTAGTATCCACAACTGCAGTTTGGACATGTTTTCCTTTCTTTTGCTTGTGTGAATCAGCAGAGCACTTAGCAAGCTGGTTTGATGGAGAACATACTCCCACACCAGCTTTTGAGCTAGGTTCACACGAGCTGTCAGTATTTTGAGGCCTGACAAACCTGTTTGTTGAGATTAGTTTACCATTCACTTTTTGAAAAAAAGTGTTTGGATGCTCACCAAGAGTGAATAAATCTTTTTTCAGATTATTAATCTCAACAATGGAAGTTGTTGTGTCAAGATCCCCTCCAAGATAGGCTTGAATTTGTGCAGGGATCTGTTGACTTATACAATGGCTGACTTTTTGTGCAGATTGGCACCAAGAGTCAACTATCTTTTGAAGCTTAGCATGCTTTATATCTGTTTCTCTCTTTTCTTCCAGTAAAATAGAGTTGATGTGTTTTAATTCATCAAGCTCAGTTTCCAACTTATGGAAACTGTCCACTTTACTGGAATTTGTTTTAAGATCAGTTTTAAGCTTAGAGATTTCAGATATTAAAGCATCATGCTTCTCAACAGCAGATTTCAAATCAACTAGCATATATTCAAACATTTTAATCTTTTCTTCAGAACTGTAAGCCATAAAATTTTGTACCTTATACATCATTGTAGGATTCCAGTTCTCCAAGCTGCTGAAAGCTTCAGCTTCAGCCAGATCCTGTTTGAAACTGCTTGTTGATGGGACATCAGTGTTGGCCATCAGACATTGATTGTCTTCTTCATCAGATGATGAATCAGATTCCTCCCAGTCACAAGTCTCTGCCATGAGTCCCTTTTGGCGGTTGGAACCCACTGAGTTTTCCAACTTCCTCAGCTTAGCCATGGCCATAAGGTACTTAACCCTATAACCATCATCCTTGTTTGTCTTGTATGGTTTAGATGACTGACCAACAGCTTTTGACACACAGTCAACAGCTATATGGCCAGTTTTGCCACATTTAAAGCACTCAGCCGTGGATTTATCAAATGCCTTCTTTTTGCCAGCACCTGAACTTCCTTGCAGCATGTTTCTTCCAAACCTTTTCTTGTTGAACCTTTTGACAAGCATAGCTTTCATTTGCTCATCATCCTGTTCAGCAAGATCTGCATTATCTTCCTCATCTGACATCTCCTCCTTATCATCATCCTGTTGATCAGGTTGAGTGAACACATCACTCACCTGATTCACAGGCTGTCTCACATTGGCCACAAAGGCTGCACCTCTTTTAGACATCTCCAAGGCATTTCTTTTCTGTTGCCTTGATTGTTCATCATTTAGTAAAGATCCATACAAGTTGACAAGATCCATACTTCTGATGGTACCTGAGTTTCTTAAGATTGTTGAAAAGTAGTTCCATTCTTCAGGTAGGATGTCCAAAAACTTGTTCACCAGGGTAAGGCTGTCCTTGGTGATCCCAACAGCTTTGAGATCATTCACAAGAGTAGTAAACCTGGTGTAGGTTTCTGTGAGAGTCTCCTTTGGTTTTACAAAGAAGAGTTCATACTGTCTAACAAGATTGTTAATCCTGTTATCCAGTGTGATTGTGGGTCCATCATAGACGGTACACAAAGTATCCCACATCTCCTTTGTTGTCTTCATTTTCTCAACCTGCTTGAACACATCATCAGGGAGAGAAATAACCAGGTTATTCCTGGCCTTTGCATCCAGAGCTACCAATCTCTTGTCTTCATCAGACCATTGAGCTTTGGCTTTCTCAAAGGTCCTGATTTCAGGAGCAGCTCCTTCAACCGCTGGAG
Organism: Centrapalus pauciflorus; assembly: GCA_020465985.1. NCBI lineage: Eukaryota > Viridiplantae > Streptophyta > Magnoliopsida > Asterales > Asteraceae > Centrapalus > Centrapalus pauciflorus. The sequence goes on from JAANYP010008265.1 coordinate 381,650, forward strand.
TTATGGTAGTAACAGAGGTTGGCACATAGGGGCCCTCCATCACTATCTCTGGTAGTTGTACATCCAGATTCTCTAGATAGAGCATCATTCTGCACTTCCAACCAGAGAAGTTTTGATGATTGAATTTTGGAGGTTTGCCCATAGAGCCATTCACTAGTACAAAAATGACCTATGGTCACGGTTTTGTCCAAACTGCCCAGCCACAGTTTTTGTTATTGACGTGACTAAAGGGTCATATATGATCTTGTATTATTATGATAGCCACAGTTTAACTCAATAACTGTGACCATTGCAAATCACATTCAAACCTTAAGCCACGGTTTAACATAAGGATCGTGACAAAGACTTGTCACAGTTTCCACATTGTTACCAAATGTCATCGTTTGTCACAGTTATTTGTTTGATGTCTATAATAATCTTGTGATGGTTATTAACTGTGACGATAAATATGTATATGGTCACGGAATTCTCTTTCGGTGACCAAAGAGACACCCTGAAGTCTAATTGTATGAGTCTAAATTATATGGTGGAATTAGTCACATGAATAAACTGTGATAGAAGGCTAACTTATATGGTCACGAAATCGCTTTGTGTGACCAAAGGGTGGAGTTCATTAGCCACGTGGGGTAAAAAAAACATTGTGACTATAAGTGTTTAATGGTCATTATTGAGTTCATTAAGTGTGTCCAAAAGTAAACAATTGTCATGAAATAAGAAAATTATTGTGACTATAAGTATTTTATAGTCACGGTTTAGTTCCTTATGTGTGTGTAAAAGTATTTTATATTCATGATGAAAGAGAAAAATGTGACTAAGTATTTTTTTTGTTACGATTTAATTTTTATTTTATGTATATAAAAGTATTTAATGATCACGGTTTAAGTAAAAAAAAACATATCACCATAATTATGTTTCGGTCACAGTTTAAGACACACAAGCATGTGTCTATTAATATTTAAAGGTGACAGATTAAGTTTTTATGTGTGTCTAAATGTAAACAATAGTAATAGTAAAATGAAAAAGATATGATTATAAGTACATTCAAGTCACGTTTTAATTTGTTTTGTGACTGAAGCTATCAATCTCACATTAAAAAAAATCAATATAAGGGGTTTTTTTGTCACGGATTAAGCAAATTTGTGACTATTAATATTTTAAGGTGACGGTTTATTGTTTTTATGTAACTAAAAATAAACAATAGTCATGACAAAAAAATTTTGTGACTATATTTTTCTAATGATCATGGTTTAGTTTATTTCTTGTTAGTGTGTAAAAGTAATAGTTTTCATGATAAAAGAAAAAAACAGTGACTATAAGTACTTTATGGTCACACGAAGAATTGGTTTGTGTGACTAAAAGTAATCGGTGGTCATGGTTTAGGTGAAAAAAAAAATGTCCCTATAAGTATTTTATCGTCACAGTTTAATATATTTTTGTGTCTGAAACTAAACATTAACCATGATAAAAGAACAAATGTATTTATAAGTATTTTATGGTCACAATTTATTTTGTTTTGTGTGGTTAAAGGTTATCAATTGTCATAGTTCAAAAAAAACTTGTTATTATGAGTATTTTGTGGTCATGGTTAATTATGTTATGTGTGTCAAAAACTAAACATTAACCATGATAAAAGAAAAAATATCGTGACTACAAGTAGTTTATGGTCACGACTTATTTTTTTATCAGTTGCTAAATGTTATTAATTGTCATAATAAAAGCAGAAAAATGTGGCTATAACTACTTTATGGTCACGATTTAGTTAGTTTTGTGTGGTTAAAGGTTATTAATTGTCACAGTTTAAGAAAAAACTTATCACTATTAGTATTTTTGTGGTCATGGTTAAATGTCTTATATGTGTCAAAAAGTAAACATTAATTATGATCAAAGAAAACAATCATGACTACAAGAAGTTTATGGTCATGTCTTATTTTATTTTATGTGACTAAAAGTAATTAATTGTCATAATAAAAGAGGCAAAGTGTAGCTATAAGTTTTTTATGGTCATAATTTAGTTTGTTTTGTATGGTTACAGTTATCAATTGTCACAGTTTAAAAAACAACGTGTCTGTATAAATATTTTATGGTCATGATTAAATGTCTTATATGTGTCAAAAACTAAATATTAATTACGATAAAAGAAAACAAACCATGACTACAAGTAGTTTATAGTTACGTCTTATTTTAATATATGTGACTAAAAGTAATTAATTGTAATAATTAAAGGAAAAGAATGTGAGTATATGTATTTTATGGTCACACTTTATTTTATTTTGTATGACTAAAAGGAATCAACGATCACCGTTTACGAAACAACATGATACTATAAATATTTTACGGTCACTATTATAAATGTTATGTGTGTCTAAAATTAAACAACAGTAACGATAAAAGAAAACTCATGTGGCTGTAAGTAACCTATTGTCACGGTTTAATTTTTTACACGTGTCTAAAAGGAACAATAGTGATTTTAAAAGAAATATAATGTGACAACAAGTATTTGATGGTCACCAAAGGGCCTTTGGCCTGGCGGTAAGAGGGTGGAGATACAAGTGACAGGTCCCGGGTTCGACTCCCGTCGGAGACAAGTTGATATTTAGGTGGTGAAAGTAAGTCTTGTGGTAAATGAGTAGTTTAGGAGTAGGAGTAGGAGTAGGATAGTTTGCCGTTAAAAAAAGTATTTAATGGTCACAGATTGTATTGTTGCATGTGTCTAAAAGTTACCAATTGCCACGATTAGGAATAAATAAGTAACTATAAATACTTTATGGTCACGGTATTGTTTATTATATGTGTCTAAAAGTAAGCAATTGTCATGAATAAACGAATTATTATGTGACCAAAATAATGGTATGGTCACGGTGTAATTATTTTTGTGTGTCAAAATGTATCAATTGTCACGGTTTAATACTTTATGTATGTTCAATTGCAACCAATCGTCACATTTTAATAAATTATGTGTGTCTAAGTGTACCCTACGGTCACGGTTTAATTGTTTATGCATGTCTAAATGTACCAATGGTCACACCACTAAATAGTTTATGTGCGTTAAAATATTACCAATTGTCACGGTTTCATTCATGTGGTGTGTTTAAATGTCTCAAATAGTTACGGTTTAACTGATTATGTGTGTATAAATTTATCCAATGGTCACGATTCAATATTTGTGCGTCTTTAAATATACCAGGTGGCCACAGTTTATTTAGTTATACGTGTCGGTAAGAGCCACTGATCAATTGTTTATGTGTGTCTGAATGTATCCAACTGTCATGGTGTTAAAATAAATTGTGACTAAAAGTATTTTATGGTCATGGTTACTAAAAAATATAGACCACAACTATATAGAAGTTGTTACCATATAGCCACGGTTTTATGCTATGCCCACGGTTTTACATGTGATTTAGTCACGAATATTAAATGTAGCCATAAGGTACCAAAAGTGATGCGACCTTTGGTCACGATTTGAATGAAAAATAAAACTGTGGCCAAAGCTCTATGGTCACGGTTTTTTAACGTGACGGAAGACATATTTTGTACTAGTGATTGTCATAGTATGAGGAACCTGCAGCACTGTTGTCCATGGAAACTTGGGAGAATGAGAGATCTAGAATGACACACACTCTAAACTGCTCTGATACCAGTTGTAGGTCCCGAGAGGTTCCCAAAGTATATAGCTTCAAGCTGTAGAGGGGGGGTGAATACAGCTATTTAAAAACTACACACTATTTTCTCAATGTTTGTATGTATTATCAACAAATTGTTAATTACAAACAAGCTTGAATGCGGAAAGGTTCAAGCTGAGATGACAGATACAACAGTATGTTCACTAGTCTAAGACAGACTTAAGCTAGTTTACAATGAATACACTCACTAAGAAGCACTCACTGTGTTTACAAGACTCAGAGGGACAGCTTATGTAGAACACCTTAGACACAAAGAAACTGTATTACACAGACAGGCTTGCATGCATGAAAAACACACTTGCACGTTCACTCTTGGCTTCAACACTTAGCTTTTTTTGGCTTAATCTTTCTGACCTTAGAAGCTTCCTTTTATACTCACTCAGAGGATCTAAGAGAAGTTTCTTCATTGGACGGAATGAAAAAGGGGAAGTCTTGTTTAAAAGACAACATAACCTTTCCTGCACTTTCTGAAAAGCAGACTTATCTTCTTGTGTGCAGAACTTTTGTCTTTTCACTATGTCTACTGTTGCATTGCCTTTAACTAAATAAGGAATGTCAACTTTGCGTCTTTCTTCCTTGTAAAGGCCTATTTTGATATAAGAAAAAGGTCTGTCACCCTTTTTCAAATAACCTTTTGTCTTCATGTAACAGAACAGCTTGGGCAGGCTGAGCAGTTCTGATTTCCACTTTGTCTTCGACTTTGTAAACTGATCTTGTAGCCAAAAACATTACATGAGGACATGGAAACACATTCCATAAAGTGTTTAGCCTGTTCACAAAGAACAGGTTCTGTTCACAAAGAACAGAACACTTGTAAACTGCCCAAGCTGCTCATCAGTGTAGGGCAGCGTAGACAGTTTATGTCCAGCCTGTTCAGCAGACTGAACAGCTTGAGCAAAACTGTCTTTGTTGCAACATATGCAACTCATAGAACAGCTTTAGGCTGATATTGCAAATCATTTTCAGGTTTCAGTAAGGCATATAACAGGCCTTAAATTCAACCTTCAAAAGCATCAACAGGTTTGATTAATAATCTCCCCCTCAGATGCAGAGCAGGTTTGACTGAGGCCTTTTTGTGCCTAACAGTAAGTGTAATTTAGCATATTAATTTTGAGAAATCAAGTGGAAAGGAGAGACTTTAAGCCTTTAAGTATTTTGGATGAACTAACTTGGCAATATGTGAGGATTAATGAGTACCCAAAAGGAAAAGCCCTAGTGATATTGTTATTGTCAATGACGAAGTGTATGCAAGCTATGAAAGAGCCAACAGTATCTAGTAATACTTCAATTATAGTTAAAAAATCAAAACTGGATGTAAATTCTTGTGTCAAAAAATCCAACCAATTTCATGAATTGCTTGAGACAAGTTAACTACAACATTCTAGGCATCAAATTTTATGTTTAAGAGCGTAAAATCACAATCATGGTCATTAGGTATTTTTATATGTACAACCATGATTAGTCTTTTTAGAAATACTAACACATCAGTAGAATTTTTGTAGGAAAAAATTGGCAGCATCATTATTCTTTTTGGCAATACTAACATGTACCATTAGCACTTTAAAAACATGTTTATGAGTAACATCAACCATCAATACCTTATTTTAGACTAAACCACCAATTTTAATGATCATATACACACTTTTAAGGCAAACAACTTAATAAACCATTAAAGAATTGAAAAAAAAAACCCTGAATGTAATTCACATATCTGAGAAGCATGGACACTTCTACACGAGAGCTTTATAAAATCCATAAATTTCATTATACTACATGGATCCCTATTCTGGTAGTGGAAACAGTGATCGGTCCTTTAACCTGAAACATCAAGAATGATTTTAAAAATTAGTTGTAAGAAAATAAAAACCAAACTCTGAATACAACATCAAAATACTGTGATCACAAACCAAATCCATATCGCATGAAAATCGATGTTCTTTCAATGCACTATTAATGATAGGCAAAACTTATTGCAAATACTTCTCGGAATGCATAAAAATCATTCCTATGTATGGAGGAAAAATAGTAAAGAAAGAGCTAACTTCAAGCACACTAAAAAAAACGTCGCACTTATTTGATCCCTAGTGGTCAATGACTCATTGTCCCATGGCTTTGGCTTGTCATGGTACCCTTCATGTCCATTTCCATTAACAGTGTGCCATGTTGGTTCCTGAATCTAGAAATTTAGATTCTAATATCAAAACAAAATGTATCACCATAGAATTTATAAACTCATCATCATTAAAGCCATGAATCATTGAATCCTATGTAATTAGACTCATAAGAACAAAATTTGCTAGAAACTCAAGTGATCAAAATTTCATATCTAACATCCCCCAAAGCTCATAAATTGAGAATTTCATTCATGTTAACTTTTCTAATAATGAATCATATTCAATGAACCTAGTAGTTGCACCAGATTGATCATCATTGTCCCCTCTCAAAAGTCTCTTGTAATTTCTTTCACATTCCACTAAAGCCGTTTTAACTAAACAATAACCCATCTTGTAGGGCCCTGAATGCTTCACATGACACTCATATAGCTCCTCCTTGAGGTTTGCATGGATACGTAATAGAATATTTCACAGAATTTATATTCATTGAGCAGTCATACACTAATGATACTAAACACAACATATATTTAAATCATATTCTATTCAAATATGCATTTATGATACCAAAATAGAAAAACAGTGAAAATCTAAAATCTACACCATAAAACTCAAATCTTATTCTATTCAAATATGCATTTATGAAGCCAAATTGAAAAACTCTACAACTTGATTACAAAATAATAATAATAATAATAATAATAATAATAATAATAATAATAATAATAATAATAATAATAATAATAATAATAATAATAATAATAATAATAATAATCATAATCATAATCATAATCATAATCATAATCATAATCATAATCATAATAATAATCATAATAATAATAATAATAATAATAATAATAATAATAATAATAATAATAAGAACAACAACAAAAACAACAAATAATAATTGATTCAAAACTAATATCTACCTTGATTAAAGTCCAATGGTATAAAGATTCAGACTCCAGTAAGAGTGGACCAAAAACCTTCTAGGAACACCAGCTAGGATTTAGCTTCATACATAGAAAGAGAGTGATGTCCACACTACAACCAACTATGAACAATTAGAGGCTTTTTATAATAGAGTATTAGATAAATATAATATAATAATTTTAAGATTGCAGACACCAAACCAAGTTGTGCACTGTGATAGAGTCCTTCCACATCCAGTTGAAATGTAATATTAAATCATAGTGGCAGATACCTCAAAATACAAACAATTTTCAGCTATAGATGATAATTATATGAAATGGATGTTAATTACAACAATAAGTTTTTTTTTCAGTCCTGAAAAGACACAAGCTTATGTAAGATACGAAAGATTGTAACCAAAAGCAAAACTTAGAATGGTTAAGTTTTTATACCTAAAACTCATTGTTAGGCATTCCGCCAAAGATAGACCAAGGAAGCTTACAAGGAAAAAAGAAGTGCAAGTAAAAATGTAAACCACACAACTCCACGTTCAATGCATAACCTCGGTTATTGAGTCTAAAGAGTGATCAACTGATTATGTCTCCAAATGCTTCCCTAACTGCAAGCGATGATCCTAAACATGAATAAAACAAATTAATACAGAATAAGTAAAAGCATCTGCTTTCTTTCTTTTGCTTCTTATTCTTTAATTTTTGGCCTCCACGATTTTAAGAATGTTACATATAATTTCTGGCAAAAGTAGAAGAAAAATTTAAAAACATGAGGAGACCAATGGAGGCAGAAAAAATTAGAGCAAAATAGAAAACTATACTTGCATAATGGCATGAAATTGACAATTTGAAGCAGAGTTAATCGCAATCGAAATATCCATAAGGACTGCCATCCTAGATTTTGAATCGAATAAGTGGGAACTGGTTTGGAGCACACAAACTGATTTTAATAAGCGGAAACAATCAGAAATTTAATCGATTGAGATGAGAAGATGAATGGAAGCAGGCCTGTATGGTTGTGAAGCATACGAAATGCTGGTGAAGAGAAACATCAGAAACCGTCTTGGATGTTGATGAAGAAAATGATACAAAGAATGACAGGTGAAGGCGGAAACTTGAGGAGGATCGGTGTTGCTTCATCGGATTTGTAGGAGGAAACCGTAGAAGGAAAGCTTCTAATTGGTTGTGTTGAAATTTCAACAAATCGTTGATCTGGAATTGGGTAACCGATTAAGACGCGTTATTATATAGTAATAGATTAGATTAGCTTATGTGTCACAAATTCTTCAAAATTGCATAAATGACTTGTGATAAACTAACTCCATATCTCTAGCCATATATACACACAGTTTCATCTTCAAGTTGTACACCCACTCAACCAGAACAATATATGCAAGTTTTATTTTGGTGTAAATTAACTATATATCTCTGAATAAACACTGCAGCAAATACGAGCATGACACCCATCAAATTTATGGCTACTTTATTAGAGAAAAAACAAATGTAACACATAATCTTATGGTCCAAACACCTAAACAAAATCTGGACTAAAAACTTGTGAAATAATCTACCCAAAAGCATAACCATCCACCACAACAAACAACCACAAAACCTAATATTTATGGAAGTAACATACCAACCAATGGCTTGACGGCTATTGCCTAGAGGAAAATCAACTCCAACCTACAAAAAAACATATCCAAAATATTTACTTAATGAATCCTTCCAATACTGAAGCCACGTACTAACATCCTTAATGTATTTTTATTGCAAATAAATCATTAAAGCATAGATAGGAGATGGAATTATGGAGTACCAGAGTAACACATAGTAGATAAAGTGAAAGGCCTAGATTCTGAATGAAGTACAGAATAAGAAAAGTTGTAATCAATTTGTAAATCATGTCACCTATATTTGTTGGCTTAACAACTATCGATAGTTTAATTTTGTGAATTCTATTAACAATCAACAAACTTCATAAACAAATATATCCTCAATTTAGAATTTTGCAACAAGAGGACATTACCTCGTTTTCTGGTCGTGTTTCCTTCTGTCTTCTAATGCCAAGTTGCCAACAAACCAGAAACTTCAATTTTTATGGGCGAACTTTATAAAGCAACTACCAGAATAGCATCAACATATTTAATTAAGTTTCAATAAAACAATTAAATAACATGATTAAAAAGTAGTGTCTATTGTATCAAGGCAAAAAAGACATGTCTAGACAATAGTTAATCTTCAAACCAAATCAAGTGAATGTATAACAACCTAACTTTTGGTCCAGTCATAAATTCAGTATTTTGAGCTAATAATGTAATTTTATTACATTATTTATTTTGTAATTTAATTGATTAATGAAAATTTAATTAAATATGATATAAATTATACTTATGTTATAAATTAATAAAGATTATTAAAATAAAAGAGATGTATAATACAAAAGTATAGTGGGTTAAATTACAAATATAACTAAATGATATATATAAACCCCAATTAATGCTATTTAACATACATTTAAGGAAATCACTCTCTCTCTCTCTCTCTCTAATCTCTCTCTAAACCATACGGCCATTCTTCAATTTCATCAAGAATCCATATGGTTGTGCAATTAATGGAAGATTAAATCCAAAAGGAGTTACAAGGAACATCAATCAACAAGAATTTGCAAGATTTAAAGGTATTAATTTCTTAAAATTTTAAATTATTATGAGTATAGGTTCGGTATAGTTAAAAACCAAAACTTAGGATTTTAAATGTGGAATTTAATGGTTGCATGTATAAAATTTTGATAGATAATGATAAATTTAAGTAGTTTGAAGTAATAGAAATGAAAATCTATTGATAGATTGTCCAAAATTATTAAAAATCGGAATTTTTGGTGAATTTATGTTCTTGACAAAAAGTATGCATTTTTGGACAATCTAACTCGATTTATGATGTTATTGATACGGAAAATAGTATAAAATCAGCCAAAATATGATAATATATCAATATAGTACATTGCATGTTGATAAATATGAGTTTTGTGAGTTTTTGATAAAAATCCGTATGAACACAATAAGAACATCAAGAACAATTTTCTGGAAAAATTCTAAGTATAGGGATCCGAATCCGGGTAGGACCGAATTCGGATGGTGCCCCATTTCGGACCCTACATTTCGGATGACATGTCCTATTTGGATGTAATGTTAATTTGGATGTCTCAGATTCGGTTCTTGAGTATTTCGGATGATCCTAATCCGGTACCAATGTCCTAATTCGGATGACTGCTTCGGACCCTACTTGATCCGAATTTGAGTACCACTTCGGATGAACCGAATCCGGATCACCCAATCCGGTTGACCCGAGTTCGGATGATCCGAACCCGGATGTCCATTTTGATATTTTAAATAAATAAATAAATGATTAGAATGATTAAAGATTAAGTAACATGATTATATATATATTAATATATATATATATATATATATACAGATCTTTTGAGAATTTAATGAAACAAAGAATATGAAAGAAAGAAAGATAGATGAGTTATCAGTATCAGAATCAGATGAAATAATGATTTATATAGCAAAAAGCTAATGATATGATCTGATACGATTCTGGACAGGTTCAGTTAATTTCTGAACATTGATTTAAAGATTTAAAAGCGGGTTAAAGATTTGAAAAGAAAATCCAGAGCTCTGATTAAAGATAAATCCATAGATAACTCAGGTGGTGGATTATAAATCTGCTTGATAAAGACCCCAGACCAGTGAGCTATAGATATTCAGCTTTTCATTCAAAATTTCCGGTTGAGACATATTGTTGACACTAGATTGATTTGACATTCATAAATGATCAGCTGGATTGAGACTGTGCTCACCATGGTTCGGTGATGCCCAGTGTATCATGATAGCTATTTGATTATCATATCACATGACATTGCATTACAGTTCATTTCAGATACTGCTATGAGATTTATTGCTATCATGACTTTGATGAGTTAAGCTTTCATTATTGCTCAGACATTTGACTTATCGATTCAGCTTAAGATGATTAGCCTTGACGGTCTATTATTCTAGACCATGCTATTTCACCAGTTCTATTGAACTTGGTAATGACCCTCCGATGTTCCACCATGTTGATTTACTGGTAGCTAGCCCAGTATGTGGTTGATCCCCACGATTTAAGCGTGAGCGTGGCTTGAACATCATCCGACTCCTATGACTACTATCTCTCAATCATGAGTGGCTGTAGCGGCAGTCAAGATATATCACGCTAGACCTATGATCCGCTTGATAATGCATGTTAATCTGAAAACCTATATTCTCACTAAGCATTGCTTACAGTTGCTACTTTACATTTTTACAGGAAAAGATAAAGGAAAGTCTGCTGGACCTAGTTCTTAGGTCTTACAAGATCAAGAAAGAAGTTTTCATAGACATCTACTCAACAAAACCCTTTCGGTACTGATTGAAAGATGATAATGTGGTGGTCTGGGTAGATTTATCTTGATTGTATGATGACATGAATTAGATTAGACTTGTGCCCTTTTATAAGTTTAATTTGAAAACAGTAATCTCTATTAAACTTAATCCTAATATGTTTGTACTTGTAATTTAATATTCCGCAACTTAATTACTCGATCTTAGTTATGGTTGATATCGTATTGCATGATGTGGGACCTAGACTCGTGACTACCGCCCCGTAAGGGGTGGTCTTCACAGAATGAGCAAATGTTTGGATGTCAAAACCCACCAAACACAGCTGCAAAACACACTGCACTTAAAACATCAAAATTGCAGCAAAAATAGAAGCCATCAAAGTAATAGTTGCAACTTTTTTGTAATTCTTTTGAAGTCAAGACACGCTGCCAAACCCATATCCTGCAGCTTGAAATTTCTAAAATAGCCACATGCAAAATTAGCACCATCTTGAAGCATATCATAGCCCAAAACAAGCACCAGAAATACCCAAATAGAGTACCCCACGTCACTAATAAGGAAATCGATATATAATTGACCCCTTTAAAATGAAATGTTCTTCATGAATAAATTGTCAATGAAAAGCTAGAAAAGGTATCCGTTGCTTCATAAATTGTAAGTAGTACAAAGATTAGACTCTCTAGATATAAGTAGTACAACTTAAAAAATGGTTTTGGCATATGTATACCATCAGCAATAACATCAAATAGTTGGTGTGCTGTGTGCATAGTACCAAGTAACAAATGTGTGAATGCAAAAAAAAACTGAGTTAAATTAGAAATCGGAGAAGAGAAATATGATTGAACATCGAAAAGTGAATAAGAAATTACTTGTAAAATCGACAAATGTACCAACTGGAACCGTTTTATGATAAGCGATATCATCGACACTATTATGAAGATTTTGCAGACCGATGACTGAAACAACAAAGTAGCAAACACACAGGATCCAACACCCATATTACTGAAAACTTGTAAAATTGGCTTGATATTCGACTTCAATGCCAATGGAGACGATGCATCACTCCCAAATCAATTTATAGACATCTTAAAATACATATTTATTATATTATCTTTTAAATAAATCTATAACATCTAATAATACTATAAATGAAATAATCTTTTAAGGATTTAAAGTATGTTTAGATTCGAGCAAAAAGTAAAAAAAAAAACAAAATATGTATATATTATATAAAAAACAGTGTACAACTAATTCTAATCTACCGAAACTAAAACCCCACCAGAATAATGGAGAAAGATGCCATTTTTTTAGTCTAATTTCATCTTTGAGTGCATTCTAAGAAAAATGATAGTATCCACATTAATGATACCAAACATTTCATATGATCAAATACATTTATATCCATAGACATCACAATAATCATCTAAACCCTAGTTTTTCAGTCATAAAGAAACTCCCACTCCATTAACAAGAATCCATCGGCTGATGTCAGCTTGTAAGATTAACATTTATCAGTTGAAACCAAGAAAACATACAAGAAACCATTAAAATTTAACAGAGATAAGAATCACAAATTTATCAAAAACCTGTTCCCAGCCAAAAAAAAAGATTTATAACAAATTTGCAAATAGTCATGTGCCTTGATTTATAAGAAATTTCCAAAAAGATATATAGGAACTCCAGGAATCAAATAGTCACTCATTCACAAAATTAAGAAAACCCCAATCGTCTATAATCATATGCATAAATAATTTAAAGAAATTTATTTCAACCCTAAAATAAAAGGAAATAACACAGCTTCAAGTATAATAAAATTTTCCCAAAAAAGATAAGGGGAAAACAGAGTATTGATTGATTTAAAGACACTGGGATTGAGTTTTGAAGATTCATATAAAAATGAAACAAAAAACTTTGGTTTAAGATTTAACGGTTGGTTAACAAACCTGCAAGAGCGACAAATATGCAGAAGGCCATTAGTAGAGAATCCATAGAATCCAAAATATTTATCAAGTTTAAGAACCTGAAGAACATGGCCACGCTCACATGCTAATAGGTCAAGATCGAAATCCCCTGAAATTGAAAAAATGGTATCGATTTAGGTATGAAATTGGAATCGATTTTTGATTAATAGCAACATAAGTGAGTGTATTGCAGATGTGTGCAGAAGATAGGAAACAAGCATAACAGTAGAAGGGGAAGCGATGGAATTAAACATGCGAATCAAATGAAGTGCTTACCCGGTTCTAATGAAGAGCAGTGGTAAAGAAGAAGGCTGAGGCGCAGGAGTAAGCGAGATGGGTGGAGAGGAAGAAGTCTCCGTCGCATTGTGTAAGAGAAAGCGGTGAGGAGGAGGAGAAGTGGAGACTGTAACCGGCGGTGGAAGTTGCAAAACGAGATGATTGGCTATGTACTGAAAAGAAACTGAAATACGTGCTTTATTAGGTAGTATTATATATATATATATATATATATATATATATATATATATATATATATATATATATATATATATATATATATATATATATATATATATATATATATATATATATATATATATATATATATATATATATCTGTGTGTGTGTGTGTGTGTCTGGAAAAGGGAATATGAGGTTGTATTATATCCAAGATTGGGTGTGGAACACTCCAAAACGTCCTCATTTTGTTAAAAAAAAAAAAACAGACAGCCTCAAATATTTACCCTAAATCGTCATTCATCAGCTCAACTTTCATGCTCTCATCTTGATTTCTTCATCGTACGTTCCTCTTAAAATCACTACTCAATCCTCTCTTCTCCTCCAGTCCTCCTTGATCAATGCTTCTAAAATCGCATCACACATCATAGACTACAAGTACCCTTTAATTTCTCTCACGATTTCTATTAACAGGAACATCGGACGATGAATATAAGAAAGTATTGTGACCTTTCGGTTCCCTCGTGTTTTTGATCACTTTGAAGGTTTTTTCAACTTCATATACGACTTCAATTGTTGGTCCTTCCATTCTACATTGAGACCTGATTCTGTCTTCCATATCAATCGGTGGTTCTTCATTTAATTGTTTGGTTTTTCCATTCTCCAGGTAAGAGAGTTTAATTGCTAAATCTTTAATCGGCTCTTAATTCAATTGTTTATCGTGATGATTCTTTTCTTTATTGTTTCACCTCTTGTTATTAATTGATAAATCTTTTCTTTCTTTCACTTCCTGTTATTGACTCACTGTTAATTTTGTGAAACAGAGACTTGTTTTGCTGCTGATATTGTTTCTATTTGATAGCACTTGCATAGACCCTGTTCATAGCTTGTATTTAATTCTTTTTGACATTGTGATGGATTCCTTACTTCTTGTGTTTTAATAATCATTTCTTATCCATTTAAATTGTTAGTAATCAGTTTAAGAAGAATTAAAGTTAATTTCAGAAACTACTCATTATATTTTGTTCTTTTAATATTGTTTTGGTGGTGCAGGGATAATAAAGTGTCTTATGGAGTCAGAAATTGAATTAGTAGAGAAACACGGTGGAACACATATGATTGAAGATATCGACTTGAACGGTTACTTGGTTGACGATATAGATTTAACAATTGAAAGTGAGAAACAAGACGAAGTCGAAATGAATCTTGAAAGGGATAAAGATGAAGGCTGTGATCTAAGTTTAATAGGAAAAGTTTTCAATACGCCCAATGATGCATATACGTTTTACAACCGTTATGCCTTTTTACAAGGATTTGGTATTCGTACTCATTGGCAATTTAAAAATAAGGCGAGGAATGTGGCTTATCCAAAGATGTATGTGTGCAATAAACAAGGTTTTAAAAAGTCTGAAAGACAAGAGTTCATTTGTGGAAGCAAAGAAACGTCGAAGAGATTTAAGGACTGGTTGCTAAGCAATGCTTCGCATTTCTAAACGTAAAGAAGATGGGAAATGGGTTGTGGATATTTTTACGATGAACACAATCATGAATTGAGCAATACTCCAACGAAAGTGATGAAACATCGTTCTCACGGGAAGTTCTATCGCTCAATGGCTTGCATATCTCTTATGTTGGAACTTGGTCAATCCGGATTGAAGCCATCTCAAACAAAAAAGGCTATAAATGCAATGAAAACTCCATTTGAAGCTGATGTTACTTTCAAGCAAGTTGTACAAAGGCAATTGAAGAGGCTAAGGACTCCCCTAATGAAATAAAGAAACTCAATGTTTTTTAGCAAAGTTTTAAGAAGATCAAATGATTTAGAAAAGGACTACAGAGCTTTTGAAGGCATCTCAAGATTCTTGTATGAGAGTTTCTCAAGTAGATATGATGCCTCAGATATCCATACGGGATCCGTCTACTCTTACTAATACTAAAGGTCGTCCTAAAAATGCAAGTAGAATCAAGTCTTCTTTAGAAGCGAAGAAAAAAAGAACTTGTTCTTACTATAAAGAATTAGGCCATCACGTCACTGGATGCCCAAAAAGAAGGTAATTATAATATTTTATTACCATTTTATGAATTTCCTAGTCTAAACTATAAAGTTTTAATTATATCAGGTGGATGACTCTTTACAAGAAAAAGAATGATAATGTATATCTCAGGTTGATGACTCTTTGGTGGTGGTGTTGCGGTCAGTTGTTGTTTATAGATTAAAGTTTAAAAGGCTGCAGACTTGCTGTTGATTGGATATGCTTCTAGGTGTTCAAATTTGGTTGGATTTAACGTTGTTATGCCTTGTTTTTTGTTCTGGTTTTTGGTTGTAAATGAAGTTGGTTTTGATATTGCTCTTCTTGTTTTTTATTTTGCTAGTGTTTGGTTGTAGGTCCTGGTTCTATGAACTAATTTTGCTATAAATGAACTTGCTGATTTTGATCTTCTGAGCATGTTCTTACAATTAAAAAAAAACCATTCTTTTTTGTCATGGTTTAGGGTCTTTATATAGATGTTACCAATATCAATCAATATATCAGATCCTGGTGGAATCGAACCGCCATCCTCCCATAAATGGGCGCTCTTACCAATCGAGCTAATGGTTCTATGTTATAATTGTATATCATCAGCAGTAACAGGTGTTTAGAGTCGATTAAAGTAACATGTGTTTAGAGTCTACAGGATGAAATAGAATGAACAAGTAAGCAAAGTCTATATGAACTGATTTCACCATACTTTACCATCTTGGGAGGCAATTTAGATAAACAAAGAATTGGTGTTTTGGTGTAAATGGCATTATAAAGCACCTGTATATATAGTGCCTTGCATATTTTTCAAAGCGATACAAGCAAGACCTCTATTAGTAGGAACAAGAATAGACAAAAAAAATTATGACAATACCAAAATATCATCTAGAAAAGAGATACCAATATATGAACAAAAGAATTCCAATGAATTCTAGAAATATATTCAAACTACAGATGGCACATACTCTCGTAAAAATCAATAAGAACATCATAGTAAACATATAGAAGAACCAAATGGGTGTTGACCACCAGTGATACAAATAGAAGAAGAACCAAATTGGTACCACGTAAAATGTTTTCAAAAAAAATATGTCATTACTGTTCTCATTAAATCAACCAACTTTTGGCTACTAATTTTGACCATCATTTTGGTTATGTTAATTTTGAATGTACATGCATGTAGTGTTGCATCGACGTTGAATATATGATATCAAGTGGTCATTCGACATTGAATGATATCGGCCATGCTACATTGCATGGTGGTCTGGGTAATATTATTTTTTTTACGAAAAATAAACACGTAAAAGTTTTTCGAAAAAAATATATCATGACCGGTCTCGTTTTAAAGAGTATAATATTCTCATTTTTATGGTATAATTTCTTTGATTTAACAATTAATTATATTAATGTTATTTTAAATTAAAGAAAAAGGATATTTATTTTGCTAACGCCAATCTTGTTGTTATTTCCAATCTATTCCTTTTTTACCCCTAATTAAAAATTCACTAATGCCAATCTTTCTTTCACTAATTCCAAACTCTATGGTTTTAATCAAGATCATTAGATTAATCTAATATATGGACGATATTGGTTCTACGGTTATACACTAAATTTAGGTTCTGCAATGATCTCATCTCTCTATGTGTGTGTGTGTGTGTGTGTATAATAATAATAATAATAATAATAATAATAATAATAATAATAGTTTTAAAGGAATAATATATAAACTATAAATTCAAGTTAATTAAATTAGTTAGCCAAAATAGGTTCGAGACCTATAATTATAGGCTAAATAACTTAAAATTTAAAGTTTAGTTAATTTCATAGATTTTTCCACATAAATAAATAATTAACATTTCTAGCCCCCGAATTTTAGAATGTCAGGCCAATCGAGGATTATAGTTTTAGATATATAAAAATAGTGGCGATTAAGCAATGTACTTTTATTATCAGGTCGTTAGTCGAGCGTGGTGGATTCTGATATTCTAGTTGGTCATATTAACTTCAAACGAGCTTCGAGGAAACAATTGTGATATCAATGTGAGTAATAGATTTATCTGCATGAATTATGTGTTTATGCATATTTGTTATATTCGTTTCATTTGTATCCCCTACCATGCAACTATCAAATACATGATTATGATTCACTCTTGATATATATATATATCTGTTAGAAATCTATGCCTATATGTAAGCGTGAACTTCCCGGTGTGCATACTTGTACTATACGATGTGGATTTGGGCGCCGACGCTACTGTGTGTAGGTCGGGTCTGTTAGCCCCAATTTTTTGGTTAAACTGGCGCCAGCTCGGATGAGGGGATTGTACGGTTTAACCAGCACCAGCTCGGATGAGGGGTGTGGCGTCAGCTCGGATGAGGGGCGCGTAGTAAATTATTGAACTCTTGCTCCATTTCTATTCATGCATATTTACATGTGTACTTTTATGCGTTTAAATATTGTTACTCTCTAGGTGATGGCTTACCAGGTTGTGGGAGCTTATATTTCAGGTGGAGCGGATAAGGGTAAGGCCCTAGTGTGAGACTGTTGATTTTTTTTTCTTGGACGAGACGCTAGCATTCTTTTGTATTGCCTTTTGAGGGTCGGTTAGAACCCTAGATGTATTGACATGTAAAATTAAACTTATTTAACGTACTCTCATTGATATGATTTATTATGACGGATGGTTGTTTTATTTATTGATGTAAGACTTAAAAAAATTAAATTATCCTGTATTTTTTAGGTATATTGCTTGTGATTGGTAGAAATTTAGTTTTAAAAATATCCGGTCCTTTCAATACTCTCTCTAAAACTCACCATTCGACAATCACAGCCGCCTCAACCGATGTGTGTGTGTGTGTGTGAATATTTAATTTTTATTGTTATATATTTATTAATCAGTTTGCATGAGTTTGTTTATGTTATATTTAGTTTTAATAAGTTTTCAATTTTTAGTTGGCTATATATTTTTTTATAAGCCTATGAAATTTTTTATTTTTTTTACTTTGTTAGAAAAAATAAGTTTTTATTCGGTTTACGTAATTATTTATGGGTGTGTGTGTGTGTGTGTGTATAGTTATTATAATCTTACTGATGTTTAAGACTAAATTATAACAATGTTGGAAGAGAAAGACTAACAAAGTAAACTAGAAAAAGTTTTTATCGTTTGTATTTTATTCATACGGATGAACTTCATATATATACACAATGGTATAAAACCAACTTCATTGTACACCATCATTTCATATGTACTGTAAGCTATTGCTTGTCAACTTGGTACATGCAAGACCAAGTAAAATTATCAATTCCTCTTTGTTTGTCATTTTATAACACTCCCCCTTGAATGATAATTTTAGTAAGAGTTCAACCACGAAATGCTGCCTCATTAAAAACCTTGCTAAAGAAAAATCTTGTGGGAAAAAAATCTTAGACAAGGGAAAAAGAGTACAGCAATTGGTCGACTCCCCCTCATGTTGTCATCTGAAAGTCATCACGTATTTTGTAGATGTCGCATTCCAATGTTGTGAACATGTTTTCTGAAAATTTCTTTAGGAAGTGACTTTGTAAAAAGATCTGTTGAATTGTCACTAGACTGAATGTATTTCATTTCAATCTGATTGTCCTTTATGAGATCTTGCGTGTAAGCAAAAAATCTTGGTGTAATATGTTTGGTTCTGTCACTCTTGATATATTCTTCTTTTATCTGCGACATGCAAGCTGCATTGTCTTCATAAATCAAAGTTGGACTTTTGCTCATCTCTAGTCCACAAGAAGACAAAATAAGCGCTGTCATAGATCTCAGCCATACGCTTTGTCTACTAGCTTCGTGTAGTGCAATAACTTCAGCATGATTTGAGGATGTTGTAACAAGGTTTGCTTCTGAGAACGCCAGGAAATTGCAGTACCACCATTTAAAAACACATATCCTGTTTGAGATCTTTATTTGTGTGGACCAGATAAGTAACATGCATCTACATATCCAAGTAAACCTTCTCTCGAATTGTTAGAATAAAATAATCCTAAATCAGTGGTTCCTCGAAGGTATCGGAAAATGTGTTTGACTCCTATTCAATGTCGTTTGGTGGGAGCTGAGCTGCAAAAGAAATGTCAGGTCTTGTACAGTTTGTAAGATACATTAAAGCTCCAATTTCACTAAGATATGGTACTTCTGGACCAAGTAAATCTTCATTCTCTTCTTGAGGACGAAATGGATCCTTGTCAACATTAAGTGATCTAACAACCATTGGTGTGCTTAAAGGATTTGCTTTGTCCATGTTGAAACGTTTTAAGACCTTTTCCGTATAATTTTACTGATGCACAAGTATGCCATTGTGCATGTGCTCTATCAGTAAACCAAGACAATATTTTGTTTTTCCAAGGTCTTTCATTTCAAATTTTTCTTTAATAACACAATTACTTCATTGATCTCATTGATTGTGCCAATGATATTTAGATCATCAACATAGACAGTTATAATAACATATCCAACTTTTGTCTTATTTATAAACACACATGGACGTATTTGATTGTTTGTGTATCATTTACTTATTAAATAATCACTCAATCGATTATACCACATGCGTCCAGGTTGTTTCAACCCATATAAAGATCTTTGAAATTTGATCAAGTACATCTCTTTGGGTTTGTTTCCTAATGCTTCTGGCATTTTAAATCCTTCAGAAATTTTTATATAAATATCACTGTCAAGTGATCCATACAAATAAGTCGTAACAACATCCATTAGACGCATTTCCATATTTTTAGCAACGGCAAGACTAATTAAGTATCTAAAAGTGATTGCATCCATTACAGGAGAATATGTCTCCTCATAATCAATTCCTAGTCATTGAGAAAAACCTTTAGCCACAAGTCTTGCTTTGTATCTTGTAATTTTGTTTTTCTCATTTCATTTTCTTATGAACACCCATTTGTATCCTCCTGGTTTTACAGCTTCAGGTGTGAGGATCATAGATCCAAAAACTTTTCGTTTATTTAAAGAGTTTAATTCAACTTGCATGGCTTCTTTCCATTTAGGCCAGTCAGATCTGTTTTGACATTCAACCACAGACTTTGGTTCTAGATCATCATTTCCAGTAATGATATCATATGCAACAGCATAAGAAATTTTTTCATCAATATCTTCCATTTCATATCTGTTCCATATGATATTTGTATGGACATAATTGATTGCAATTTCTGTATTGGAGTCACCTATTTCCAAATCTTTTGAAGTATCGTTATTTTGTATTTCTCCAGGAACACCTTTCTTATTGTTAATCATATTTTCAGAGCTCTTTCTATTTCGAGGATTTTTATCCTTGGAACCAAATGGTCTTCCATGTTTCAGACGTGTTTTTGATTCTTGAATGACTTTATCATCAGCTCTTTTATTTGGAATTTCAACCTTAGCAGGTGTATTTGATGCAGGTACATATGATTTAGTCACTCTTCTAGTATCAGTAATGCATCAGGCAATTGATTTGCAATTTCTTGTAAATGCATTATTTTCTGAACTTCGAGTTCACATTGTTTTGTCCGAGTGTCAAGATGAATCAATGATGGTTCACACCATAATACATCTTTCTCTTTGTTTTTATTTTGTCCCCCTAATGCTGGGAAATTGCCTCATTGAAATGGCAATAAGCAAACCGTGCTGTGAAAACGTCACCTGTCAGTGGTTCAAGATATCTTATTATAGAAGGTATTTCATACCCTACATATATGCCCAATCTTCTTTGAGGACCCATTTTTGTACGTTGTGGTGGTGCGATAAGAACATATACTGCACAACCAAAAATCTGAAGATGGGAAATGTTTGTGTTAGGCACAAAAAGGCCTCAGTCAAACCTGTTCTACATCTGAGGGGGAGATTTATAATCAAACCTGTTGATGCATTTGAAGGTTGAATTTAAGGCCTGTTACATGCCTTATTGAAACCTGAAAATGATTTGCAATATCAGTCTAAAGCTGTTCTATATGTTGCATGTTGCAACTAAGACAGTTTGTCCAAGCTGCTCTGTCTGCTGAACAGGCTGGACATAAACTATCTACGCTGCTCTACACTGTTGAGCAGCTTGGGCATTTTTAAAGTGTTCTGTTCTTTGTGAACAGGCTAAACACTTTATGGAATTTGTTTCCAAGTCATCATGTATTGTTTTTGACTACAAGATCAGTTTACAAAGTCGAAGACAAAGTGGAAAACGGAACTGCTCAGCCTGCCCACGCTGTTCTGTAACATGAAGACAAAAGGTTATTTGAAAAAGGGTGACAGACCTTTTTCTTATATCAAAATAGGCCTTTACAAGGAAGAAAGACGCAAAGTTGACATTCCTAAATTAGTTAAAGGCAATGCAACAGTAGACAAAGAAAAAAGACAAAAGTTCTGCACATGTGAAGACAAGTCTGCTTTTCAGAAAAGTGCAGAAAAGGTTATGTTGTCTTTTTCAACAAGACTTCTCCTTTTTCATTCCGTCCAATGAAGATGTTTCTCTTCGATCCTCTAAGTGAGTATAAAAGGAAGCTTCTAAGGATAGAAAGATGTGTGAAGAAAGCTAAGTGCTGAAACCCAAGAGTGAACGTGCAAGTGTGTTTTCATGCATGCAAGCCTGCTTGTGTAATACAGTTTCTTTGTGTCTAAGCTGTCCTACATAAGCTGTCCCTCTGAGTCTTGTAAACACAGTGAGGGCTTCTTAGTGAGTGTATTCATTGTATACTAGTTTGAGTCTGTCTTAGACTAGTAAGCATACTGTTGTATCTGTCATCTCAGCTTGAACTATTCCGCATTCAAGCTTGTTTGTAATTAACAAATTGTTGATAATACATACAAACATTGAGAAAAGAGTGTCTAGTTTTTGAATTGCTGTATTCACCCCCCCTCTACAGCTTATAACTATATACTTTGGGAACCTCTCGGGACCTTCAACTGGTATCAGAGCAGTTTAGAGTGTGTGTCATTCTAGATCTCTCATTCTCCCAAGTTTCCATGGACAACAGTGCTGCAAATTCTTCTTACTATGACAATGGCTCTATGGGCAAACCTCCCAAATTTAATCATCAAAACTTCTCTGGTTGGAAGTGCAGAATGATGCTCTATTTAGATAATCTGGATGTACAATTGTGAATTCATATTTCATGCAATTCATACAACATAAAACACAATATGAACAATTATAACAATGTAACACAATCTATTGAATGATTAAAGAGAGAAATATTACATTGATGTTCTTGGTGACTTGCACAACACTTTTTCTCTCTATCAATCAGATCCGTATATGTGTATGTGTTTTTGTGTAATCTGATATTCCTCCTTTTTTATCAACAGTACACAGATACCTCTTTTTATACTTAATACTCAAGCTTTGAGTATTTACAATCCAACCCCTATACTATTGAGTAATTACAATTATATACAATATAATTGTTTCATCTCTATTACTTATTCCCAACATTCTCCCCCTTAGAGATGAACACAATTATTAAAAGTAAGCTCTACAAATATTGTCCCTAACAATCTCCCCCTTAGAGATGAAATCAATATTCCGATAAAAGATCATTCCAGGGACTTTTTCGTGAATATTCTTCTTTTCTCTGATCTCTGAATCTTCTTCTTTTCTTTATTTGTCTCTCTCTGATCTTCACAACTCTTCTTCTCTGATCTTCTCTTTTCTTGTATTTTCTTGTGAGTACACTCCCCCTTGAATCATGAATAGCTTTTTAATTCTCTTCCTTGATCAATTCATTTGATATGATGTAGCAATTGTCTTTAGTTGACTTCAATCTACTCAACTGTTGTTTCTGAAATTCAGCTTTTCTCCCCCTCATGATGATCATAAAAAATTATGAACATCATGCAAAAAACTTCAGAAACATTAATTCAATGAAATTACAGTAGAAGAAATACAACAACAATTACAACTCAGAAATTATTACAAATTTATTTTCTCCCCCTTAAACTGACATCTCTCCCCCTATACAAAACAGATTTATCTCACCCCCTCAAAAAGTTCACTCCCCCTCGAATTGATATTATATCTTTTTAGAACAAAACAAAGCTTTACAACTTTGGGGAAAATGAAACACATTCATTTTGTGAGAAAACAAGTCCAGGTCCACATAGGATTCCTGTTTGCACAATAGACAAAATCTATGTGACCTACTTTCAGCGCTGGCGTGATGTTAACACTGGTAGGATTTCCAAATAGTCATCGTGAAATCCTTTATCATGAAAGAATCACTCTTATTTGTTCCGGCTTAGTCACTTTGGACTAGCAGTTTATAGTCACGCAGACTGATAGACTCGATGTGTCCTAAAAGTGTATATAATCAGCTCTAGACACAATGTGCATCAAATGAAATTGGAGACCGGAGCAACTGTCTTCCTTGTTTCAATATCAATAATATCCAAATGATATATCGATAGAAATGTGCTATATCTCCGTGATTATTGAAACAGAAATCTTTTGAGAGATAACTGAGTAGTTGGTGGGGTTAAGTGCATGCGTCACTGGGTCCATGACGTCTTTTTCAATATCAAGTCGCCTAGGGCTTGATAGATTATGTGGTTTACCCAGCAGACACAGTGTAGGATAGGATTATCTTTTCTTCAAATCCTTTCTCAACTCTCAGCTCTCAGCATTTTTCAACCTAGCTCCCTCCGGCTCACTTTTCAGAATTAAATCCAGTCAGCTTTATACGAAAAGCATGATCTGATGCACCACCATCGCCTTTTAATATCCCTCTCATTTACATTTTACCTCTGCTCGACCCTGTCAGTATCCCATGATAACTGACACTTCTCAACTAATAAACCTAAAGAACCCTCACCCACACAAACAATAGATGGTTTGCTCCTTGGGTAGGTCTTCCGGTTCTGGATAGACCATAGAAGCGAAATTTAAGCCTATCACTCAGATTGGTGCATAATCGGAGTCAGCAGAAAAATTTTCAGCTTTGAAGCTCAAGGGATATCAGAGAGATTATTTTCAAATAATATGAGAGAAATAATATGGGAGATATCAGAATGAAATAGAAAATCTGATATATGATATGAAAAGAATAAGATTTTCTTGAAAGAATTAGCACATGGGAGATAACAGGAGAATCCAGTATAAATTGGAAGAGTTCTAACAAAAAGAATCTCAGAAGAAATGAGATTATGAAAATCAAAGAGATTAGATCAATTAATCTCAATGATAGATTCAGAGATTCAAAAAAAATTTCTTTTCAGTTCAAAAACTCTTTTTATGTGTGTGTCAAATATTTTCGTGAAAAATCACACTTAGTTTTGAAAAATGTCATCGTCAAAGTGCATCTGAAACTCCCCCTGGAAATAAGCAGACATAGTTAGTCAACTCATAGAAATGAAACAAAGAGCAAAAAATTATAAAAATAAAACTCCCTATTTGTCAATTCAGCATCAGAGTTGAATGCAGGGCAGGAATTCCAGAAAGATTCGTCTTTCAGAATCGGGTTCTAATCTGAAGTGATTAGAAGCCATTTGTCGCATAAGCTTGGGTTTCAGTCTGAAGTAACTGAAAACCATTGTCTCTGGTTCATTGAAGTCCGGGTTCTAGTCTGAATTTAACTAGAAACCAATTTTGAGTTGAAGCACGGGTCTTGACCTGAAGTAATCAAGAGCCTATTGAAATGAAGAACGGGTCCTTATCTGGAATGATAAGAAACCTATAACCTGCAAAATTTAAGATGTCTTTGGTATCCAAACAGATTTGGATCCAGACTTGTTAGCGCTCTTGGGTACCCATTTCAAAACAGGTTTTGGTACCCACTTGTACTTGGGTTTAGGTACCCATTGCATGTTATAACTATCAGCTTCTCTTTCAAACGCAGAAAACAAATTTCTTTGAGTATGAGAAAATTGAATATCTGAATTTCTAAAGAAACTTGAATTTGAATGATCAGACTTTTGCGAACTCTTCTTTTTGAAAAACTGTCCGGTTCTTGCCTGTTTCTGATAATACTTGGTATTTTTCTGTGAAAATGTTTTCTGATTAGAATGACCAGTATTTTCAGAAACTTTAAGAAAATTTGACTTCGAAGATTCACCGGTGTAAATCTTGACCGGAAGTTGTTCAACAATTTTATCTTTGCCGCTGTGTATCTTTAACAGATACTTAAGTTTAAGATCTGAAGAAGAATCAAACTTAGCAGAGTTAGTTAGATTCACTTCACTTTCAGAAGACAAACCAGAGTGATTAACATTGGATTTTAAACACACTGAAGAAGGGGTCTTAACCTTTGACTCAGTTGATGAAGTAAACACATGTAATTGTTTTGTAAGATGAAGTATCTGATCTTCCAAACTTTTGATAATGACTAAATTTGAATTTCTGTCATGATCAAATGATTGGTAATCAGATTTAAAAGATTGTTCTTTGATTAAGAACATTTGTCTTTCATCTTCAAACAATTCAGATTTTGATTTAAAATCTTGTTCTTTAAGTAAGAACTCATGTCTTTCCTTCTCAATCAAATCTTTAGTTAAAGACAACTCTTGTTGAAGAGCAAAAATTTCTTCATTTTTGTTTAAAATACAATTCTGATCAGTTGGTTTTGTCTTACAAAGTGTATCTTCAAGATCCTGAACTTTCTTGTAAAGATCAGATCTTTCAGGCAAAAGATATTTCAGTTGAGTTGCATTTTGAAAATTTTCTTGTTTCAGCTCATCAAGTTCTTTAAGTAATTCAGATATTTTCAATTGATGAGCACAACTCTCAGAGTTTTGTTTTTCTTTTAAGTTTTGAATTTCTTCATTCAGTATTTGTACGTCACGTAACGCCAAATGTTTATCAGTATTTAACTGAACGAGAATGTCGTAATTGTTCTTACGAATCTTTTCAGATTCAGTAAGTTTGACAATCAGCTCAGACTTTGAAAATTGTTCAAACATCATTATGAATTGCAGAAAAATGAACTTCCAAGATCTTTTATGGACTTATGAAAATTTGAATGAATCTTGATTGAATAAAACTGAATCTTGAATGATTAATTTGTTAAAAATCAGCTCTGATTTGACTTTTTGACGTTGAAATTTTAGATTTTCTGCAGAAAAATGCCCATAACTTTTTTCTGGAGTGGAATTGGGCCTCGAAAATTTACCGAACCGGCTAAGCCCGTTCTAGAAATGTAGATTTCTTTTCAAGCTTCGATTTGGCGTATGGTAGGCCTTCTAACGATGTTCCAGTCAAAAGTTATGGCCAATTTAAGCAGCTAAGGTCAAATAGTCAAAAGTATGATGAAACTCGAATGAATAAGGACTCAACTCGAGTGAAGAGTAATGAAACTCGAATGATAAAGTATTAAACTCGGATGGTTAATTGTGAAACTCGAATGAAACACAATCAAACTCGATTGAAAGAGAATGAAACTCGAATAAGCTTGATGAAACTCGAATGATGAAGTATCAAACTCGAATGATGAAAGGATCAAACTCGAATGATTAAAGATAAAACTCGAATGATTGAGTATGAAACTCGAATGAACAAGAATGAAACTCGAATGAAGAAGGTATTAAACTCGATCAATTAAGCTTGAAACTCGATCAATTAAACATGAAACTCGAATGATTAAGGCTTAAAACTCGAATCATAAGGCATGAAACTCGATGAATGTATTATCAAACTCGAAATAAGCATATATCAAACTCGAATGAAGCATTCAGCAAACTCGAATGAAGCATTCATCAAACTCGAATAAAGCTTTCATAAAACTCGAATGCCTTCTTTATAAAACTCGAATGCCTTGTTAATAAAACTCGAATGCCTTCTTTATAAAACTCGAATGACACTATGAATATAGTTATGCCCGAGTTTTATCATTTTTCAATAAAAACAAGATCAGATTCGAACTTTTTCAACAAAAATCCATGATTTGACCTCAAATTGATTTCGAGGGTTCGTTTTAATAGCAGAAACAACTTTTGTGAAATCACTTTGGCTAATTCTCGATTAAAAACCAAAAATTGACCAAAAACCTCAAGAACACACACTTTTTCAAAAAATCTGAAATTTCTCAATTAAATTCTGTGTGTTTTGAGATAATATTTGATGTTTATGTCATCAGATTTGCCTTTAAATTTCACACCTTCGATCCAAAATTCAGATCATTTCATCCACAGAATCAAAATCCTCAATTGATTTTCAGATTTTCAAAAAAATGAATATAACAGTGTTCTAAAAAAAAACGATTTCAGATTCAAAATTCACTCAAATTCAGCCATATTAGGCTCTGATACCAATTGTGAATTCATATTTCATGCAATTCATACAACATAAAACACAATATGAACAATTATAACAATGTAACACAATCTATTGAATGATTAAAGAGAGAAATATTACATTGATGTTCTTGGTGACTTGCACAACACTTTTTCTCTCTATCAATCAGATCCGTATATGTGTATGTGTTTTTGTGTAATCTGAGATTCCTCCTTTTTTATCAACAGTACACAGATACCTCTTTTTATACTTAATACTCAAGCTTTGAGTATTTACAATCCAACCCCTATACTATTGAGTAATTACAATTATATACAATATAATTGTTTCATCTCTATTACTTATTCCCAACAACAACTGCCAGAGATAGTGATGGAGGGTCCCTATGTGCCAACCTCTGTTAATACCATAACTCCAGTGGTTGAAGGAGCTGCTCCTGAAATCAGGACCTTTGAGAAAGCTAAAGCTCAATGGTCTGATGAAGACAAGAGATTGGTGGCTCTGGATGCAAAGGCCAGAAACAACCTGGTCATTTCTCTCCCTGATGATGTGTTCAAGCAGGTTGAGAAAATGAAGACAGCAAAGGAGATATGGGATACTTTGTGTACCGTCTATGATGGACCCACAATCACACTGGACAACAAGATCAACAATCTTGTTAGACAGTATGAACTCTTCTTTGCTAAACCAAAGGAGACTCTCACTGAAACCTACACCAGGTTTACTGCTCTAGTGAATGATCTCAAAGCTGTTGGGATCACCAAGGACAGTCTTACCCTGGTGAATAAATTTCTGGACATTTTACCTGAAGAGTGGAACTACTTTTCAACAATCCTAAGGAACTCAGGTACTATCAGAAGTATGGATCTGGTCAATCTGTATGGATCCTTACTGAATGATGAACAGTCAAGGCAACAAAAGAGAAATGCCTTGGAAATGTCCAGAAAAGGTGCAGCCTTTGTGGCTAATGTGAGACAGCCTGTAAATCAGGTGGGTGATGTGTTCATTCAACCTGATCAACAGGATGATGAAAAGGAGGAGGTGTCAGACGAAGAAGATGCTGCAGATCTTGCTGAACAAGATGATGAGCAAATGATAGCCATGCTTGTCAAAAGGTTCAACAAGAAAAGGTTTGGAAGAAACATGCTGCAAGGAGGTTCAAGTGCTGGCAAAAAGAAGGCATTTGACAAATCCAAAGCTGAGTGCTTCAAGTGTGGCAAAACTGGTCACATAGCTGCTGACTGTGTGTCAAAAGCTGTTGGTCAGTCATCCAAACCCAACAAGACTAACAAGGATGATGGCTATAGGGTTAAGTACCTTATGGCCATGGCTAAGCTGAGGAAATTGGAAAACTCAGTGTCTTCCAATCGCCAAAAGGGACTTATGGCAGAGACATGTGACTGGGAGGAATCTGATTCATCATCTGATGAAGAAGATAATCAATGTCTGATGGCCAACACTGATGTTCCATCAACAAGCAGCTTCAAACAAGATATGGCTGAAGCTGAAGCCTTCAGCAGCTTAGAGAACTGGAATCCTACTATGATGTATAAGGTACAAAATTTTATGGCTTACAGTTCTGAAGAAAAAGTTAAAATGTTTGAATATATGCTTGTTGATCTCAAAGCTGCTGTTGAGAAGCATGATGCTTTACTATCTGAAATCTCTCAGCTTAAAGCTGATCTTAAAACTAAATCCAATAAACTGGACAGTTTCCATAAGTTGGAAACTGAGCTTGATGAATTAAAACACATCAACTCTATTTTACTGGAAGAAAAGAGAGAAACAGATATAAAGCATGCCAAGCTTCAAAAGATAGTTGACTCTTGGTGCCAATCTGCACAAAAAGTCAGCCATTGTATAAGTCAACAGATTCCTGCACAAATCCAAGCCTATCTTGGAGGGGATCTTGACACAGCAGCTTCCATTGTTGAGATAAGTAATCTGAAAGAAGATTTATCCACTCTTGGTGAACTTCCAAATACATTCATTCAAAATGTGAATGGTAAACTAATCTCAACAAACAGGTTTGTCAGGCCTCAAAATACTGACAGCTTGTGTGAACTCAGCTCAAAAGCTGATGTTGGAGTTTGTTCTCCAAGTCAGCCTGCTAAGTGCTCTGCTAGCTCACATAAACAAAAGAAAGGAAAACATGTTCAAACTGAAGCTATGGATGCTAAACCTGTTGACAAAACAGGTTCTGAGTCCAAAGCTGATGGTAAAAAGCGTGTTAATCCTTTTGATGCTAAACACTTTGAAAACAAGTTTTCAAAAAGTAAGCAGCCTGTTTTCAACAAGGGTAAGTCTCATGTTGAAAACAAAACTGCTGTGATTTCAAATAAGTTTTCAAATCATAGTGGTAAATTGGTTTTAAATGAAAAATAAGTTTTTCAAAACCAAAAACAGTGAGTATGCTGATAGGCAGCATAAATCACAATCCAGTAGGGGCAAAGGCAAAGCCATTGCTCAAACTGAGACAAATGGGAATAAGTTTCCCAAACCTGTGGAAGCTCAAAAGCCAATCAAGCTTCCTGTCTTTGACATCTGTCCTCCAAAAAAGAGGAAAGAAGAGACAGTCAAAGCTGTGGCTATTGAACTCTCCACACAAGCTGTTGATTCAACAAAGAATGCTAAACCTGCTGAAAGAATCAACAAAAACAGCTCAGAATGTGTTTCTGAAGGTTCTTCTTCCAAAAATACTAAAAAGAGAAAATGTTACAAATGTGGGAAGAAGACACATCTGGCCAAGGACTGTCCTGAATCTGAGGACATGAGGCCTGTTAACTCTGTTGTTTCTCTCACAGCTGTCACAGGCAGTGTTGGAAATGGCACAGTTACTGAGAATGGTATTCAAGCTGATACCATTCAGATAGGGAATATTAGTGTGGGTATTTCAAGTCCATCAACAAATGTTGATGAAGTAGGAGAACTCATCTCTGTTATGAGTTCCCCTAAAAATAACTAATAATTCTCTTATCACTCTGCAGGAAAAACAACCTTCCCAGGTTTGGTACTTGGACAGTGGCTGCTCAGGGCACATGACAGGTTGTAAAGAATTGCTGAGTGAACTCAAGCCTGAAAAAGGGCCAAAAGTCACCTTTGGTGACGATGTACAGGGATCCACTGAGGGATATGGAACTCTTAAAGCTGGTGCTGCAGTGTTCAAAAGAGTAGCCTATGTGGTTGGGCTAAAACATAACCTTGTTAGCATAAGCCAACTATGTGATGCCCTGGCTACCAGGTTAACTTTGATGAGCACCTGGGTTACATATTGGATCCCCAAGGCAAAGTTGTGCTATGTGCTCAACGAAAGAAAGGTGTAAATGTTGTGGATATGCACTCTGCTGACCCCACAACTGAAACCTGTTTTCTCACAAGAACAAATGCTGATCTGAACTGGCTATGGCACAGAAGACTGTCACATCTGAACTTCAAGAACATCAACAAACTCTGTAAGAAAGAGTTGGTGACAGGTTTGCCTTCTATGACTTTTGCTAAAGATAGATTATGCACAGCTTGTGAGAAAGGCAAGCAGAGAAAAACATCTTTTAAATCCAAACACAATTTCTCTATTGATACTCCACTCTTCTTAATCCATATGGACTTGTTTCGACCTGTT